>PISW01000793.1:147808-473456 GCA_004023785.1 Mungos mungo
ATGTAGAAGAATGAAACTAGACCAGTCTCTTACACCATACACAAAAATAAAATCAAAATGGCTGAAGGACCTGAATGTGAGACAGGAAACCATCAAAACCCTCGAGGAGAAAGTAGGGAAAAACCTCCTAGACCTCCACCGCAGCAATCTCCTACTTGACACATCCTCAAAGGCAAGGGAAATGAAAGCAAAACTGAACTCTTGGGACTTCATCAAGATAAAAAGCTTCTGCAAGGCAAAGGAAACAACCAAGAAAACTAATAGGCAACCGACAGAATGGGAAAAGAGTTGCAAATGACATATCAGATAAAGGGCTAGTATCTAAAATCTACAAGGAACTCACCAAACTTCACACCCACAAAACAAACAACCCAGTGAAGAAATGAGCAGAAGACATGAACAGACACTTCTCCAAAGAGGACATCCAGATGGCCTACAGACACATAAAACGATGCTCAACATCACTCATCATCAGGGAAACACAAATCAAAACCACACTGAGATACCACCTCACGCCAGTCAGAGTGGCTAAAATGATCAAAGCAAGAGACTATAGATGTTGGAGAGGGTGTGGAGAGATGGGCACCCTCTTACACTGTTGGTGGCAATGTAAACTGGTGCAGCCGCTCTGGAAAACAGTGTGGAGGTTCCTCAAAAACTATCAATAGAACTCCCTTATGACCCAGCAATAGCATTGCTGGGGATTTACCCAAGAGAGACAGAAATGCTGATGCATAGGAACACATGTACTCCAATGTTCACAGCAGCAATGTCAACAATAGCCAAAACATGAAAGGAGCCTAAATGTCCATCACATGACGAATGGATCAAGAAGATGTGGTATATATTCACGATGGAGTACTACATGGCAATGAGACGGAATGACATATGGCCCTTTGTAGGAAAGTGGATGGACCTTGAGGGTGTCATGCTGAGCAAAGTAAGCCAGGCAGAGAAGGACAGAAACCATATGTTTGCACTCATAGGTCTAGCAAGAAAACAAGAGAGACCTAATGGAGAACCAGGGGGAGCGGAGAAGGGAGAGAGAGTTGGGGAGAGAGAGGGATGCAAAACTTGAGAGACTATTGAATGCTGAAAATGAACTGAGAGTTGAAGGGGAAGGGGGAGGGGGGAAAAGAGGGGGTGGTGATGGTGGAGGGCACTTAAGGGGAAGAGCACTGGGTGTCGTATGGAAAACAATTTGACAATAAATTATTTTAAAAAAAGAATATAGTTTATAATACATATATAAACAAAATATTTGTTAATTGGCTGTTTATGTTATCGGTAGACTTCTAGTCAGCAGTAGCTCTCATTAGTTAAAGTTTTGAGAAGATAAAAGTTATACATGGGTTTTTAACTGTGTGGGGGCATTGGTGCCCCTGACCCCATATTGTTCAAGGGATAACTGTATATGTAATTCCCTGAAATGCACAAATAAGTTGCATGATCCAACCATGTCATTAACCTTCCCACCATGATTATTTCTACCAGGTAACTTGTCTTCAACTCATCCCTTTCTCATAAGGAATTTTCTTTGGCCATCTGAAATAGGAAGTGGAAAGTAACATTTTATTGATGATCTACTTTATATACCAGTAAAATAACCAGAAATGAGCTGTGTTGACAGTATAGCTTATTCAGGAGTGCTTCTGAAGGCAATGGGACCAAGGGATGCATGTTTTCAGGAGACATTCCTTAGAGTAGTACATCTTGCATCCACTTTGTTTGGAAATCAACAAGACATGAGATCAGAATATCTCATAGTTCATAGCCAGGGTAGTTAATGTTGTTGGATAATCAAGAAAATCAAAGAAACAAGTTGAACAGTTAGAAACAATGAGGATTTTTGTGGAGAAAATTTGTACAATAGACAAGTGTGAAATATATTTGTGTCACATGTGAATTTTTTGTTCAAAGCTCATTATGCCAGAGGAGATATTAATTATCAGCTGGACAAGTTTACTTAAGTTAACCTGTAAGTGAACCTCCTTCAACTGCCACTGCAATGCTTCCACAAAACCTCACAAAGAGACAGTTTTGCAAATAGGAGAATATACAGAAATTCAATGGCATGGACTTTAAAATAACTTAGGTTATTTTAGTTTTTGCTGCCACTGAATAATTAAACTTGCTAGTAGAAATAAGCAGCCTCAAATGCCTAATATTGTATAATATTCTAAGTAAGTGTAGCCTTGAATCAGGTCAATTTTATTTACCCCTTTCACCTTAGAGAAAGTAGCAATTTGTTCTCAAAGAGGTACTCATACAGGTTTTCAAAATAGTTTATCTGTCTTCATGCCTTTGTCAGTAACAAGTCCATACACTGATTAAATAAACACATATCACTGTAGTATTTTATAGAGCATTGCTTTTGATTGAGGAGTTCTTTCTACAGCAACATAAGGAAGGCACTGGGATAGAGTCTACAGAAATCATTAGCTTTCCCAATCAGGGATCAGTTGTAAACAACATCATGCAATGTGTAGAATGGATTCTGCAATGATCTGAAAGTTAATAAATAGAAGTAGGACATAACACCTCTCATATTTACTCATTCAAATAGTATCACTTCCCATAGTATCCATTGACAAATATTTGTTTATTATTTTCATGACTCATCTTGTGCAATTTATAGATCTTAGTACCTCAAAAAGATAGGCTTCCACTAGTGAATTCATGACTCCATCGAATTAGATAATGTAACAACAATGTGCTTTTTGACATGTCTGATGCCTTTTGAAGAAAATGGGAATTTTTATATTGGTTTCACCAATTTCCACAGACTAGATACATAAGAACGTTTGGATGGAACCAATTTATTATGGGAATACTTCACCATTTTTTAAATATAATGATGAATGTCAGTGAAAGACTACTGTAACAGTACATGAGCAGTACCACCATGGGCTCAGATCTTTCAAAAGTAAAGGTTTATGTTATAAAAAATAGAAAGTCTTAGAACTAGTTGAATTCTAGATTAGATTCAAAGGGGGTGTTGTATATTTAATGAAGAATGATCATGAATTCCAACTATAAATCAGTAATCAGCTGCAGAAATGAGGAATTATCTTTTCCTAAAATTAATTTAATTGCCTTTCTTTTCAGAGATATCTAAACCTATCTATATACTTTTTTAGTAATTTCTTCCACAAAACTATATATAAAGTATATTGCTTGTGGTTAACTATTCAACTTAATCTGTATGTGGGATAATATTTAGACAGCATCAGATCAGAACTAGAAAAGAAATGGACAATGCCAAGTTATCGGGACACTTAGCATTCTATGTGATAATGTTGAGTATGCCTCCCTTTGGATCACATAGTCACATATGCATAAATTTTGCATTAAAAAGGAGAGAGATGCTTCTTGGGAGCAATTTTTTCATTTGGAAGCTTATATATGGGAAGAATAATTTATATGGATGTTGAGCAATCAAGTTTTGCCTTATTATAGTTATTTGTTTTATTTTTATTACTTAGGATGTGAACACACTACCTATTTTAAGTTAATGCTATTCTGAATTCTTTTCTACCTACACTATGGAAAAAAGAAGGGCTCATTATTTTCTCCTGTCAACTACTGGAGAGTTGAAAGTGACTCTATGACCTACAAAATCATCCACTTCAGTGCTCTTACCTGGAGATGTAAATATTGTGGGGATGGCTTAAAAATCAATGGCCAATCACAGTAGTGGTATGGAGATTAAAGGTAATGCTGGGAGCAAATGAAGTGGGACATCCAAAAAGTAAATTTTTGTGAAACGCATTTCAGAATTCCTCACTTTCCTTTTTCCTGACAATTTCCTAGTCCTCTAGTATTTTGGATGATTCTTTGAGAAGATAGATCTAGATAGACTTCTGAGAACAAACAGGGATACAAACTGATGTAAAGAAAAAAGCATGTGAGTTGCTGAGAAACAGAGGTAAATAACAAAATATGTGTCAAAGCCAATTTTTTTCTGGCACTATGTAGGATATGCAAACAAAAATTAATTTCACAATAATATTGTACATTCTGTATTCAGAAAACAAAAATGTGGGGAAAGGAATACAATCCTAGAAACAATAATTTATACGAGGTCACAGCATGTGTGAGAGCATATGTAACTGAGGAACAGATTAATCAAATGACACAGGCACTCTTGATGACTGATTAGTTGTAAAAGATGAAGTGGGCACTAAGATCGAATCGTTGATTCACAAATCTATCTGAGTGTATGAATGGCTTGGAAGACTTATTATGGACCCTCCACCATAGATCCTTGTGTGTTAATGTTGGGATGAGTCTAAAGAGATCGATACTTTTATCTAAGTCCCTAAATAATCTCACAATCCACAATGCCTGGGACAATTCTGGACTAAAAATAAGTTTGTATGAATAAGAGTACTAATTATCAACAGATGTTTAAAACTCAGATAATTATAATTTAAAGGATAATTTTGCTTATAATAATAACATAATCATGTTTTTGACAAAGTTTCAAAAGTGAGATTTGAAAAAGCCACCCTGCTTGTGTGTGTTCTCTAGCTCAACAAACTGGAGAGATGTAAGTTATTTTATTATGTTGCTTGTAAGCAACTTGGACCCAAAAGTGCAGAATGGGAGAGCTAATTGTCTGTGGTTCCCTGAAACAGTTATACATTGCTTTCAAATTCTGTTGGCAGGAATTCAGTCAGAAACATCTGCAAGAATTTAGCACTGAGCCATGTATTCACTGATCTCTCTACCTGTTACTCTAATTACAACACTATAAAAATTTTATTTTTATTCTAGCTTCCTCTGATGCTGCTGGAAGATCATAGAAGAAACACAGCAGGGAAGGGGAGTCTAAGATAAGAAAGTGATGGAACAGAATAAGGCAAGAAAACAGAGAAAATAAACTTGGAAGCTATGTGTCATCATGTATGGAATAATAAACAGACCCTCCACATCTTATGGTTTCTGTCTCCAATATGACCTCAAAAGAAATGGAAATTGCCTTTATGTTGGGTAATACACTTGGCAGGACAGTATGAGTCTATTAAGAAATAAATGGAATCAGTGTACATATATTAAAAGAGGGGGAGAAAAATTTATTATAATGCTATACTTCCACACAGTTCCTCACTTCCTACTCATCTGTTTTTTTAAGCTATACTTCCAGCAGAAGATACTCTGAAATCTCCCAATATTATAGTTTTTCTTAAATCTGAATATATTTGGGTCAGCTTTTGTAATATTTCCTTTTGTGATATAACTAGCAATATCTAGGGGGTAGACTATTGGATATACATATGGACTTAAGAGCTAATACCATATTGCTTTGGAAACAAAAATTGACAAAAGGAAAGAAAAATAAAAGGAGAGGTAGTTGTGAGAGAGACCAATATCCCAAGCGGTAACTGAACTCAGGATCCTGTAAGTTTGTCACTTAGATTCTACTTTGTTTTTGGAATCTCAACTTTCCAGTTAATTACTTTTAAACACAATAGAAAGGAGGGGTGCCTGGTGGCTCAGTCTATTAAGTGTCTGACTCTTGGTCTCAGGCTTGGGTCATGATCTCATGATTCATGGGATTGAGTCTCACATCAGGCTCTACACAGACAACACGGAGCCTGCTTGGGATTCTTTCTCTTTCCCTCTCTCTCTCTCTCTCTGCCTTCCTCCACTTGCTCTCTATTTTTCAAAATACATGCATTTTTGAAAATAGTAAAAATTAAAATAAAAACAGTAGAAAGGAAAACCCAATATAAACTTTTTAAAGTAAAATGGAACTTGGAGGCTATGTTGCTCAAAATCCAGAGTTTAGTGAAACTGGACCTAGGTGTTCCAATGAGTTCTAGGAGCCTCTGTTGGCTTTTTGGCTAACATCTTGGTCAAATAAGCTATTAGCATGCAGTGCCAGCATGCAGTGACACCATGGTAGTTCCTGATGGATGGTGCCCTCTGGACAACAAATCCACATGAGAAGTAGAGTCTGCCCCCCATATGCATAGACAAAAAAAGTCCAGAGATCTTATCTTATAGCCACCAGTTACATTATGTAACCAATTTTCTGGTCAGTTATTCTGAGTTGCCAATGCTGGGTCATATTCCTGTCCCTAGAGCCACAAATTGTCTATATCTGAAAAAAATGGAATGATAATTGGAAATAAATAGTAACTTAAAGTAAATGTGGGGGCCATCTCATCAAAAAAAATGAGGGAAGATTATTGGCCTTGTGGGAAATCACACAAAATCCGTTAGTATGTTGACAAATTTATTCCAGGATAGTTAGCTGGGTAATGTTTCAGTCCCCAAATTGACCATCATATCAATTAGAGCATTCTGAAGTATCTTAAAAACGCACAAAAAGAGTTAATTACAAGTTTTTGAAACTGCACTCTATCACAAGTAATAATTAACAGCTGGGTGCTTCTTTCACTTTATCATCATTTAAAAACAAAATCTTTCATGGCTGAACAGTTTGTTTTATTTCCAAATGTTCCAGAATAACTATTTATTTCTAAATGTTGCCCAAATCATGTAATTAATAATTAAAATGTTTATCTAAGAGTGGTTCCCAGTGGTAAAATGCTGTTAATCATAGGTTTTTAAAACAAATATTTGGAGACAGCTTCTTTAAGATGTCCAAATTGAAGGAAAAAGTAAACTGTTTTCATGCAATTAAGCTATCTTAACCTTTAATATAATTTTGTGGCTTAGTAATGATCTGGTATTGATTGTGCTTTTACTTTGTAAATTTGGTTCCTAAATATTTGTCATTATGTATTAAGATAATATTTTTAAAAATTTTATTTTACTTTTTGATTTTTTAATTTTTTAATGTTTTTAAATTTAAATTTTAGTTAGTTAGTTAACATACACAACACTGTTGGTTTGAGGAGCAGAATCCAATGTGACCATAGGTAAATGACTTAGCTGTTCTGTGCCTCAGATCAACAATAGCCAAACCATGCAGAAAGCTCAAATATCCAATGGCTGATGAATGGATAAAGAAGATGTGATATATATATATATATATATATATATATATATATACACACATATATATGTGTATACTTATTTACATGTATATATATATATCACTCAGCCATCAAAAAGAATGAAATTTTTGCCATTTGCAATGGAGGAAGAATGTATTATTCTAAGCAAAATAAATCGATCAGAGAAAGACAAATACTATATGATTTCACTCATATGTGAAATTTAAGAAACAAAACAGACGAATATGTGAGGGGCAGAGAAGAGAGAAGAGAGGGAAGCAAACTGCAAGAGACTCTTAATGGTAGAGAACAAAGTGAGGGTTGCTGGCGGGAGGTGGGTGGGGGATGGGCTAGATGGGTGGTAGAAATTAAAAATTATATTTAAAAGGAGTTATTTTTGCTATTTTGATAGTAAAAATGTATCTCAAAATTAAAGTCTGTTTGTTATTAAACTGAAAGAAAGAGTCTTATTTAAACCTAATGTATTTGTATTCTTGGTTGCAATTGATAGGAATCCTTCTTAAAGTAGCTTATAAAATAAGGAAAATAAAAAAAATAAAATAAAATAAGGAAAATATATCAAATCTCAGGCTCCAAGGGATATTTTAGAAATTATTCTAGAAACTTTTGAGAAACCATGATTTGTGCACTACCATGACTTTTTCCTAATGACTTTTTTTTTCTGTTTAGATCAGTTTCATCTTTTATTATATTAAGGGTTTCTTTATTTCAATAAAGATACCAAACCTCCAAGTTTTATCATTAGTTTCCTTTGCCAGTGAAAAATATTACTTTCAGTATTAATCTATCTGAATCCAATTGAATCAACTACCACCTACGTTCCAAACAGTTTTACTAACAAGGTAGCTCCCGTATTAATCCTAAAGGGGGAACAAGAACAGGTCAAGAAAAGGTGTTCAGTGTTGAATGTTTCAGCTGTTACATTAATAACTTAAGGTAGCATAAACCTCATTTTTACCACTTCCTATATTATCCTACTTACAAAAATATACATGAGAAAAGTGAATAAACTCAGCTACTATGGTTCTACTGAGCTATTTTCTTAAATCTGCTTTTATGGCTTAATTGAAATGAACTGCATAGGAATCCAAAGATTCCAATCAATAAGCTTAATTTTTTTTTAAGGGCTTAAAACGATACCCATTTATTATCCTACAGTTCCATAGGTCAGAAGTCCACTGGACTCTGCTGGTTTCTTTGCTTCTGGTCTCACAGGGCTAAAATCAAGGCTTTGCCTGGGCTATTTTCCCTTCTGGAGGGTCTAGGGGGAATCCATTTTCAGATTTATTTGGGTGGTTGGTAGAATTCAGTGTCTGAGGTCCTCATTTTCTTGCTGGCTGCCATCTGGGGCTTAGGGTTGGGGGGGTGCTGCTTAGCATCTAGAGGCCTCTTTTGGGTCATTGCGTAGAGTTCCATGTGGTCTCTGAACATCTCAGAGCTAGCAATGGTACATTAAATCCTTCTTATGTTATCATGTCTCTGCCTCTCCTTAATTTTAATAAAGCTAAACAAGCTTAAACCCAACAGAATTTTATTTAACTTGAATTCCTTATATCATTGCCTAATTCTTCTGTTATGTTTGTCTATTTTGAATTTGTAAATTAAGCAACTGATTTATATATATATAAACATATCTAGGGGGCACCTGGATGCCTCAGTTGGTTAAGTGTCTGAGTTTGGTTCAGATCATGATCTCCTGGTTCCTGAGTTCAAGCCCTGCATTAGGCTCTGTGCAGACAACTCAGAGCCTGGAGCCCACTTCAAATTCTTATGTCTCCTTCTCTGCCCCTCCCCTTATCCTGCTCTATCGTTGTCTCTCAAAAATAAATAAATGTTAAAAGAAAAATTAAGATATCTAGGCAAAAATCTCAGAATGGTAAAGGGAAATATTTAAAGTATTCAAGACCAAATTGGGCATATTGGTATTTTTATCATGAAAAGTACTTGCTTTCTGTGTAACACTAAAAATCACATCTCTTCTGGTTCACACTTTTGTTTCATCTTAGAACAAGTGGGAGAAGGATGCATGCCAAGAAATCTCCCTTGGTATTCACAGTTTGAGAGCTTGAACTCAAAGGGGATCATTTGATTTGTAAATAGTTTTACTTTTCATATAATTGGTGTGAAACTGGCAGAACCTTATACAGGTATGTCAGAGACTATTATTACCCTTTGCACAATGTAACATTCTTAAAACTACTAGCACTTTGCACTTTTAGTCTGCAACTCAAAATTTCTAAAAATAATATATTGCTAATTGTTAAGCATAAAATATATATATTTTGCACTCAGTAAATAGATGGGCTCTCACATACTCATACTAAAATAAACGATGTGGATCATTTCCTTTGCATTTTCATGATAATTTTTGGAACTAAATTTGCACCAAAGAAATTATTATGATAAAGGTTTAAGCTGAAGTATCATTTGAAGAAACATTTCCAAGCCCATTGTTAATTGTTCCCTTATACCAGTGTAGATGCAAGTAGTCTTTGTAGATAGTAAAACAGAATAATTTTTTAAGTCCTCTTCTGGAACCTGGCCTTGCACTTGTTATAGAAGATAAGGATCTTATTTCAAAGCACACAGATATTATAACTGTAGCTATAACTGATAGAGGAAAATAAAATGATAGTCATATGCTTTTTAAATGTTTCTTTTACTTGGCAAAATATTAGTTAATTCACTCCAACAAAGTTGGAAAAAGAACATTTGACAAAATTTAAAACACATTCATAATAAAAAAACAGTAAAGTAGGAATAGAGAATTTGTTCAATTTGAAAAAGAATATCCTAAAACAAACTTGTAACCAATATCATATTTAATGGTGAGAAATTCAAAACTTTCCAAAAAGGCAAGAAGTCTCTTCTCATTACTCTTTTTCAACATCCTACTTGGAACTTCTAGCTAATGCAGATGACAAGAACAGGAAATAAAAGATATATAGATTGAACATGGAAAAATAACAACTGTCTTTGTTAGCAGATGACCTGATTATCTACGTAGAAAATTCAAAAGAAGAGACAACTAAACTCTTGGAACTGATAAGGGAGAATAGCCAGTTTGTAGAATACAAGATTAACATACAAAAATTAATTGCTTTTCTGTATATAAGCAATGAACAAGTGGACTTTGATATTAAAAAGATATTATTTACATTAATATCTAAACTGAAATATTTAGATATAAATCTAACAAAATATGTACAAGATTAATATATGGAAAACTGTCAAACTCTGACTTCAAGGAAGAACTAAATTAATGGAGCAATACAGCATGTTCATGGACGTGAAAACTTGGTATCGTCAAAATCTCAGTTCTTCCCAACTTGATCTGTGAATTTAATGCAATCTCGCTCAAAATCCCAGGAAGTTATTTCATGGATATCAACAAATCAATCACACAGAAAAGCAATAGACCCAGAATAGTCCATACAATATTGAAGGAGAAGGTCAAAGTTGAGAACAGACATTACCCAACTTCAAGTCTTACTATTAAGCTACTGTAATCAAGTGAGTGTGATATTGGTGAAAAAATAGACAAATGGATCATTAGAACATAATATTAAGAGCCCAGAAATAGTTCCACACAAATACAGTGTGTAATCATTGACAAAAGAGTAATGACAATACAATGAAGCAAAATGGTCATTTTGATAAATGGTGCTGAACTGGCCATCCACATGCAAAAAAAAAAAAAGAATCCAGACACACCTTTTACAAAAATTAACTCAAAATGGATCACAGACCTAAAAATAAAATGCAAAACTAGATAGATAATAAGAGGTAATAAATGAGAAATCTTGATGACCTCTGGCATATCTATGACTTTTTAGTTACAGCATCAAAGATATGATCCATGAAACAAACAATTGATAAGCTGCACTTCATCAAATTTAAAAACTTCTGTTCTATGAAAGATAATATCCAAAAAATGAGAACATCAGCCACAGACTGGGAGAAAATATTTGTAAAAGACATATCTGATAAAGGATTATTATCCAAAATATGTAAAGAACTCTTAAAATTCCACAAGAAGAAAACAAACAACTTCATTAAAAAATGGACCAAACCTCAACAGACACTTCATCAAAGAACATGTACCTATGACAAATATGCATATGTAAAGATATTGCGCATCATATGTTAAAAGAGAAATGCAAAGCCAAATCAGCAAGCTACTACTACGCACCTATTCCTTTGGCCAAAATTGGGAACACTGACAACACCAAATGCTGGTGAGGATGCAGAGAAGTAGGAACACTCATATATCACTGGTGGGGATGTAAAATGGCACAGCCACGTGGGAAGACATTTGGCAATTTCTCACGACACCAAATATATTCTTACCATAAGATCCAGACATCATGCTCCTTGGTATTTATCCAAAGAAGTAATATATATATATATACAAAACCCCTGCATATGAGTTTTATTTGTAATTGTCAAAACTTGGAAGTAACCAAGGTATATTTTAGTAGGTGAATGGAAACAAAAATTTGGAAAATCCAGACAATGGAATACTATTCAGCACTAAAAAGAAATGGGCTATTATGCCCTGAAAAGATGTAGAGGAAACTTAGATGTACATTACTAAGTGAGAGAAGCCAGTCTCTAAAGGCTGCATGAAATAGATATGAATTCTTGAAAGCAAAAAAGAATGTTTTGGTTTGTTTGGGGTGTGTGTGTGTGTGTGTGCGTGTGTGGTTGAGAGAAAGGGGGTGGGGGCAGAAGGAGAAGGAGAATCTTAAGCAGGCTTCCACACTGAACCTGATGTGGGGAACAATTCATGACCATCAGATCATGACCTGAGCCAAAAACAAGAGTCAGTCAGACACTTCACAAACTAAGCCACCCTCGCATCCCAAAAAAGAGTGTTAGAAGGACTGAACAGTACAAGAATTAAATGCTGCTGCTAAGATTATTTTTAACATCAATATTCAATAACTAATTTTGGAACGGTAAATAGCTATCTGGCTTTGAAACATTAAATGGTGTTTTGCCTTCTTAATTATTAAGCTGAAGAAAATACTATATGTTGCATTAGGGCCTGATTTACCAAATACATTTTTTTTAATATTGAAGAGAAAGAAATGGTTTCTTTTAGAAAGATTTTGTTTTAAAATACAGTCTGAAGATGCATAAAGCAGGGAGAAGCACTGGCAGATGCTGAACATAATGACCCTCCTCTCGTAGCAGAGAAGTGTAAGCTCCCCTACTGGACTGATATTAGGGAGTAACCCACAGACGCTGTGTGAGGCTCTTCTATGAGCCGAGTATCTGAGGAGGTTGAAACCTACCTCCCTGTGGGACTGGACTCCTTTTTTCTTAATTCTGAGATGGAAAAACACTGTTCTGAATTTCTTCCTCACTCAAGTTGGCCAGCTTGGTTGCAAAAAAGGAAAGATGTTTCCAGACTCATGGATGATCCAGGGAAGTTGTTTCCCAGCTTTCTGGAAGAAGCTGGAGCCAGTGGAAATGTTACAACCGTGAAAGGTAATCCAGCCCTCTATGACAGAAATAACTCAGAAGCAAAAAAGACTCTTTTAAGACTGTTGGGCCAATTGGAATTGCGATTTAAAAATTCCACTAGGGAGAGATCTCAGCCCTGCTGATTTAATTACTAGGCTTTGCCTGACCTTATTTGTTTAGATTTTTCTGTATTGAGTGTTGCTATGGAATCCTGCCTAAATTTATTTACTGTATTGAAAGAAAAAATGATGGCCCTGACTATTTTTGTTAAAAATGACAAAAACAAAAATGGGATTTGTACAGCTAAGAAAAGATCTTATGTTAGAGAGACAACTTTTTTTCCTTTTCTTTCTTTTCTTTTTTTTTTTTTTTAAATTCCCAGATGCTTGTCTGGTCATCCAAGCCAAATGAAGAGAATTGTTGGTAATTAAAAAGTAATTCACTGAAGTGAGTGCAGCTGTAGCAATGGCTTTCCTGCCAGACTCAGTGTGATCTATAGAAGCAAATCCTAATTGTTTCAAGTGAAAAAACATTCTTCACTTATGAGGATAAATCTGAAATGTTTATTTCATTTATAAAAAACTTTGGAGAATTTTTAGCAATGAAATTATAAGAAAGAAAGGAAAGTTTGCCAATTTGGCAAATACTAGCCTCACATATGTGTGCATAAAAATAATTATATACAAACTACTCTAAAGTAAGCAAGTGAATATTGTACAGCCATTTTATTTCCTTTTTTTAATCCCTTGGGTTTAAAAGGCTTGAAAATAAGGAGTCTGTAAAAGGGAGGGGAAAATGCATTTACATTGTTTATTTGTTTTGATTTTTGAATATTGATAATACTTTTAAACTTGGTATTAAAATATCATGAAAGTAAGATATTTTATTAACTTTCTTTGGGCTTTTCTTTGCCCAGTATTGTTTCTATGACTTTGAGATCCAAGACTTCTGCGTGGTGAATACCTTCCATACCTACTGAAGGTGTATGTTTCTTTTAGTTGGTACTTCCCAGATTTGGGGCGGGGAGGTCTGTTGGTTGCTTTATCCTGTTAGCACTTTGAAAATTTTCCACTTTATTTTGGCAATTACCATAATTTTGGAATTACTTCTTTCTTTTTCTGTCTTCTCTAAGAGACTGCTATTTTTTGAAGGTCAGGGCAGAAAACATTTTCAACTTTATGGTATATGTCCCACCTTCACACATCACTTTCAGTGCATAGCAGATTCCTGGCACCCAGGAGAGCATTGGTAAAAGTAAACTCTGTGAAGAAAGAGTGGAGGAATGATAAATCTTATAGAAACTCTTATAATTTGTTTTATTAGATTGTTTACTGAAATGTGTCAGACTATTTTAGTGCAATAAGAAATATCAGTACATGGATTATAGTTATTAATGAGATGCTGATTACTTATATTAGAGGTGGTTTATTGCTCTTTTATTAAATGTATGCATTTTTTATTGCATTTATATTCAAACTATATAATGGATTCATTGAGAATTCAATTCTCATTGAGAAATTCATTGAGAAATTTAAAGCACAACTGTTAGATTGTAGATATTAAAAAAACTTAAGGATAGACTTATTCTCTTCAGGGTACTTATGTATGTACAAGAAAACTTTATGGATCTCAACTATAAAACACTATCTCTTCAACTGTTTATAAACTTCATTTTGGATCCATAAGTTAAGTTATGAAATACATAAGACTTCTGTATTTAAAATACAAAATATTTAAAGTAGAATTCAAAGATTTTAATAGCAAGTATTGCTTTAGAGGTTTAAAAAGAACATAACATAAAACTGTATATGGAAATAGTAATAGGTTGTTTCAGGCATAAAGGGGTTTAAAAAAAGCACATGGATAATCCTAGGTTAAAAATTAAAGTATATTCATTCATACAGTAAGTGTATTCTGAGATATTCTATGTAACAATTTCTGAGAATTAAAAACTATTTAGCATTTGCTTTCACAGTTTACTTTCTAGTGTGGGGGAGGCAAGAGACACTATACATGCATGAATGAACGGATAAATGAATGCATAAATGCATAAATGATTGAATTTTGGTAGTGATATGTGAAATGAAGAGAGGTAAAGAGAAAATGACAACTGGGGGTCAACTGATAAAGGTCCATGTGAGCAGAGACTTGAAGTATGGAAGTGAATTATCTGGATAGCCACGGAAGAGCTTTTTGGGGCAGAGAAAACAGAATGGTAAAAGGTCCTATGGCAGAACTATCCTTTGATTGCTTCATAAATACAGGGTAATTTGTGTGTCAGAAATGAAATGAGTGAGACAGAGACAGGTATACTATCAGATTGGAGAAGTGGCCCAGCATGAGATGAAGCAGAGCCGTGTAGCTTATGAAATGACATCTTTCCTTCCGAGTAAATTGTGAAGCCACTAGACGATCTGGAGTCAAGAACAAGTTTAATTGACTTACCAAGAACATTATTATTGTTTTGTTAAGTATAAGCAATAAAAGGCCAAGGATAGAAGCAGTGAGACTGGTTGGAAGCTTTAGAGACTAGAATTCCATATTTAGCCGGAACGCCCTAGTGTGATAATAACCTGATATTTATGACAATTGTCTTCTAAGATTTGTAAAATCTACACTGCATGACAACTTGATTAATCTGAATTTACTTTTCATATTTTGTCATAAAATGACCTTTACTTTTTCTTCTGCTTTTGATATTATTTTTGAACTTGTACCATCTCTTCATCTAATTACCATGATTAATACAAATACATGTAGCTTCCTCTTAATGTCCTTGTACCTGGTGGCATGTTGTCTACATAAACCATAACGATCCTATAAGGCAGGTGTTATCACACGCTACTTAATAATGAAAAATAAAGCACCTAGAGGTTAGTTAACATGCCTAATTTCCAGCTATTAAATGGCAGACCTGACATTCAGATCTAGGTCTCTTTGCTACCATGGCTTGCTATTTTTCCCCTGAACTAATTGGAAATTCCTAGTCATTATGGCGTATGGATTATAACAGATTCAAGCAAAAGACTTATGGTGATTCTGAAATGCAAAAATATTTCCAAATTAGAAAGATTTAATAATCTCAATGGTATGCCTTTGGCTCAAAATACATTTACTGAAAATTCATATCTATACTGCTCAATTGTTTTCTAGCATAATGACATCAATAAGACACATGCAAAGAAATATGATATAATCTGTCTACTTCATAACTTTCAGACTGTTATGCTGGATAAAATATTTGCTCAAATTATTTATTTTTAAGATATGGACAAATTGGTAGCATATTTCATATACAAAGTCTTCCCAGAACAAAGTATTGCTTATTACTTATGTTTTCTCAGTTAGCCTACCTCTTATGCCCTATACATAATCCTTTATAGACTATACATAAGAAATAAACTACTTTCAAATCCATACATTGTCTCAACCTCTTCTCTATATGTTAGAAATTAGGTGATTGTTGCTACTAAAAATCATTCTTGAGATAGTGCATTCTTTCCTTTAGTATAATGCATTCTTTCCTTTAGTATAACAACAACATATCCAGTTTTTGGCATTTAATGGGAAAGACATTTAAGACTAACAAAGTATTTGCATGCACAGTTGATTTCTGTGAAGAATACAAAGTGTATAAAGCCTTGTAAATCCACAAAAATAAAAAAAATACTAGTAATTTATCCAACTATATTCGTATTCCTGATACACTTGAATGGGCTGATAGACTTGAATGACCAAAAATGTATTTTTCAATTTATTTGTTGCAAAGTGTTGCTGGATGTCTAATTGAATTACCCACTACTTTTCAAGGAATTAATAAGTGATATATATAAAAAAAGATGTAATTACAAGCAAAGATTAAATCTTTTTAAAATTAGCATAGTAAGCTAAAATTAACATGCATTTAAAAAATATAGGTAAAGTATGAATTGACTGAGAAGTGGTCAAATGAGAGAAGTGGTATTGTGGGGGAAATTTAAAGAACATCTCTTCTAAAAAATCAGTTAACTGCTGTTGATATTTACCTTAAAATTTTCCTTTAGCTTTTCATTTTATTTGGTAATTTAAAAAAATTATACATTCTCTGACTGTAGGAAATATAATCATATTTTTTGAGAACTGTTGAAACATTCTCTTTTTTGGATGCCTGTCCATATTTCTGAGGATTTATTCAAAATATATATTGAAGCACATTTTCCCAAGAAATCAACTGGCTTATGGTAAAATATTTAAAATATCTATTTTCTGCTAGAAAAGAATATGAACCTTTCACTTACTAACTAGAATTAGGTTTTTAAAAGAAACCTTCCCAAACTTTAAGATATATTTGATAAATGAAATGCATATTAACTGGTTAGACTTACAGTCAAAATTTTCAATAGTTTCTTTATATTTCATGGCAACATCTGGAATAGATGTGTCCCAAACAAGGGGAACAACAAGTAAAACTTGTGGCCAGACTTTGACCTAGTTTATGTGCAGCCCATTGAGAAAGGGATAGGGAAGTAGGACATGAGGTCAAAGACAGTACAAGACACTAGAAGTTCTTACGTTATACATAAAGACATTAGAATATACTTGGATGAAAATAAGAAGCATCAAAGGCTTGAGCAGAGCAGTGAGAATGTGAATTGCATTTTTCTAAGTTTATTCATTTTTTTGAGAGACAGAGAGAGAGGGAGACACAGAATATGACATAGGCTCCAGGCTCTGAGCTATCAGCATAGAGCCTGATGCAGGGCTTGAAACCGCCAACTGCGAGATCATGCTCTGAGCTGAAGTCAGATGCTTAATCGACTGAGCCACCTAGGCGTCCCCTGTATTGCATTTTAATGAGTACATTTAATTATTCATTGAAGAAAAAAAAAGTCAGACATTCCAGATTAGTATGGGACTTATTCCTTTAAAGAATGGAATTGAAAAGCTAAAAAAATTTCTCACATTTCAGGGACATTCCTAATTCTGGAGGTAAATTCAATCCTTAAAACGTTTTCCAGCACCTGACTTGGTAAGTGAAAATTAATCATATGTCACCAAATTCTTCCCCATTAGCCCCAATGCAAACCTCTGCCAATTCTATTTTCATTGTAACAAGTCAGATAAAATAAGAAAAACAAAAGAAATTCTGGGAAAATTTGTTTGCTAGTGTTTTGGGTTTTGTTTTGTTTTGTTTTACAGGGACTTGGGTATAGAAATTAATTTAAAGCTGAAGGGAACAGATTAAGTATATTTTCTAAGTTTTATATTCTGCTGCTTGATGAACCAAGCTACTTGGTGAAGGTGAAGACTTCACACTGGGTAAACACATATTTTAATACATAATATATTTTATATAGGTGACTGGGTGGTTCAGACAGTGAAGCATCTGAATATTGATCTCAGCTCAGGTCCCGATCTCATGATTCGTGAGATCAAGCTCCACGTGGGGCTCTGTGTTGATAGTCAGATTCTGCTTGGGATTCTGTCTCCCTCTCTGCCCTGCCATGCTCGTGCTCTATCTCTCTCAAAATAAATAAATACATTTTAAATAAAATAAAATAATTTATAATTGTGGATACGGACATTTTATCTTTCTAGATGCATGTAGATATTGTACCTTCTCGTGGATAGGTAAGGATGGATTATGAAAGGAAGATTGGAACACTCGTACATAGAACCTTACTGTATATAATTATGAAAACAATTTACAGTAGTAAACTTCCAATCCAACTTGCATTTAACTGTATTTATGCCTTGCTTTTTAGCTATCTAAAATCCTTATGTTTTTGGGTATTTTTTTCTTCCACAAAGATATTTCTCTCTCTAGGCTATTTCTTTCAAAAATTTGAACTCAGTGCTTGCAAGTTGCATATCAAATGATTTTCCTAAATAAAGATAATATGTTTCCAAAATATATCAGCTGATAAAATGATTTTCATCCTATGACATATGTAAGTCAGGAAGGAGATAGACTATAATATTTAATGGAATTACAGATAACTTCAAAGTTTTGCATAGTCTGAAATATTGTACTGTTAGAAAAAGTGATTGAATACACTACACTTATAAAGTAAATGCACATAAGCATAGTTCTTCTGTCCTAACTTATCATTGTTAGTGAGAAAATGTGAAATCACAGAACCAGATAGTTTAAAGGAAGTTTTAGCAAACATGTGGTACTCGTATAATAAAAAAAGTTTACATCTTTAAAGAGAATGGTGAAATACACATTGGAAATTTCACATCTGTGGTCTTCAAAGGACATTCAAATAAATTATAATATTCATTTTGCACTAACATAATGTGATATAAAAGGGAAAGCACCTATTATTTTCAGCTTACTATTAAGTGATGAATTAATATCTAAATCCAAGCTTATCAGTCCAGAAACTGAATGAGACAAGGATAAATTCCTTGTCTATGCTATCTTCAGTTAGTTCCTCATTATAACTTTGAATTGATAAGGGAACATGAAAATGACATTTCAAAGTCAAATTAATGTTATATTTTTGTTTCAATATTGACAGCATTATTTATCTGCTTGAATATTAAAATTAAAAATCTATTTTTCTCCTCAACAAAGCACAAATGGAGATTGAGATATGTAAATATTTTTTCCAAAGTAAAGAAATATTCAAAACAAGGATTCCATCTCAGCAGTTTTGACATGTTAATGGGTTTCCCTTCAACCTCTGACTATTTATCAAAGCCCATTCAACTATAATCTACTTTCCAGCTCATTAACCTGTTACTAGGCTTTTACACCGTGTGATTCAAGAATCAAAGTTTTATGAATATTTTTGTTCAAATAATTAAACTGTGGTACACATAAAATGGTATTTGCTTTCCAAATACACAAAATATAAAGATTTTATATCTTTTGGATTCTCTAATGAAAGCAGAAATATTCTATGCAATTGAAAATAAATTAAAAACTCTTCCATTTCATTCATTCATCCATTCATTTAATAAATATGCATTGAGATTCTATATATGGTTATGTAAATTATTTAAATACATAGGTGAACTAGGCAGACTTTTCATATTCTCATACTGTTTATGGCCTAGTCAATAGAATTGACAGCATATTTACTTTATGATGGGCAGTTTACTAACAATGTCTATGAAGAGGAAACCAACAGATATGGAACACCTCTGAACCTCAAGAAATGAGATTACTCTTAAACACAATCAATGCAATGGAGGCAATTGAATTCGGGCATATAATGAGGCCACTTGGAATAATAAAATAAATTTTAAGGAGTTATACAATGTTAGATGTATTTTTCCTAATGTGTGTGTCTGTGTAATTTTGTGTATGGGAATAAGGCAAATTTTTAAAAATTGGATTCAATTTCAATTATGTTGTATTAATAAGACCTTTTAAATTTTACCTAATTTTTAAATGCTATGTCTTCAAGGAGTGTTAGAATATAATTGATAATTTGTTGGGGACCGCCATGTTTCTGTCTGTCTCAAGGCGAGGATATTCACTCTGCTGAGTGAGCCAGTAAACAAGATTTGCATCTGGAGGCTAGAGATTGCCAAAATAACCTTGGTGGCGTCTGTCCTGCTGAGACAGACTCAAAAGGGCCAGGGTACACTAAAGATCAAAACCGTATTCAGTGTTAATTCTCCATCCCCCAAGATTGCTGAAGGCAATGTCGGGGCACTCTTTGATATGCATTTGACACTGTTTACCTGGTGTCTGACGTAGTCAGCTACCTTGTTCTCCCCGCCCTGAAAAGCCTATATATTGACGGCTTTTCTAATAAATGCTCTCTTTTCACCTGACCAGAAACCGTGAGTGTTGTCTTACTCTGTGCATCTCTCTCTCCTATCCCCTTTCTCTCTCCCTCCCTCAGTTGGCAGATGGAGGCGGGTCCCCAGCCGGTAGGGAGCCCACCTCTGTTGTGTCTGCTCCGACCGGGGACACATTCTAGCTGGGAACACGCCTGGACCTGGCTAGCTAGCTATTTGTGGCACCTGCCGCCCTAATCCGCCGTAGAGGCAGACCCCGGGTCCCATACCGCTGCAGCCCAGAACGGAGGCGAATAGATGGACGGACTTGTGACTTCCGGGTCCCGCGATTTAAGTCCCCCGCGGGGAACAACTATAGCAAGCGGTTTAGCATTCCGCAGCCGCTCCAGGGCGGCGGGTTAGGGACTGGACGCGCCGTTCAGGGACCGGGCGTTGGGTTTTAGACAATTTGATATAGATGCCCGGACCGGGCTTTTGGGTTTAGACAATGATTAGTGAGGCAAAGAAGACAAAGTCTATTATGGAAAGTATGGATTATTCTATTGTATGTGGATTTTACACCACTTAGGGAAAAGAAAAGTCGATTTCCTAATTTACATTTTCTAAATATCTAGTAGTCTCAAGCCTGCTCAGAAGCAGGGTTTCTCAATTCTAGGACTGTTGACATTTTTGATCTGGATAACTTGTGATACTCTATCTGTTCCCGCATTATAGGAATGGTTAGTAGCATCTCTGGCCCTGCCCACCTGATTCAAATCGCTTCCCCAGCTCCTCGCCCCCAACTTGTTGGCATTGAAAACTGTCTCCCGACCCTGCTAAGTGAATCCTTTGAGGGGTGCAAATTGCCTTGGCTGGTAACCATTGATTAGGAAAACTGTCTCAGTAAAACATTATTTTGATAAAAGTTATTTTGACCTATTTTATCTATTGCTTTCAAAGCCTAAATAACATTAGCATTAGTGTTTTAAAAAAGTAAGTTCAATGTGAATAAACTCATCATAGATTGTAAAATGTATTATTTTATTCCAATGAACTGGGTATTTTGAATTATATTAGATACAAAATAAAAACTTTTCTTTAGCTTTGTTAAATGGGTAAAATTAATAAAATCTACATAAGAAACATGCAATTGTATCCTCTACCCAATGAAGATACTGCTTTTCAAGTAAATAGTCATGGGAGAACATTTTATACTCAATACTGTTTTAAATAAAACTGAAATATTTGCAGGTATTAAAACTTAACTGAAATACATTAATCTGTACTTGTCACTTGAGTATTGTCTTATGCAGGTATTTCTATATTAATAAAACTTATTATTAAGGGCTTGTGTATGTTTCCAAAAAGTCTTTCAAATGTTGCATTTCCATATGTTTAACCTTCCAAACACTTTTATGTTTATGTTTGTCATGTTTTGTAAATGTAACTTGGAGGAGTGTTGGTATTTTTGGAATTTATAGAATTTGAGAATAAGTAGTTACAATGTTATAATTCATTGCAGTCGCTTTATAGTATTACATCTAATAATTGGCCATTTAGTTTATATCTGAGGAAATATCGCCATTTAGTTTATATCTGAGAAATTATCTCCTAATCAATATTTTCATATGCAATATTCATAGATATTCTTACAAATGCATACATTTTTAAAACAAAAGAAGTAAAACTAATGAAGATAATTTTATAATATCTTTAGGCTTTTTCTCATTATCTCTCAGTATGTCATTAATTATTTTCATTTCATTTACTTAATTATCCCTCATCCCATAAATGTTATCATTCAGTCATTCAGATTTTCAATCTTAATTTATTTGGAAACTCAGACATGATTTTAAGTTATTACTTTAGAAAGCGACTAATAATATTTTATATTTGGAATTAACTTATCTTCTCTTAATGAGTTGTTTATTTATTCCGTGTCACTTTTGGCAATCTTTTCTAAGTTATATCTGGTTTCTTTACACTTAACAGATAACTAAAGGTTTCAAACCAAACATAATATTCCATGGGCAGCCTTACCAGTCTTTGGAATTTATGTATTTATTTCTTATTGCTAAAAATCATATATTATGATAATAGCTATTTCTTGTACTACTTGATATGTTTTGTTTCTCTTCCTAACTTGTAACACTCACTAAGCATCTTAGCAGCAACTTGTATGGACCACAAATTTACCAGTGGTGGGGAGTTTTTCTAATGGGCATGAAGTTTGTAATGGTAATTACTTATATTTGAGGCCTTTCTAAATCCATTTAGGCTAGAAATAAATACTGCTACCTTACAATTATCTGGTTATATGAGGCTAGCAAAAATAGGAATGCCAACACATTTGAAAATTTCTATTTAGCTTTGTCCTTTAAGACACTTAACAAATTTTAGTGATATTTTGTTAGTACCTCCTAAATATTTAGTGATATTTTGTTAAAACCTTCTAAACAGGGGAATAATGGAACAGGACCAAAGCTTTTAGGATTGTAGCACTACCTCCAATGCAACTGAAAGGAAGTGGATTGCTATGTGTGGAAACAGAGGTGAAAGTCTTAGGAAGGTTCCCATGCTGGAGACAAGAAGTGGGTTGGAAGGAGTTATCCCTGGGAATCTTGATGGTAAAAAGTAGAAGGAAACAAGGGGCAGATTTCAAGAGTCATAAATAAACATCTTCAAGCAGAAGAAACAGTACCCATAACTCCAATATAAATTAGAGTACAGACATTAGTAAAGACACTGTAATATAAAACAAAAAATCTAGTAAGTAAAAAATCCTTATGAGAACTATGTTTTAATGGAAGAACAGAATACTGAAATTCCATTGACTACTTATCATGTAGGCAAAAATACTCAAACATGTCAAAACTTTCATTTAGCGAGTTTGTAAGTGATAAGGGTACATCTTTTGGTTGAATGAATTTTAATATTTATTGGGTATCTCTTGATCTGCTTGTCAGAAAGTGGTTGAGAAAATGGGATAGAACATGAAGAAAAATAGATGTAGGACCTGTTTTCATAGGGCTCAATATTTGGCTGGCATCAAAATGTTAAAGATGTTGGATTTGACATCCTGTATGTGGTAGGTGTGTATTTTCTCTAGATAAACTCTAAGTCACAAATGTAAGGTTATGAAAAAAATTGTTAATCATGGTGTGGCCATATAGCATTTAAGAGTCAATCACAGCAATTTCATGCTGTGGACAAAGGGAAAAATGTAAATAATTGGCTGATTCTCCTTTTTTCTGCATTTCTGACCCCAAAGGCTTGTCAGTATCTCTTAGGATATATGTACTACTTGAAAAGAAATAGAATACTAGTAAGTCCTTTTGACCAGAAGATTGGGCTGGGAATCTGCTAATAGTTACACCTTGGTTTATGTCAAAATATTCATATGGGACTCAAGGCATCACTGCAATATGAAGGAACCGGTATATGATAAATGCTACAGTCATACCCCATGACCAAGCCTTAGTACCTTCGTAACTTGTCTTCCTCTCCTGCCATTTAAATCCTATCTGGGCCCAGTATCTACACTCAAAGGTTGTTGTATTCAACATAGGTACTCATTACCACTGATAATTATCCATTAAAGTGCTTTACTGTGTTTCTACATTTAAAAGTTACTAACCCAGGAATTAAAATATTTTAAAAGCATATCCTTCATAATCTGTAGTAGATCATTATTTTTGCAGTTTTACTAAGAAATATTTTTAGCATATGAATATCAAAAATCGTGTCTCTCTTCATAATACATGGTGAGATAATCAACAAATAATTAGAAATATTCTTAAAAAATTAAACAAACTAAGCAAGCTATAGTTACAAGTAATAAGATGCAACATTTCTCTCTATTGAAGTTCTTTTTTGTTTAGAGGAAGTTAACAAAGTACTGATGGGCTATCACTTAGAATTGCTGCTATTTTATTTTATTCTCATCTGTAAAAATCAGTTGTAAAATATGAGTTCCAACCATAGGAAGAGAAGAAAAATAAATGCACTTTGGTCTGCAGCATTTGAAAAATGTAAATCTAATTCCAAATCTCTATTAATCTTGTTTGTCAGAAAAATATCATTTCAGTTATTAATATTTTGTCATATTACATTTGCAGATTCTTATAGAAGTCCTAGGTTTTGTTTGTTTGTGTTTAATCTGCTAAAATTCCAAGAAGTTCTCTCCTCCCATGGGTTACTGACTGCTGCCTTGAAAGTCAATGGTGACTTTGCAGCTTCTGTGCTTTTTGAAAGAATGGAGCCTGGACCAGTATCCAGCCTCCCTAAGCAATCAAAAGGTGTATTCCCTCCTAAGATATACCATCTACTAAATGCCAACATGATAGATGGCCAAAAACTCTGGTGAAAATATGCAATAAAAATTAAATGGCTGGAAGACAAATTACCAAGTGGCCAGGTCATTAAGTTGGAAACTTACCTATTTACCAAATATTATATTTTCTAAGTATTTGTAAAATTCACAAGTTATTTAAGAATGTTATAGGGGTGCCCAGGTGGCTCAGTAGGTTAAACCTCTGACTCTTGGTTTTGACTCAGGTCATGATCTCATGGTTTCATGAGATTGAGCCCTGCATCAGTCTCTGTAGTGACAGTGCAGAGCCTGTTTGGGATTCTCTGTTTCCCTCTCTCTGACCCTTCCCTGCACATGCTCCCTCTTACTCAAAAATAAATAAATAAACATTAAAAAATTTGCTAGCTTTCACAGCATTTGAGTCTCTCTCATGAATTCTAATTAGCAGTTCAGGGTTACAGTTTAATTTTAGTAATCTCTTTTCTATTTGCTGGCTGTCGGTTTGCCATAGCACCTCCACTATGAGTAAAGTACAGGATACCCTGGGTTCTTGCAGAGTTTGGGCTTATGACATTTGGGAATGTATTTCTTCTGGGTTTTGACTTACAAGTGTTTACAAAGGGTGGATGTCAATACATTTGTGAATCCTGAAATGTTCTCAATTTCAACACACTTTCAATCCTAATCCAGCATAGAACTTGACCTTATCAAATGTATAGCTGGTGTACACTGGAAAAAAATACAAGATGTTCAGTGTCTGAATTATGAAGGCATACACGCTGGCATTCAAAACCACAGCTAATTGGCTAAATTAATGGTCTGAGATCTAAACACACACACACACACACACACACACACACATTAAAACTGAACTAAAACTTTAAAAATATTCAAAGATTGTTGAAAACATCCCATGCAGTGAAATTTGCTCAGAACTTTGCAAATATGTAGCAGGAACATGTTTTGTGATAACATGTAACTTGACAAGCATGATGAGTCGTTTTGAGTGAATTTACTAACGGTCAGGTGGTCTCCAAAATATAAGGCACTGCTCCAGTGGAACAGTTAGCAAAGTCTCATAAATAAGCTCGGGCTTTCACATGGACAAACATGAGACTGGTCTGCCGTACCTTCCCCTTCCTATCTTGTAAAAACTTCTTAGGCAGGGATTTGCAAAAGGCCCAATTCTTCCTTTGGAATGGAAGATAAGAGGAGAATGTTTTTAAAAAGTGGAAAACCAATACAAGTTGAAATTTTAATGCATCATTTTCCTACGTCAGAATATAATGAAAATACAAATAATGAACTCATAACAAGTTATACAAACCTTAGATGAAAACAATAAACTCAGCAAGTGATTGATCCTATGTCTTGTAGCTGCACTATAAAATTATTTAAAATGCATTGGAGATAAAGAAATTGGTGCATTAGAGATTGTAGTAGCTCACTACCCATTCTATAAAAGTAATTCTATAGAAGAGTTAAAGCATATTTGTACCTTCTCAGTGTTTAACTGTTGCTGAAATATATCTGTTTGATATTTTTAGTGAAACACTGTATGTACTTTCCTTGCCAAAGATCAAAACGGAAAGGGTGTAAGAAAATGACATTTCAGAGTATGGTAAAAGACCCAATCAAACATGTATTTTACAGTAAATATGTGGCTTGCATCTTCTATGGTTTAAACCATTTGAGGAAGAGGGTGAACTTACTGCTTTTGTATTCTTCAGACAGGTTTACTACAGAACATTGAAAGAAATTTCTTGATTCTCTCTGATTACGACACACTTTTAACCCAAGTCCAATAAATCACTCATGTTTCAAGTTTATTTGCAATTGTAATTTAAGCACAATTTAAACACCATCAATAAGGTTACTATGTAGCCTTGCAGCACACAGGACAAGAATGCAAATTTGCTGCTCAATACCTTTGCCAATGGATTTTTTCCTTACCGTTCTTTCTTTATGCTTTTGTTATGCATTTTCTAAATCACCCACCACTAACATTGTCAAAGAAGTGGTCCCTGGTTACAGGAACGTTATCCTACTTCCCTTGTGCCTGCTTTGCCTACAGCTCGAGGCCTCAGACTTCCTTGTGCATTCTGCGCTGCGGCCGCAGCCGGCTCTGCTGACCTAGTTGTGACACCAGCACTGATGTGCAGCAAGCATTTCTGTATTCTAGATGCTTTTGTTATGCATCGTCTCTAAATTCCTAGGAAATGTTCGTCTAAGAGTTCAACATAACTGTTTAGCTGATTTAGGGTTTTAACTGAGAACCCACCTAAATTTCTTCTGGTGGTGATTTTATCCAAACTTCCACGCAATGCACAGAGTCTCTTTTTTTAACATTTGGTGTCAAGACAAGCTAAAATTTAAGCAAATTTTCAGACTCATTTACAATTTGTAGCGTCAATTTCAAATGTAGAAGTTGGGAGCCCTTACCAGTAACGTGATACTCCTGGAATTATGTGTAACATTTGTTAAGCTTATGAAATGTCAACTCAGTTTTGCTGAGAAAGGTAATTAAATATATGGTTATAATACTGATTGTCTGAGGTCATATACTACATAGGAGAGGGCCAGGATCCCTATTTGAAGATCAGAAATTAAAATATTATATATAACTTGGACAAAAACTAGGCTTTAAAAAGACCTGGGATCATAGAAAAGAAACATTTATTCCAGCAACGTAAAGATGCTAGAATAGATGTTAGAATAGATGCCAACCTTCTAAAACTAGGGCTTAGATGCTTAGATGCTGTTTAAAGCCGTCAGTGTAGTCTCTTCCATGCAAAGTACACATATGTGTGCTCTCACATATATACACTTAGACACACAGAGATGGCATCTGCCATTGAACATGCATAGATGCACAGATCTTGATGGAGTTTTAGGTGGGGTTTGGAGCCAACAACCAAGAAAGAACTCTTGAAGACATCTTTGGTGCATAAAAGGTGATCTTGTTAAAGTCTGAGTACAGGACCCATGTGCAGAAAGAGCTGCACCGGAGTTGTGCAGAATGACGGATCATATGCCCTCAGGTTGGGAGTGGGTTAGTGACAGCATAAGTCTCTAAGGAATTTTGGAAGTAAGGTTTCCAGGGCCTTGAAAGGCTAACAGCTGTTAGGAAAATCGCCATTTATTACCATTTAGTAAAATCTCAGTCATGAGACTCTTCAAATGTATATCAGGGGACCATAAGCTTGGAGGATGATTGCCAACATATATGTTAGAGGAGTTGAGATAAAGGAGGTTTGCAAAGGAGTTTTTATATGTTTAAGGAGACTCACAGGAAGGATCCTTATGGGGAGGGGGTCAGGATAATGTTAAGCCAAGATTCCCTTTTGCCCCCAGCAAAGTGTCATCATTGAGACAGCTGAGCTCCTAGAGGGAGGTCACTCTGACAGTTTCAAGAACTTGTCAATGGGCTGTAGGCAGTAAGCGAATTTAATTTTTCATTTGCCTTTGTTTCCCACACCACCATGGCAAGCCCTTAAACTCCTTCCCTTTGTCTTTGGGTAGACAGGAATGTCCAAGGAATATCACACATATTCCACCTGGGGTGGGAGGGAGATGCTGTTAGCCTATACTTTGCCCTCAGCTTGCCTTATTCTCCTCATCAAATCTAACTTTATAATCAGAGAAATGACCCTGTTTCTCAGGCCTCAGTGATACTGGACAGATGTCTCTATAAAATGACAAAACAAAGGAAAACAAAATATCACACACACACACATACACACACACACACACACACACACTTCTACTTATATAATTCAAAGCAAAAAAATAACCATACTCATGGTAAATAATCTAAACAAGGTCCCTTTTTCCTTTGAGCATTTTTCTTTAGCTCTATCCTTACCAATGCTTTCTTCAGGCATACCATCCGCTGTAGGCATTCACTTTAACCTGTGTAATAGATGTGCATATGTATGCTTATCTGAAATTGCATGATATTGTTTCATGAATATATCTTTTTATAATTTACACAAGTGCATTTAAATTTTTGCTGCTCTGCAATTTGTCCCGAGTTATGCATGTATGCATAACATTCTGTTATATAAACTGACTTCACTTTAATTATTTACTGTATTTATTTTTGGTTGCCAATAACCCTCAGATACAATGTAAAAATGCCAGAAAGTACTGGATTTCATTGCTTATTTCTTCATTGCTAGTTATTTGAAGAACAAGATTATCATATTGATGTGGAGAACAAAGGCAGAAGAAATGTAAATAAAATTAAATTACCTTATAACTTGCAGACTATTAACAAATAGTTGAGAAAGATAGAGTATGACATTCCTTCACAAACTCCCAATCTTAATGTTAATACCCACTAGAGGAAAAAAACAGGCTTCGTTTGACAATAGTTAGGCCTCCAGGATCCCATAAATCTTTAACAAATGGAAAGTCTTTTGGAAACTTCCTTTGTCTCTACCCCTCCCAACGTTAAAGTATCTGATCAATTGCTCCTCATAACCCCAAGCAGCTCTTTCTGCCCACAGGTCCTATCTGCCATGCTTTAATTAAAAAAAAACACCTTTTTGTACCAAAAACAGGTTAAGAATCCTTAACTGTTGGTTCTCAAACCCCCCACGTCAAATCATATCGATATGATTGAACTGATGGAGAGGTGACCCATAGTCCCTACCAGGGGCAACCTTCCAATTATACAGAAACTAAAATGGACCCAGATGAAAAAAAGTTTTTAAGTCACTGGATGAAAAATATCCATGTCTGTGTGACTTCATAATGATACTACATTTCTGTTTTTTTCGAAATCCTGAAGTTATGTTGCAATTTCAAGAAGAGGGTGAACTAGGAGCACCTGGGTGCCTCGGTTGGTTAAGCATCTGACTCTTGATTTCAGCTCAGGTTGTGATCTCACAGTTTGTGAGACACTGTGCTGTGTCAGCTGTGCTGACAGTTCACACCCTGCTTGGGATTCTCTGACTCCCTTGCTCTCAGCCCCTCCCCCACCAGCATATGCACACATGCGCCAGTGCTCTCTCCCAAAATAAATATTAAAAAAAAAAAAGGTAGAATTTCATGAGACAATGACACTCTTTTAAAGCCAACACAGTTTGGGACCTACCTTAGCTGCTGCTTATGATATCTATGATTAACATATACACTTGTATTGGTTCTTTTGTATAAAAATTTTTCCAGTTTATATAATAAATGGTCAGAATTTTTACTTTTCTCTTGTAACTGCCATCAATATGAACCCATGGATATTTATAATTATTTTAATTAGGTTTAGCTGCCATTCTAAAGAAAATCCAAATCATATTGGTTTCAACAGGAGAGAAGCTTATTTGTTTCTTATGAAGCTCTTTTCTACTCTATCACTCTGGCATTACATCAGAATCTTAAGCAGGAGAAGCAGGAAAGAAAGGGGACAAGTGGAACTTTTGAGTCATCTTTTAAAGTTTCCAGGAAGTTCAACTTATGTCTTGTTAGTCAACACTTATTCATGTGGCCATGTAATATGACTTCTTTATTCCAGGCAGCTGGGTGCTCAGGATTGGGAAACTGTTTGCTGCTATAGAACAGGCTGGTCCCCCATATATGGCCTATCTTTATAATTCTTTGTGCAGCTACATGTCCTTTGCTTCTTTGAATCACACCAGTAACTACCCATTACTGCTTCTGACTTCAGAATGAGCATTTGAACTGTAGATTTTTTTCCCTGTGGTTCTTCGAGCTATGTCAAGGAGAGTACTCATCATTTGCTGTGCTTCTTGTCTTCAATTCTTTCCAGATCACTTCTGCTCAGCCTCAGCTGCTTTTGGCAGCCCCAACATGTATTTTGAGTTTTGGATTATATTTATCTTCAAGATTCTCTAAAAATGACATTTCTGAGTTCTTCAAAAATTCAAAAATACATTCTTATGCTTTTGTAAAGATTCCAAGAGGAAAAGGAGGAAATGCTGAAATATAGTCTTGTTTTAAGCAGATGTTCTTATAAGTATTTTAAATTCTGTTCTAGTGAAAGAAGAAAAAAGGATAATAGGGGCAATTTTTGTTCAACTTGGAAAGAAAGAGTAATTAACAAGGAGTTAAATAAGTTTTCTTATAGAAGAAGTACATAAATACCTAGATAATAATGTGATTATAATCCTTCTTATGGAAAAAGGGTATAATAAATGGGAAAGAGAAGAAAGAGATTTGAGGAAGCAGGTTGTCATTCAACTTGAAAATGATCTTTCAACATTTTCCAGACCCATGAATTTTAAGGAATTTATTTTCCATGCTGTGTGATGCATTTGTTTTAACCAGATGCACAGAATAGTTGTGACACTGTAACAACCAAGTCTAGCTAGCATCAATATCATTGACATCATCAATGTAATAAATCAGTAAAACAGAGCAGTCCAGAGGGATGAAGAGGTGAGCAAGGTTGCTCCAGATTAGACTATACTATAGAATTAGAAGTTACATAGCTATAAGGTTAGGCAATAAAGACATATTACTGGTACATTCAGCTGAAAGAAGAGCACTTTTGATGTTTTTTACCAACAAATATAGAGGGAAAAAAGATTTTCCAGATCAATAGCTGCATACTAAGCGCTAGCTGAGGAATATGTTAATTTATTCCGGCTATGAAACATCATCTGTAACAGCAGCTGCAATTAGAGTCAATAAGTGATTGAAATGATAATAATCTGCCATTATTCTCCAAGATCCATCTGGATTATGTATGATCCATATAGACAAGTTGAACAAGACTGTAGCATGAATCACCATCCTTGTAATGTTCAATTTTTTTTTAGAGTGGCACTAACCTTGGCAACACCCTTATGGTTGATTTCGTAGATATAACCAGTTCTAGTGATCTCCATTTGACCTTTGTTATTACAAGAGCCCAGGGAATCAGTGTGAAAATTCTGCCAGTTGCTAAGTGTGACTGTTCCAAATTATGGGAAATAACATCAGAATGCATTCAGAGATCCAGCAGGCCCTCTGTGAAATGGGAACAAGGCCAAACTCTATTGCTCACTTAACCTTCAAAAGCCTCAAATCTGACTGGGGGAACACAATGGCATTTCACGTATCCAGGATTAGGGTCATTTCAGAGACAGACAGCAATCTCTCAAAAGTCTGATTACTTTCTCTTTGCCAATGCTCAGTCACCCTAGTAAATAGTCACAGGTTATTTGATGGAAGGAAGAAAGAAATTTTAAGTATTTATATTTTGGCTTTATGGAAGGACTTGGCCTCTACTTCAATCAAGAGACTATAGGTCTGTGAACTCACTTCAATATCTTAGAATTCATTTAGAGACTGCAATTATCTATTATGGTGATTTAAATACTTTTGTTAACCAAACTTAGACTTTGGTTACTCATATCAATTTAGTAGACTACCCGTATATTTCAGTTTAGAGATACAATGTTTAAGCAGTCAATGCTAAAAATTGCTGCCAGTCAGATTACTAGGAATTTTGGATTGACTTTGTCACCCATTCTGGTGACAATTATGGTAAAATGCATACCTTGTTTTCTACAATTAAGAGTCACAACTTGATAAGGCCTGATTATCCCCATTGGACTTGGAAGACTCAGTTCTGAGGCAATACTTTCCACTATCATTTCTGGCTTACAAAGAATAGCCCATCACAGAACTATTCAAGCATGGAAGAGTTCCACTCATGAACGTATTTTCTAGATTTAGCAAGGACTGTCCTTTGTAATCTTTGTGGGGCATACTTAGCAAATTTTATATGATAAGTCACTCAAGCATTCCAGTCTACTCCAGCATTTGGATATTTTCAGCTACAGCAAACTTAAGAAGTTCTGGCACTTTTCCTTCATTTAATACAGTGCAGAATTGGGTCCAAAACAAGAAAAATGTTAATGGTACTCTCAGTCAGTTAGCCAAGCTACTCGATACTCAAGTTTGTTGAGCATTGATATGATATTGAGATGAATATTGAATGTGTAATATCTATTATGGAAGTCTAAATTTAGCCTGATATAACATTATATTCTCAAACTTGATTTAATACTTTTAGAATAGATTTCAGCCCATGTTCCCTAGATTTATGTCTATATACATTTGCAAAATCTTGGTAATCCTTTTGTATTTCAGACTTTCTCATGGGTCACATTTTGTATGTCATTCTCTGGCCTTATTGGAGTTTAAGTCCAGTTAGAGATCTAGAAGTAATGAGTTGTGGGTAGTTAGGCCTAGAGGAAGATCAAAGGTCCCTTGAATAATAATAATACCACAAGGGAGGCCACAAAAGTTTTTTTTTTTTCCAGGCAGAAGTACACCACCTCCTCAGATAGGAAGAAAATAATTTGACTGGCACTTTGCCATTCGACTGGCAAAGGCGGCTTAGCAAAATTTTAGGGATTTAAAGTCCCGGGCTATTGCAGAATAAAAGCATATTTCCATCGCAATTTTCGAGGCCCTATTGATTCCTAAATATTGGATTTTTTGTCCCTATCTAACAAGGATGCTTTCTCCTTCAGTTTACAATTACATGTTCGTCATACCTTTGGAGCTCTCACTGGCAGCATCCTGGAAGTCCGTATTTTTACTAGCAATCTGTTCAAAAAATAACTTCTCTATGTCATACTCCTCAAAATTCTTCTGGCCTCTGCCCTCTGCCTGATTACAAAACCTCTCTCATTTGTGTAGACATTTGTTACAAGAGTGCCTCACTTCTAGGTAACAAAATCTCTATTAATTTTTTTAAATTGTTCATTTATTAGAGAGAAAGGTTACACAAGCAGGGGAGGGACAGAGACAGAGGGAGAGAGAGAATCTCAAGCAGGCTTTAAGCCATCAGCACAGAGCTCAACACAGGGCTCGAATTGATGAACCATGAGATCATAAACCAAGATGAAATCAAGAATCAGATGCTGAACTGACTGAGTCACTCAGGTGCGCCTATTAATTTTATATTACCCCCCCAAATTGACACACAAGTAGTAGCTTAAAGCAACACAGATTTGTTATGTCAAGGCTTCTGTCAATCAGGAATCTGGACATAGATTAACTTGTTTCTCTGCTCAGGGTCTCACTAGGCTGAAATAAGTTTTCCATTGGGCATCCTTTCCTGTCTGTAACTCAGGATCCTCTTCTAAGCTTATTTGGATCATTGGCAAACCCAAATTCTCTTTGATTGTAAAACCGAGCTCCCTGTTTTTTTCCCTGTTGTCCACCAGTGGCTCTCCTTAGCTTAGAGACTATTAGCAGTTTTTTGCCCTGGAATTCTTTCCACCGCATTGCAGCTTACTCCTTCAAGGTCAGGAAATTATTTATGTCACCTTATTTTAAGAATTCAGCAAATTTGGGATAACTGGGTGGCTCATCCTAAGTGTCTGACATGGTTTGTGAGTTTAAGCCCCACGTGGGATTCCAGGCTCGTAGTGTGGAGCCTGCTTGGGACTGACTCTCTCTCTCTCTCTCTCTCTCTCTCTCTCTCTCTCTCTCTCTGTGTGTCTCTAGTCTCTATCCCTCCCTCCTCCTCTTCCTCCTCCCTACCCCTTGATTCAAAAGATTTTAAAAAAGACTCAGAAAAATTAGGTCAAGCCCACATAGTACAAACTCCTTTTGATTAGTTAAAGCCCAACTGATTGGTAAATTAATTATAAGAATGAAATCCTATTATATTCACAACCTCTGCATTTATGCAAGGGGGTGAGATTATACAAATCATGAACACCAAAGGGCAAGAATCTTTTAAGCTATCTTAGAATTTTGCTTATGACAACTAGTAAAATCCAGAAATATCAAAAAAAAACAGAACATTATAGTCCTTATTTTCATGAAACTGTTCTATGACAGTAACTTATTGAACCTCCAAAGTTTTGTCTCCTATAGATACTTAATACAAGTGTCTACAGGTGATAATTTATGTAACTGCTTTGTTACTTTATACCATACTCTACCAATGGCCATTTTACCACTGGAAACAGAGTCATTAATGTTTTTAAATATAATCAGGTAGAGAACTGCATCCAGGTAACCCAGAGTCAATTCAAAGAACCCACCATTAATGTTTTGTTCCTGTAAAATCTTTTAGTCTACTTATTTTTCTAAAAATTAGGATCTATTTAGAGAGAAGCAAAACCACTGTGAACGAAATAGTATACAGGATTTATCACAGTCTTTAGGTCTTACACAGTTTGGGAGGTAGTTGAGGAGTATCTGCCATTCTTTATCCTGGCCCAAGATCAGAGAAGCTAAAGGAGTGGATCAGATGGGAACTAGAGAAACTGCAGTTCCAGTTGCATTAGACTAATGTCAACAAGATGACCAAACTGTAAGTGACATGCACAAGCCATCACAGTGACTGGCATCCTCCTTGAATTTTCACAATATAAAAACGTGGCTCCTATTTCATTCCTGCCTTCACACCCTCACAGAAATTTAGCCTGTCGTCAACACTAACATGGGGCCATAGAATGAAATAATTGTGAGCAAAGCAGTTGTGGCCTAAGTTGACTCGGTAATAAACCCTACAATTTACAAAATTATAGCTACCTGAGAGTCAAGTAAAATAGTATGCAAACCTTTCTTAAAACATTATAGTCTGTCGGGTAAGTAAATATTGATAGATGCTCTATTTCAAAAAATTTTTTAAATAACAGAAACGTGAAATCATAGGCATTTGGACACTATTTTACCTACTGCACTTCTCAAAGAAGAAAACAGATTTATATAATGCATAGTTTTGCAGTTCATTTTACTAATATGGAGACAATTTTTACATTGCAATATTTCATGATTTTTTTTAATTATTTGTTTAGGAAGTTAAATTTTGACTTGACATTTCAAAATCCCTGACATATATTGCAAAGTTATAGAAAGTCATGATAGAGATAATTAACATCTTGGTTCATCTCTTCTATGGTAGTACCTGGTCCTTTTTTACAGGCTATAATTTACCTATTCTTCAACACAATTTACAGCTTTCTCAGAACAGTAGTAATCTAAAATAATACGTGCTTGTAATACTTTATGGATATAATATGAACTTCAGAAATTTTACTTGTTGCTTTGTTCTTTAGCGTATTTTTTTGTTGTTGGCATATCTTACTTTTTTAAATGTTTTTAAAGTTTTATTTATTTTTGAGAGAGAGAGAGAGAGAGAGAGAGAGAGAGAGAGAGAGAGAGAGTGAGCCGGGGAGGATCAGAGAGAGAGGGAGACACAGAATCCAAAGACAGGCTCCAGGCTCTGAGCTAGCTATCAGCACAGAGCCCGATGCAGGGATTGAACCCACGAACCGTGAGATCATGGCCTGAGATGAACTTGGATGCATAACCAACTGAGCTACCCAGGCTCCCCTGTTGTTAGCATATCTTACTTTTAAAAAAATGAAATGAAACTTGTTTTAGCTTTCTCTTTTGTAGGGACTATGTTGCTCCTTCTTTTAGATTCTACATGCTTTCAGTTTCTCCCAACCCCACCCTGGCCTAAAGCAATGACTCAAAATATACCAAGAACTTAATAAATGTTTCATTGACTTGAGCATTCTCAGCAATGGTTTTATATTTGCCACAAACTATGTAGCTTCCAGCATGAGAGTTTATATACATTTGAGAAAAAAATTATTGACTTTAAAATAACCTCAACCCTTCACAAATCATTTAAATAATGAGGTTTCTTAAAGACTATTAATCAAACTACAGGGAGAAGAGTCATAAATATTGATGAATTGTTTAATTCTGTTGTTGTTAATGACTGCACTGCTCATTTTATATAAAAATTCAATCGTTTTTTCCCTACATATCATTTGGTAAAGCTCTTTACTGACTGAACAGAATGTGAATGATTATCAATTCTCTTCTTGCTTTGATGTACAGTCTGTGCTTGAAGGAAGATAAACTAAAGCATACATATATCCTCAAAGTTGTGATGCTTGTTCAGAAATGATATGAATTTGAAAGATTATGCAGATAGCATCATTCAAATAGCTTGGCTTCCTATTTCCTGGGTTTTTTTTTTTTTTTTTGCATTAGTAAGTCTTTGTAAATTCTATAAACTCTTGAATTGTCCACAATTATTCACCAGCTTTGCATGAATACCCATGTATCCAGGCTGAATACTGTAATTATCAGGACTGATTTTTATTGTGAAGTTATAACTACTTCATCTTGAATGTGAATCAGACTTATAAGAATGTTATGTGCTTTGTAAATGGTAATTAGGTAAATATGAAAAAAAATAATCACTTTAAAGGGAAGACTTTAATGGTTTTCTGGCTTAGCAAATTAGAAGGGTGGCTGGTTACAACTGAATATTTAATAAAGATGTCCTTTTAAAAAAATCAAATATTTTAATAGTCTTCATTGCTTCCTGAGTCAAAATTAGATCGTTCAACTTGTAAAAGTCAAGGCTTTAACCTCTTCCCATCTTAGACTTAAGTATTTTCATATGAGATATATAGATTTAGATTTAAATCTGTGCTTGAAAAGTAAAAGATGCAAATGAGCACAGGGTAGCTAAATTAACATGGAGCAGAAGCTATATAAGAAGAGTTGAGAAGTAGGCATAAGGCAAAAAGGTTTTGGAAAGAAAGTGCTAATTCAAGTACAAAGATTCTATGCTTTCTTTCTAAAATTTTGTACCTCATCTTATCATGTTCATCAATGTTGCCTCACATCTGATAATTACAGTGTGCTTCTGATATTGTAATATTTCTCCAGAAAGTAAATGATTTTACTACTGGCATAAATAAAATTATACTACCTTAAAGATTATAATTTGTTGGATTATCTTCCTAGAATAAAGATATTATGTATCAAAAATCAGTCAGTACAAGACACTTAAGTAATAAACATCAATTTATCTACCATATACATAAATTTGACTTTCAAGGAATCCTAACTGAAGTCACTTTCTCCGGTTAAATGCCTGAATTATAGATGCTTTCCCAGAGTAGATATGTCTATTGTTGGACTAGGTCACATTGAGATTCTTAAACAAAACAAACAAAACACAGGTTATAAATGCGTGGAAAATAAAGAAACAAACAAACAAAAAAAACTACTTGAAGCAGTGTCTGACTTCTAGAAATTTTCAAAAGAAAGTGATATCTTGCATTTTTCTTATAGTAATATTTCCCTGATTCCTTGAATACATTTTTACCCTATCAACATGAAAGATCTTACAGATTATCCAAATGTAAACTCATTCTAATGAAAGGTGATTTTACTACCGAGGAAGAGACATTTCTCTGATTCAACAAAGCAACTTAGACATACTTAGTTCTATCATGCTTTTATCTTTTAAAAAGATGTTTAGGGGTGCCTGGGTGGTGCAGTTGGTTAAGCGTCGACTCTTGGTTTCAGCTCAGGTCATGATTTCAGGGTTAGTGAGTTTTAGATCCAGAGTAGCGCTCCACACTGACAGGATTCTCTCTCCCTCTCTCTGTCACTCCCCTGCTCTCTTGCTCTTTCTCCCTGTCTCTCTAAATAAATAAGTAAAGTTTAAAAAACTTAAAAAGATGCTTAGTCAAGATCCTCCAATTTTTCTAATAGTAATTATGAATTTAAATTCTTCTAAATTCTGAAGAATCTATTCACATTTAGGAAGACATGCAAATGGATCTGTCAGAATAAAAGTTGGAGATGAAAACAGATCATTAAAAAGTCTGATTTCATAAGGAAATAGAGCATTACAAAATTCAACCTCAATTTCATGAAGTCATGGTTTGGGGATGGCTATTTCAGTTCAGTTTAGTAAAATAAAATGGAGGTAGCATTCTACATAAAGTAGAACATCAACTATGCTTTAAATATATCGTGTTGATTTATGTATAATGTGAAATTCAATTTTTATCTTTTACCTTTTGGGGGTGTGGGTTTTTTAATTTTTTTCCTGAATGGTTAAGAAGATAATACTTGTTTGGCTTTGTCACATATATACATAACCAGCATAATCTTCTTCCTCTCTGGCTTCCTATCTCAGTTTCAAGAGTTCAACTCTGTGATGTTTGTGACAAAGGAGTTGGTGACCAGTGGGCACCAGACTTCGTCTTCTGTGCCGCTGCCTCTGGGCTGGGGAGTCCCAGCAAACACCTCATGCAGGTGCTGGGCTGCCTGCCTTCTTTGGATTGCTTCTTCATGAAGGGGCAAGTGTGTCTGTTCCCTTGTCTAGTGTATCATTTTCCAGTGTATCATTTCAGTAATTTCTCTTCCTTTCTTAAAAGCTTTACTTCCTTCATCATTTTTTTTTAATTTTACTTTATTTCTAATTGTCTCACCTTGAATGAGCTTCAACTGTCTAAAATTAGAATTCCTCAGAATCCTAAGAAGACTCAAAGAGACATTATGTGTTCCATTTTCCAAAAGACAAATATGGAACATTTACATTGTTTACTAAATGTCATATAATACTAGGATTCAAAGTTCCTTATCATTGGAACATTTTACTCAAGGAATGATTGTGATTACATACATCACGCTACCTTTCCACTAGAAATGTATCCAAAAAAACCTGCTTTATAGTATGACCTTTGGTCTTTATAATTCAGATTGAAAGAATCCTTGCTCAGTTTGCCACTGAGCACATTAGCATCCTGTATCTTCTCAAGGTGAATTTAATGAACTGCCTGGCATATTAAAGAATACTTCTGTATTTCCTCAAAGTCACTGAATTAGAATTTCTGAATGTTCATTAGCCATATATGTAAGAGGAGTAGTGTAAAGTCAATGAACTTCTGTTATATCCTTTCTAAAACTGATCTTAAAATTACATATGCAAATGTAAGTTCAGATTGATGTAATAAAAATAGACATGTGTAAATAAAAAAACTCATTAGTTTTTCATTTTTCAAAGTTACTAAGTTCATTAATGGTTATTTATTGGGTTATGATATTGAATCAAAAAATGTTCCTCTCTTTATTTGAATATTCAAGTTTAGAAATGCCTTACTTAAAATGCAAGAAATTTCCAGTAAGTTTCCAGGCTGCAGAGATACATTATTTATGTTAACAAACTGGAAAGAGTTCATTTGCTTTAATATTTATAAGGGAGATCAATGAGACATACAATGCACTATTACTAAGCTCTAAAACCACTACAAAACATAGATTCAATTAATGTAATGTTAACCAAAGAATACAGGCAGCAATTCATAAATAAATAATTATAATAAATGTCCAGAAGTTTAAGACTCTTTGGAATACCCTTCTGAAGCCAGCCATTAAGCAATGTATTCCACTACCTAAATCCATTAAAAAAGGTAATTTTTAGGAAAATTACATGCAGTCTTGCTCAAAGTAGATCACATATTTTAAAGCTATATTGGTTTTTGAGCCTTTGACGATAATAAGGAGGTTCATTAAGCTATTACATTTGAGTTACTTGAAATATTGAATAACTTCAGAATGATCTGATTCAAAAAGGTTTAATTGGCATGAGCTATGCCATGCCTTTTAAATAAAATATTTTGTAAGGTATTCATAAAAACATTAAGTACCAAAGCAAGTTTACAATAGATAAATAAAAGCAAAAAAATTGCACTGGCAAACAATTTAAGTATAAAAATGTTTGTAAATAAAATATCTAGATCAAATGAATTCAAAGGCTAGGGTATTTGGAAATACAAAAACCACAATATATTTCATTCATATAAAACTTTAATATGAGCCAGAGAAAATAATTTTGTTTTTTCCCTTCAGTGCAAGATGTGATATAGAACTATATTAATCATTAATCAGCGATTAATAAGAATTTTGAAAAAAATTCAAAGAAAGTAAAAGTACTTTCTCTTATAATATTTATTTTAAAAATGATATAGGAATAAAACTATAATCAATATTACTCGAATTTGCATGTAGTGACTTGCAAAACAGGAAGACTGTAATCTAGCTATTCATTTCAGATGCCCTACAGCTATGTAATCAAGCACAAGAGGTGCCAATCAGCAACACTTCACAACTGACATATGGTTTAATTTCATTTATTAAAAAAACTGTATTAAAATATTGCAAATGAATCAGTTCATATATTAAAATGCATATATCAGTCAGCTTAAGGGACTTTTAAGCTTTATCAACTACTTTGATCTTGATCATATTGATATTCCTTCCAACAGTTTATGAAATGTTCATGAATTCTTGGATGAAGCCTAACGTAATTTTTTTAAGTTAACTTATACTTGGGAATTCTTTGTACAGTTGATATCAATAGGTTTTTGCAAAAAAAATATATGACTAATTTTTTAAATTACCTATTAAAATATTAAGTATAATATTCAGATGAGTCACCACATTTTAAAAATTCAGTAATAGATGCTGTATATATCCTTCCAAATTGATTGGATCTTTGCAAGTCATTTATTTCTTTGAAACTATGAATTTGTAGGATAGAGTATTCATGGTTTCTTTTGATTATAAAATAGTGTCATATTAGAAATTAAGTTTTCTGTTGCTGCTGATAATTTGTACTGATTCTTTTTTTTTTAATTTTTACTGGTTCTACATTATTCCAAGTGGCAAAATTATTTTCATTGGTTTACTGACTTAGAAAAGCTCAATTGATAGTTAGCTCAAATCATGAAGCAAATTGCTTTCGATTTTTCAGATGTTGAATAATTCAACATATTTTCTTAGTAAAAAGAACACTGATAGAAATAAAGTAAGCAGCTATGCACTAGAGAGAGTTTTAAACACACAGTCTCCAAAAATGAAGACATTTGTATGCCTATGATAGCACTGATTAAGTGGCTCATCTCTGTTCCAATTGGGGTACATAAAATGAATGTAAGTGCTGTTAACATATGAAAATTCACTTGTGCTGGTAATGATTGAAGGAGAAAGAAAAGTACAGGATACTTAACTATTTAAAAAAATTCACTGAGGAAGGTTTGTTTCTATCTTCATTCAACAGTTCTCTACACGAGCCATTCCTACATCCCAGAAGGCTGCATACTTGACACATCTATTATCTCTTAATATCAGATGCAGGAGAGACTCTGTATATTCGAAACTTACATGTTGCATTATAAAGCAATAAGATTCACTATTTATTTGTTGCTGTGGATTTGGATCAGTATCATGGTTTCACAACCATATGACTAACAATACTTTGTTTGGTGTGGGGGGAAATGCACTGCAATTCTTGCAGTTTCTATCAAGAGAAAAAACGGCAAGAGGTAACACATTTGCTAAAATAAAGAAGGTTAGTGAAAACTGTTTTACTTCATTTTTGGCTCTTTGAAAATTGATTTGAGGTCTTCTGCAGTTGGAATAATTTATAGATTTTGAGGTTTGATCAAGTCAGAAGGAAAAAAAAAAACTTCAGTCTGAAGCTAGCAAGTAAGAATGTCCAGTCAATAAAAATTAGAAGAAAAACACAACCATAATAAAACCAAAAATAAGAGATGAGATTCTGAAAGTAATGGAATACAAACAATATTCTAGGACACAGGGGTGCCTATGAGGTTCAGCTGGTTAACTGTCCCACTCTTGATTTGGGCTCAGGTCATGATCTCACAGTCATGAGATCGAGACCCATGTTGGGCTTTGTGGTGAGCATGGAGACTTGGGATTCTCTCTCTCCCTCTCTCTCTCTGCCCCTTCTCTGTTCCTGCTCTTGTTCTCTCTCTCTCAAAATAAATTTAAGAACATAAAAAAATCTAGGACAACTTATTCACTCAGTACAAGAGACTTAGGGGTTACACAAATGTTTCTTACTTTAAGCAACCAGCTTAATATACAAGCAATAACGTCACTTAGCAGACACGGCTCCTCTTAACAATGAAATACCTTGATATATTTCTCAGGTTGATGTTCTTGTATAAGACAACATTTATTTAAAATTACAGAGATACTAACAAATAACATGTTGGTTTAACTCACTCAATTATTGTGAAATCTATTTTTAATGTGGATATAGGATTTATTCACAAACATATGTATGCATACACACCACTATGTAGAAAATTGGGAATCATCATAATGGTAACCTTGTATGATTAAGAAGTCAGTTGATAATATCAGCTGACGATAATATAATTTATTCAGAAAGATTTCCCATGAGTCATGGGACAGAACTCTGGGGACAAATTGTTTATCTCAGCCTTATGTACAATGTAAAACTGATTGATATAATAAAATTTGTCCCCAGTGTAAGCTACTTCTATAGATAAATTTTATCACATGGTTGGCTATCTGAAGTGAAATATAATAAATTTCTTCAATTCAAAAAATAGAATGACAGCTTTTCCATCTTCCTGTTTGGACTAGAAACCATACATGTCTCATTTGCCAGGGGACATGATGTTAAGCTAACTGCTTTTGAGTCGCCGCCAAAAGCTCCATTTTCAAGATTATATTTGGTAGTCATTGGATCATGGTAAACATTCATTGTTGTAGGTCTTAAGCTATTTTCTTTATATTTTGAATTTGATTACCAAGCATACCTGTTTTCTAGTGAAAGTTTAAAACTCTTCTACAAAACAAATCCAAACCTATTATGATCTGATATAGAATTATTTTTAATTATTGCACATTTAAAATAGAAACACCTCACCGTCTCACTGAAGCTAGCTGGTGAATCCTGGCCCTGTGCTCCCCCACTGCTTTGGCAGATGCTTGCAGTCCACAACAGGGGATACCTATTGATCATGGGGCTTTGGCGGTCGGGTCAGGTGTGCATTTCTGGGTCCCAAAGGACTGAAACAGAGAGACAGTTCTTGGCAGGCTACCACTCCCAGGGCTCTGCATAGCCTGCAGACTGAAATATATCCCTAGTCTGTCCAGAAAAAAAAAAAAAAAGAAAAGAAAAGAAAAGAAAAAGGCCTACTTACTTTTTGGAGCTCGGGAACACATCTGGAGGAAATGGAGATGTTCTCAGAGAATACAGATGAAGGTTGCCATCTTGTCTCCCTTGGTCTCACTTTTGCTCACAGGTATCTCCAGGAAGGAGCTTACCTGAAGCCCAGTCATATATCTGATAAAGGGCTAATATCCCAAATACATAAAGAACTCATATAAGGCACCAGCAAAACACAAATAATCCAAATGAAAAGTGAGCAGGGGATCTGAAAGATAGTTTTTCAAAGGAGACACAGATGGCTAACAAGCATTAGGGAAATGCAAATCAAAACCACAATGAGAAATCACCTCACCACTGTTAAAATGGCTTTTATCAAAAACGAAAAGAAATAACAAGTATGGGCAACGATGTGGAGAAAATGGAAAGCTCATGCACTGTTAGTGGAATATAAATTGTTGCTATGCAAAGCAATATGGAGCTTCCTGAAAAAGATTAACAATAGAACTGTCATATGATCTAGCAATTCCACTTCTGAGTATTTACCCGAGGAAAACAAAAACACTAATTTGAAAAGATATATGCACCCTTATGCTCATTGAAACATTATTTATAATATCCAAGACATGGAAACAACCTAAGTGTCTTCTGATAGATGACTGAATAAAGAAGATGTGGTAAATATATACAGTGGAATACTACTCAGCCACAAAAAGAATTAAATCTTGACATTTGTGAACACAGAAGGACCTTGATGGTATTATGCTAAGGAAATGTATCAGGCAGAGAAAGACAAGTACCATATGATTTCACTTATATGTGGACCCTAAAAAAACAAAAGAAACAAAATAAGATGAAACTGAAACCAAATTCAAAGATGCAGAGAACAGGGTGGTGGTTGCTGGGGCCGGGGTGGGGGACTTGGACTGCTTTTGCAAGATGAGTCAAGGGATCCAGAGGTAAAGACTTTCGGTCAGAAATAAAAAAGTCATGGGGATGTAATGGACAGCCTGGAGTATAGTCAATAATATTACATTGCATATTTAAAACTAGCTAAAAGAGTAAATCTTAAAAGTTCTTTCCACAAGAATTTTTATAACTTTGATGATAGATGGTAACTAGACTTATTGGTGATGATTTTGCAGTGCATACAAATATTGAATCAACTTGGGGTGCCTGGGTGGCTCAGTCAGGTAAGCATCTGACTTTGGCTCAGGTGATGATCTTACAGTTCATGGGTTTGAGCCCCACGTTGGTTTCTGTGCTGACAGATCAAAGCCTGGAGCCTGCTTCAGATTATTTGTGCCCCCCTCTCTCTGTCTCTGCCCCTTTCCTGCTCTCTCTCTCTCTCTCAAAAATAAATACTAAAAAAGAATAATTAAAAATATTGAATCATGTTGTATACCCGAAACTAATACATCTCAACTTTACCCCAATTTAAAAAATAGCTTTAGCTTCCCTCTTAAAAACGTAGTCTATTGTCAAATACAATGACCCTGAGAAAAGGATTCATATGATAGATTCCTTTTAATACTAGTGTTAGTCCAATTTTTTCCTCTAAAAAGACTTATAGGATTAACTATAAGAAGCTAACAAGAATTTTTCTATTTATTATTTTCTTCCTTATGCAGGACTAGAGTAAATCTCCAAGTTAAATATAATATTCAATTGCACTAACAAGATTATCTTCAGTTGCTGCTCCTACAACTATCCTTTTTGGTTTTTGTTGTCTTTCTATAAATCTAATTTCCCAAATATACAAAGACTAAAGATACAGAGCTATACATAAATACATATAGGAAGATAGTATCTTAATGCGTAGGTAAACACATAATATAATGAACAATATGAGTTATTGTGCTCTTCCAAAAATAATTAATGAAACATAAAAATTTCCCCATAGAACTCAGAATATGTTGCCTCAGCATCTTAGCAATTCACAAAAGATATTACAGAGGTCATTTTCAAGCTGTATTCTGAAAGCACTTAGGACATTTTAAAATAAATTGTAGTGCAACATTGCTGACATTCAGGATGAAAGGGGAATGGGGAGAATTTAAAGTGAGGGAGATAAGAAGGAATAATCAGTCATGGGCCAGTGCTTGAAAAGCTTTATATGGGAAGATACAGGGCAAACTGCTGCCGTCAAGGCTGGAGAAACAGACGGAAAATAGGGGTTTTGTCTTACCAGAGCAGACTCTGAGTGGAAACCACTGCAGGAACCAGCATGGAGAAGACCACAGCTGTAACTGAGCAGGACAAAGGGCTCAGAGTTGAAAACTCCAGGGGGTCTTATCAGAAGTAGATTCCCAAATATTGTGAGATTTACCTCCAGGAGCTTGACCAGATAGATTCCCAGAGTAAGTCTCTTCTTAGAGGAGAAAAGGAATCATTTTGAAATACAAAAGAGCTCTCTGTATTTAACAAGGTCTGCCCTCAGGAGAACGAGTTAACCTGAGCCTGACCTGTTCCATATTATCAGAGCCTAACGGACCTGGGCAGCAGAAGGTATAAGATAAACTATAAATATTAAACTCTTGTAAAAAAAATGTAGTCTTTATAATGAAAACAGCAACAACAACAACCTGTATGTCACATTAGAAAATTTGCATTTTATTCTATTAAATTCAAATTAAAATAAGATTAGTATGTAGAAGACCCTGTTTTCTTAGGAGCACCTGGGTGCTTAGTTGGTAAGCGTCCGACTTCAGCTCAGGCCATGATCTCATGGTTTGTGAGTTTGAGCCCATTCTTAGGCTCTTCAGGGACAGTGTGGAGCCTGCCTGGGATTCTCTCTCTGCCCCTTCCCCACCCTCTTGCTCTCTTTCAAAATAAATAAATAACCTTAAAAAATAGAAGATAATACATTCTCAGAATAGAAAAATATACTTCCTTGAGAAGGTCAAGTAATACAATAATTATGTATTAATGAAAACTTTTGGATCCCACTTACTACAAAATGGCACATTATGTAGTTGAAAACCTTCTCTAGAAATAAAGCTTTTGATGGGGAATATAATAAACATAAGTAAAATCAAGTTGCATTCACAATTATTTTCAATAAGTTGCAAGGTGAAAAAGAATATGAATGTATCCACACTGAAAAGCTAGTGCTAAAACCCAGGCTCTGTTAAGTGCACACGGTGATATGGAGAATGCAGAGCTTTGTGTGTAAACACCTGGCCAGGATTCCCAGGAGTCAAGGCACTAGACCTGGACAGCACGTGCACTTAGAAATATGTCCTCCAGTTAAAGCTAGGATTTCAAGGAGAACATGGGTCAGGCGAAGAAAATCAACTGCAAGAAAAAAAAAAAAAAACCGCAACTAAATGACATTTTCATTGACAATGAAAGGGAGTAAAAAGAATAAAAGAAAATGAAGAAAGGGGAAAAGGAGAGAGTAAAGGAGGGACAGGGCAGAAGACGGAAGAAATAAGAGGAAAATAAGACTCCCCTAATATTTAGTAGCTGCACACCAATTATTCATGCAAAAAGTCATTCTGGGTTGATAGCAAGCGGTGTCTTGCAGAAGTAAAGCAAAACTTTTGAAGAAAAGAGACTGCTCAGGTCCTGCAGCAATTTATACATGAGTAAAAAGACACCTGAACCTAAAACTATTGAAAAACAACTGCAGAGAAAAGTCACCTGAGTAAAAAAAAAAAAAAAAAAAAAAAATCTAGGGGTGCCTGGGTGGCTCATTCGGTTAAGTGTCCGGCTTCAGCTCAGGTCATGATCTCACAGTCCATGGGTTCGAGCCCCGCCTTGGACTTTGTGCTGACAGCTCAGAGCTCAGAGCTTGGAGCAGGCTTCCTGAAGCTGACTTCCGATTCTGGTCTCCCTCTCTCTCTGCCCCTCCCCCATTCATGCTCTGTTTCTCTCTGTCTCAATGATAAATAAACATCAAAAATTTTTTAAAAATATTTAAAACTGATTCATATTCCCAAAGAATTTTGACACTAAAATTATAATTATATAACTGTCATGTTTGAAGTATTTAGAGAAATAAAGGAGCAATGAAAATGATCAGCAATGATGAGGCTGAACTTCAAAAGAACTACATATGAGAGGTTCACAGGGAAAACGTGCAGTGGTGCTTGGAATGGTGGGCATCACTATTGCCAAACAGATGCTCACAATGAAAATACGTTCACAAGGAAATGTGAATGTTCACATGAAAATGTACATGGTGCAATGGTAGGAACAAATGTCAATCATACCCAACCAAGGCTGTGCTCCCAGAGTTTAAAAAAAAATTGAAATTTACCCTCCTATGTAATAGGACTATAATTTTGAAATAAAAAAAGTACAGAAATTTTACAAACCAGGCTCAATAAACTTTCTTTGCCAATGGTAGCATTTGGTATAGTTCCCATATTTTCTTACATCAATTTATATATTACTTATATTAGGACTGATACTTATAGCCATTTTTAAATGTCTGCATCATATAACATTGAGTACACCTTAAATTACTGAAATATTTTTTGGACATCAAAGTTGCATTTTATGCATATAGATTTTTCTATATATTAAGATATTGTCTCTTGACAGGTGCAGCTATGCATATAATGAAGAGCGTTATAACTGACTTAGATAATAAATATAGTTTTCTTCCTTAGAATACATTGCAAAGTTTTTGAAGCTTCCCAAATTTGTTATGTATCACTAAAATATGTAAAAAAAAAAATGTTTCTTCATAATCCTGCTCAGACAAAGCATGGTCTTCCTTTGGTCTTGTTTTGCTTTGTTTTCTAATTTGATCAGAAGAAAATTTCATGGGACTAGGGACTTAATATTTCTTTAGAAGAACTGAAGTTCTTATGGCACCATAATTAATTGCTTAATCATGCTCATTGCTTAGGAAAACATTTTAGAAACAACAGTTCCCATAAAACTAATGGAATGTTGAAATAAAAATCATCCAATCATCTAGGCACTGGCAAACTGCCCAACCAATGAGACTGCATTCTGTGTTATTTGTCTTTTTCCCCCTCTGCTAAATGGAAAAGACATTTTGCTTTTTCTATATTAGTTACATATTTATCATCACTCCCACCAACACATACATACACTTCTGTCCCCTGGTCCAGTGATTTGCACTCAATTGATGTTTGTTAAATACAGTCTGCCAATTGAAAATATGAACAAATAAATCCTGCAATGATTGTCCAAAGTACACTGTTGTGAAATATAAGCATCTCTGATATTTGGTAAAGTGAATTTAAGACTGTTGCTTGAAATATAAAAAGATGACCTTCAATTAACATGTTTTTTTCCTCAATTTCTTGGTTTTAATGATGCATGGAAAGACAGATGCTGTTTCTATATCTCTTGCTGAATCTTTCAGTATAGAGCTCCTAAAGAGTAAGCTTTCTAAAATCATGTTCCTTAATATGCTCCTTGAAGTGTAAGTTAAGCACATAATCAGTATATCTAGATAATAGTCATGTTCCTTGAAGTGTAAGTTAAGCACATAATCAGTATATCTAGATAATAGTCATGTTCAATAAGCTATATTTTCCAAGTTTTTAAATTTACTAAATCCATTTTTCCCTTTCAGACAGGGTAAGTGTAAAAACAAAGATTATGAGAATGCCTTTAATAGCAACCCCATAGTAATAGCATACTACTATTACAATTATATATATTTAGCATAGCAAAATCATTTTTCTTATTTCCAAAATAATTGGTTTTTGTGTTTTCAATGGGAGAGATGCATATGTGATATGAAAAAAAATAAAGTATTTGGGGGAGAAAGAAGGAAAGGATAGAAGGAGAAAAGAGAAATAGGAGTAATCATTAAATCCCTTCTTGGATACATATAATATAAAATGTGTTACCTTTTAATTTAAGAGACAAGTATACAATTCAAGGTAGAATTGTTAACCTCCAAGTAACTAAATTTATGGCTTAAAGTAATTGAAAATCTGTAAATAATGACCTTTGTTATATTGGATCTAATTTTTTAGTTTATTGTCAAATTGGTTTCCATATAACACCCAGTGCTCTTCCCCACAAGTGCCCTCCTCCATGACCATCACCTCCCTTTTCCCCTTCCCCTCCCCCTTAACCCTCGGTTCCTTCCTTCTCAGTATTCAATAGTCTCCCAGGTTTTGTGTCCCTCTCTCTCCCCAACTCTCTTCTCCCCTTCCCCTCCCCATGGTCCTGCATTAGGTTTCTCCTGTTAGGCCTATGAGTGCAAACATATGGTATCTGTCTTTCTTTGCCTGACTTATTTCGCTTAGTGATCTAATTTTTTAAAATATACCTTTAAAAGAACAAAATAGTGATTTCTTAGTATCAAGTGAATAAATATATCATGAAAGATGAGCCATTACATTCTTTTTTCATTGCTCTCAGATTTACTATAATCTCTTCACAGGAAATCTTTACCTCCCTGAATAACCACTAAGAATTTATTAATAATATTCTAAGTTCTTATCTTTACTCCCAGAATAGGTATTACTCTTTGTATTTCTTCCTGGTCTTCACAGAGGTGTCTTTTATTATGGGATCAATTAATTAAAAATATTTGGTCCGGGTCATATATTTAATTCCATTGCCTTTCAATTACTTAAAGATACATAGGTTCAAGACTTGTATGTATATGTAAGAAAATGCTGACAATCTTATATCAAACTGTTTCACACATCCTACAAGATCATCAAAAATAAAAGAACACTAAAATTCAGTTTACATATAACTGGGGAAACCAACACTTGAAAATAGCAGACTCAAATGTGGAGCCCATTTGTGAAGAGTAGCAAATTTTTAAAAGCCAACAAAAAAGAAGCCTGTATATAGGAATCTCAAAGAGTGGTGAAATATAAATAAAACTACCTCCAGAGGCAGTGTCCTGCTCTAGGTAAGGACACTGAGAATAGATTGGATCTGGGACATCAAAAAGGAAGGATGTGAAAAGTATACAGCTCAAAAGGAAATGATATTTGGAAGCACATCCAGGAAACAAGACTGGGAAAAGAGGGGAGTTTGGTGGTGAAAAGGCAGAAGTAATCATGCTGTTCAAGTTCATTAACCTATGAAAACAAGAAAATGTCACTGAATCACAAGCAGAAGACACACCTAAGGCCCCCTTCCACCGCCCACCAGCACACACATACCCATAAAAGTACCATTTATTAAAGAGCTGAACTTCACTGCAACTCCAAAATAGAAGGCTCTTAAAGAAAATAAATTAGCCATCCCAACTCCTCACCTCACTCCACCCAATTTGTGATTGCTACCATAAAAAAGCCTAAAAAGCTTGTTACAAACAATAAAAAAACAATTTATATTCATGCAACACTACTGCAATAATTTAAAAAGTGCCAATCTATAATTTTAGGTATGAAAAAACAGACAGTTTCCCACTGTGGGGGAGAGGACCTGTCAAAGAAGGTAAATTACACAACCTCTCTGCCTTTAGTGAATAAAATAAAATAAGAAAGTATAGATATGAAAGAAACATACCAAATTTGATATAAAAACTCTTTACTGTAATGTACAAGTGAAAAAAGGATAGGAGATAAGAACAAACTGAACAAAGAAAACAACTGAAAAACAAGACATCATCTCAGGTGATGGTTACAAGGAACCAATGAAAGAATAGGTAAAAGGCTTTCAGTAACTCTAGGATACACACACCCACACCCACACCCACTCACCCACACACACACACACACACACACACACACACTTTCTAGAAAGAGAGATAGGGAGAGAGGTATTCTTTTTTCATCTAATAATTTTAGCAAATGTCTTATTGTTCACACTGCTAAATGCATACTTCAAAAGCTAATAGGGTGTTTAGGTCTATTTAATGCTAAAAGTTTAATAGCATAGTAATTCCATATCTGGTTTGGTGTAAGAACAGGAGTCTGAACCTAGCAGACGCCATGACAGGCTTTAAGTTTCCCCTCTAAACTAGGTCTAAAGGTCAGTCTCTCCAGAACTATTAGGCGGGCACACATCGCCCAAGGCAAGAGGGATCACCCTTGTAATACCCTTAACATTCCTAAGGGCAGGCCTAGATCAGTTATTGCCTAAGGCTAGTTACACCCTAGTGAGGGTCCTGGGTCTTAGGGCCTACTCTGTGATTGGTTAACACTCTAAATGTTGTAATTGGATAAACCTGCTGTCAATAATATTGTGTAATAATAATTGGATCACTGTACCTATGTCACAATTTCCTATAACTCCCCCTTCCCAAACTCATAAAAGTCCTATCCCACCTTTGTTTGGGGCTCACTCGCTCGCTCGCGCTCAGCATGGATCCACCACGCCTGTAAAGTCTGTGAGCCCGAGTTTAGGCCCCGGGGAGCCTAAACCTGTAATAAAGCCCTTTGCTTTTGCATTCATGCTTCGGTCTCCCTGGCGGTCTCTGGTTTTTGGGGGCAATATTAAAATCTGGGCATAACATTGGTTCATAATGCTAAATACGGACTCCAACCTGGGACTTCCTCTCATTTAGCAAAGGCTTCAGAGAGATGCCTAGACTTAGCCCAAAGCATGATCTGTTTTTTTTTTTTATGTTTATTTATTACTGATACAGAGAGAAACAAAGCATGAGTGTGGGAGGGACAGAGAGGGGGAGACACAGAATCTGAAACAGGCTCTAGGCTCTGAGCTGTCTGCACAGAGCTCCATGCAGGGCTCAAACCCACAAACTATGAGATCATGACCTGAGCTAAAGTCAGATGCTTACCCAACTGAGCCACCCAGGCGCCCTTGAGTTTTGAGAGACTGAATTGAAAGCAATAGTTGGAAGTTAAGAAGAACAGATAACACTCCTTTTACTTGAAAGTTATTCTCTGGGTTCCTGGGTGGCTAAATCGGTTAGATGTCCAACTTGGACCCAGGTCATAATCTCATGGTTTGTGGGCTTGAGCCATGCATTGGGCCCTGCACTGACAGCTCAGAGACTGAAGCCTGCTTCAGATTTTGTGTCTTCTCTCTCTGTCCTTCCCATGATCACACTCTGTCTCTCAAAAATAAATGAAAGTTAGAAATATTAAAAAAAAAATTCTCGAGTATGGGGACTAATTCTGGCCTTTTCTAGAAGGGATATATATGCATGAGGTGTCCCAAAAATTTAAGTTACTGAATTAAAATTTCAACTTAGTCTTAAAGGAGCCTTAGAGTAGTGAAGTAACACAGGAAAACAGAGAAACTGAGGGAATGCATTCTAAGTAGATGTTTCAGGATGGATGGATGCACAGACTAAAGAAAATACTGGTTTGGGGGCGCCTGGGTGGCTCAGTCAGTTAAGAGTCTGGCTCTTGATCTCAGCTCGGTTCATGTGGTTTGAGAGTTTGAGCCCCACATAGGGCTTTGTTCTGACAATATGGAGCTTGCTTGGATTTTCTCTCTCCCTCTTTCTCCGCCCCTGCCCCAGTCATGGTTGCTCGCTCTCTCTCTCTCTCTCTCTCTCTCTCTCTCAGGATAAATAATCTTTTTATTTTTTTTTTTCAAACACACGGAAGAATTTTTTTTTTTCAGGCAAATGTATAGCTAGAGTTTAAGATAACATACATAGGTCAGACAGAAGAAATACAGGAAGTAACGTTGAAAAAGATTTGAAAGGATAAATTTGTGAAGGGTCTTGAAAATCATGGTGAAGATTTGAGAATTCACTTAAGCTGCAAGATGACCTTGAAGGGTTAGAAAATATGTTTGTTTGTTTTTTTTTTCTGAAAGAAAAGAGGGAACAGCAGAGTGAGGACAGATGCTATTTTGTTACTCAATATTATACATGAGATAAAATGAGGCTCTACCAGGGACATTATGATAGAGGTGGAGGTGAATTCTAAGTCTGTTTCCCTGGATCTGGATGAAAGTCAGCTGGATGAAAGCTTTTAACTTGTGGGAAAATAAAGTAGGACAATAAAGAACAGAAAAATATAAGGGCAACTGGGTGGCTAAGTCTGTTAAGCGGTTAAACCCCTGATTTCAGCTCAGGTCATGATCTCAAGGTTGATGAGATTTAACCCTGCACTGGGCTCCTCACTGACAGCAAGAGCCTGCTCAGGATCTCTCTCTCCCACCTCTCTCTGCCCTTCCCCTATTTGCATTCTCTGTCTCTCTCTTTCCCCTTCCCTCTGTCAAAATAAATAAACTTAAAAAGAATAGAAGTATCTAGCAAGAAGTTGGAAAATAGACCATAAGTTAGAGAGCGAGAGAGAGAGAGACAGAGAGACAGAGAGAGAGAAAGAGAGAGAGAGAGAGAGGACTGAAGACATGAGAGGCATAGAAATAGCAGTTACTATGTACGGATTGCCTTCTGTGAGTCAGATAGTTGTCGTGCATTATTTCATGTAATCCTCAAAATCTTCAAAGCAGAAAGTTTGCCCTTTTAAAACCGAGACTATATCTGAAAGGGATTAAGAAACTTGCCCAGAGTCACACAATTAGTAAGCCACAAATTTAGTAAGCAGCTTAACCAAGGTTGCATATTTGGAATGTTTCAAACTTATGCTTCTTTTGAATATACTTTGTGTCTGTATTTGACTGATAAGTGAAACAGTGGAAGCAGATTGCCATATCTTATTAAAGACAATACCCAAATTATATTCAAGTACAGATACATAGCAATAGTTTTCCTTATCCACCATAGCTAAGTATCATGGACATCACAATAGACACACAATCCTATGATTTAGGTTTATGATTTTGGTATGTTTTTATGTAAAATTTCTTTTAACTTTCATCTTTTTGTTATCACTTAGATCATCCAGATACTTTTGCTATGGGTAAAATTTGAACTATGATAGTATCATTTTAGATTGCCTCTCTAAATTAAGCTATTGAAAAATATTAATATAAAATTATTTATAAATGAATGCAGCAAAGTCTGCTACCAGTTTACCAAAACCTCATATTTTTCTTCTTTTCAGCATACAGCTATTCTACATTTCCCAACCTCCTTGATTTAAATAGACCCATATGACTGCCTTCTCGAAAGTGTTACATGAAATAAGAGGTGGGTTCTATTTCAAGACTAAGCTTAGTAAGTAATTTCTTCCTCAGACGGTCTCTCTTTATTTTACCTGGATTCCTGCAATAACAAAGGCCTGGAGTATGAGAGTCAAATGATTTAAAAGACTTGGACTTCTGACTCACACCGTAAAGGAGAGCTACATACTAATCAGAAAAACCACACAGGACTCCTACACAACTAAGAAATAGCCCAATACTGTGTTTGGGCTATTTATCATATTGGGGTATTTATTATTATGCCCTAGCTACCCTAAAACATAGACATATAAATAAGTATCATTAATTTGCAGGGTTCAGATTTTTATGCTCCTAATTTGTAGTAAAATTAGAAACTTACAAATAATTTAAAATCTATAATTTTGATTTTAGTCTCAACTGATTGCCAATTTACACATGAAATAAGCATGATTGCCAGTTTAGTTCATAGTGAATATTGTAAAAATACTTCAATGGCTGTTTGTACTGACAGAGTAAAACTGTCAAAAACCTTTTGCCTCTAATATTCCTATATGTGTAAGATGATCCCGCCACTATGCTTATAATTAACACATGGCTTTTTTTATTTCTATTTTACCATCTACATAGCACAAGATAAACAAAAGCAATTTTGCTCTCATCACTAAGCTGACAACTAGATTTGGTTGGTATTTCAGTTACTCTTTTATGAAACTATATAGAAAGTAAAATTTATTCTGAGGAAATTGTGAAAGGACAAGAGAAATCTTAATAACTGGAGCTTGGCATAACAAAGAAGTCCTTGAAATATTCAGACTTGAAATAAACTACTGTAGTTTTCTCAGGAGTTTTTTGGTCCCAATTAAGCTTGTCTGTTGTGAGTGAATTTTAATTAGTATGGATGTTTGTACTTCAGAAATTCAGAGTTTGAATTAAACTTCACAAATTTGTGCGACTAAAAGAAAAAAAGAATAATTCAATAAGCTTAGGGTTTTAATGAGGGCATTTGAAAATCCTGGCATTCTTCATCTCATAACTGCTGTGTCATCCCAAAATACTTGTATAAAGCTGGTGTGAAGATCCAGACTGAATTAACTAGTTGCTTGAGCCAAATGTTCAAAAATGTTCAAACACCAACCAAAGGCACTGTTTGAGAAATTACTATGTTAGTGGAATTATTTGGTTTTTAAATTTTAAGCAAATGATCAAGTGGATCCACAGGGATGCAGACTTGAAGTGTTTTTCAAATTATATTTTTGATTTGTGAACAATTCAGATTTTTGGAGGATTTTTCTGAGAAGCTAATGTCTATTGCACTTCAGTTACTTAAGATTACCAAACTGGAAAATGTGAGACAGTTTCAACAGCAACTATCATTGTTTTATTTGTTTGTTGACTTTTTTAAAACTACTTTATTGAGGTATGACTGACATACAAAAACTGTACCTATTTAATGTGAACTGGTTGAATCTGGAGACATGCATATATCTATGAATCTTCTTTTTCATGTGTCTGTTTTTTTAAAAGATTGCTTAGGAGACGGTAATGCGGCAAAACCGCCTTTGACAATGCATGACAACTTTGGGCATGTGACTCTCTGACAGGACATAACTGAGAATCCTTAATACCAACGGTTTTCAAACTTACCTGTATATTACAACCATCTGGAGAGCTAGATAAAACACCATGTACTACGTGTCACCCTGAGTTTCTAATTCAATATTTCTAGGATAGGTACCAAGTGTTTGCATTTCTAGTAGGTACCCAGGGGAAGTGCTGCTTCTGGCCCAGAGTTCTGTCTGAAAACCACTGGCTGAAGCATTGAAGCCTACTTATTGCCACTGAAACTGTCCTTATATGATGGTCTTTAAAAAATTAAATATGTGTTGAAAAACCTATATTCTGTTACAGTTAACCCTTGAACAACGTGAGGGTTGGAGTGCAGACCCTTCACACGGTTAAAATCTGGGTATTACTTTTGACTCTCCCAAAACTTAACTGGTAACAGCTACTGTTGCCCAGAAGCCTTTCTGATAACACCAACACTTGGTTAACACCTATTTTGTATGTAATATGTTATGTACTATATTTTTACAATAATGTAAGCTAGATAAAATGAATTGTTATTCAAATCATAAGGAAGAAGAAATACATTTCGGGTACCATAGTGTATTTGTTAAATAACATCTGGGCATAAGTGGACCCATGCAGTTCAAACCTGTGTTGTTCAAGGGTGAAATATATATCAAAATTCGGCTCCATCCTTCCACCAGGCATATGTTGGCTTTAATTACAAAAAATACATCCTTTCTATATATATCCATATAAAAGTAAAACATTCTGGAAGGAAGTTTCAAAGGAAAGGGAATTTATATATATATATATATACAGGATATACAAATAAAATATATATACATATATACACACACACATATATATACACACATATGCATTTACTGTAATTTTATTGTACATATAAACATTGTAACTTATACATATTTATATTGATTCCTAATCATATTCCTAATATGTTACAGTAAAAAAAGTACTCTGTAATATTTCAATATTTTCAATTTCATTGGGATTTGTTTTATGGTCCAGTTTATGAATTATCTTGGTGACTATTTCATTTTCAATTTAAAAATTTTACAAACAATAGTTTTGGGTATAGTGTTTTGTACATGAAAATTAAGTCAAAATGATGGATAGTGTCATTCAGATAGTATCCTTATTGGGCTATTTATTTCAATTTCCCAGGGATGAATGGTAAAATCCAAAGATGAATGATAAAAATATTGTTGTTTTGGCTCTTTTTCTTTGTAGTACCATCTGATTTTGCTTCATGTATATTGAGGCTCTCTAGCCAGACACATACGCATTTAGGATTTTTGTCTTCCTGTTCATATCATCATGAAATTTATCATTATGAAATGTTACTATCTTGTGGTGAAACCTATTGTTCCCTAAATTAAAAAGAGCCACAAAAGTCTTTTTTCCTTTACTTCCAACCTACCTGTACTCTGGGCTGAAAGCATGGAGCTGGCTTGGATTCTCACTCCTCCTCTCTCTCTGCCCCTACTCATTATCTTGTGGGTACCCTCACTCTCTCTCAGAAATAAACATTTTTAAAAAACTAAAAATAGAACTACCATATGACCCAACAACTCACTTCTCAATTCTCAATTCTCCTTTTAAATATGATAATTACTTCCCTTTTTTGGATTATGTAGCTCATTTGTAATGTAATTAGTGATATGGTTGTGTTTATATAAACCATTTCTCTATTTATTTTCAGATGGTTTTATGTGCTTTATAAAAACTGTGTTTTTTTCTTTTCTATCTTTTACTTTCAGCCTAGTATTTTTTTTAAGATGGGGGAACATGTACTATCCCTATAACAATTCCAATGGCATTTTTTCACAGAAATAGAAAAAAATCCTAAAATTATTATAGAACCATTATTATAGAAAGAAGAACAAAGCTGCAGTCATAATACTCCTGATTTCAAAATATATTCCAAAGCTAAAGTAATCATAACAGTATGGTACCTCCAGACATTCAGATCAATAGAACACAACAGAGATCCCTAAATAAAGCCACACATGAACAGTCAACTGATCTTCAACAAGGGTACCAAGAATATACAATGAGGAAATGATAGGGCCTTCAACAAATTGTGTTGAGAAAACTGAATACCTATTTGCAAAAAAAATGAAATGGGACCTTTATCTTACATCATACACAAAAATCAACTAAAAAATTATATAGAACCTAAATAAAGACCTGAAACTGTAAAATTCCTGGAAGAAAACATAGGCAAACACTTCTTCATATTAGTTGTGGCAATGATTTCTTGGACATGACATCAAAAGCACAGGCAAGAAAAGCAAAAGTACACAGGTGGGGCTACCTCAAACCAAAAAGCTTCTGTACAGCAAAGGAAATAATCAACAGAATGAAAAAACAACCAGTGGAATGGGAAAAACATTTTCAAGACATAAATCTGATAAGAGGTTAATATCTAAAATATAGAAGGAACTCCTGTAACTTAATAGCAAAAAAAACAACCCAATAAAAAATGGGTAAGGCCTTAAATAGACATTTTTTCAAAAGAAATATTTGTATTTCTACAAATAGTGAACAGATACATGAAAAGGTGCTCAATATCACTAATCGTGATATATTACCTCATACATGTTAGATAACCATTATCAAAAAGACAAAAGATAGCACGTACTGTCAAGGATGTGGAAGAAAAAACAACACTCGCATACTGTTGGTGGGGATGTAAACTGGTATAGCCACTGTGGGAGATTTAAAGGAGCTTTCTTTAAAAACTGAAAATCAAACTACCATATCATGGTGCCTGGGTGGGTTAGTGAGTTAAACATTCAACTCTTGACTTTGGCTCAGATCACAATTTCACAGTTCATGGGTTCAAGTACTGTGCACTCCGGGCTGAAAGAGTGCTCAAGTACTCTGGGCTGAAAGCATGGAGCTGGCTTGGATTCTCACTCCTCCTCTCTCTCTGCCCCTACTCATTATCTTGTGGGTACCCTCACTCTCTCTCAGAAATAAACATTTTTAAAAAACTAAAAATAGAACTACCATATGACCCAACAACTCACTTCTCAATTCTCAACAATATGGAAAAATCTTACCTACTTTTTAAACGATCACTTGCTTCCACCATTGTTAAATTTTTTGACTATAATTACTTTATATACTCTTAGTATTTGCTCTAAAGGTTGTAATGTGCATTAGTACATTTTCAATGAATCTGGTAAACTTAAAACCACTACTTCTTCAGTCCTTAGACCCACGCTCTCGCTTCTTTATAAGATTCCTGATGCATACTTACTATATGTAGTACTAGAAACTTTCTCATAAGCCCTGATATTTTCCTATAACTCATGAAAATTCTACCATTTTAGGACTTGATTTTCTCTTTGTGTTTCTATTTGAATAGTTTCTATTGTTAAATTGCTAATGTTGACCAATTTTTTTCTTCAGTATCCAATCTCCTAATAAATACATCCAATAAAATTTTCATTTCATTTCCCTGTACATCTGACTTATGGATTTCTCCATTTGGCTCTTTTTATCACTTTTATTTTTCCCCTATGAGTCCTCATCCCTACTTTTTAGTACCATCTGTTACTTTTAAGTCCTTAAATACATTTATGATAGTTTTTTCAAGTCCTTTGCTATTTCTACCTCTGAGCTGTAGTGCCAAGTTCTTTGTTATTTCTAATACCTGGATTTGAACCACATTGTCTTCCTTTAAAAACTTTATTTTTGTTCTAAAAAGGAGTTAATCTATGGTAGTTTTTCTTGACTAGTTTTTGAGTCTTCAAATTAGTCTCTGTTTGGGGAGGGGGTGTTAGAGAGGCTCTTATCATGTGGTGTGGTTGTTGGTTTTAAAGTGTGACCTGCCTCTTGTCTCAAAAGAATTGGTGTTATCGAAGTCTGTCTTCCATGGGTCACAATGCCAAGTCTGCAGCTCCAGGCACCCTATACATTCTGTAGCTGCTTTCTGTTTGGCTTTGTGATGTTTTACTCTGAAAATGAGGAAAGCAGTGCTTGCTCAAAGACCTTTGGGGAACCCCAGTCTCCTACAGTTCCCTACTTCTGATGCAGTGTCCTGTAAGTGCCACCTGCAACAGTGTCCTTGAACTCCACTGTCTGTCTTCTCCTCTCAGAAGGATCTCTGTGCTCCCCTTAGGCCTCACCACCCAGAGACAAGTTTGGTAGAGGTAGTTACCTCTAGGTAGAAATGATCTGTGGGGTAACAGTGGGGCTTAAATCATGTGTTTCTTCTTTTATTTATTTATTTTTTTTGCAAACCTAAGTTATTTTAAATGCAAAATAAGTATTTATTGAATTGATACTTTTATTAAAACTTCAAACATATATAACACTATATATTAGTATTTTAACCCTAAGTATGAAAGAAAAATATTTGAAGTGGTTTGGATAGATACACAGAGTGCAACAAGATAAAAATAAATGAGAAATCAGAGGTTCAGAAAATTGGAATAGGAAAAGAAAGTTGAAACATGCTTCATTGATTTCTTTCTGGCTCTATTTATATTTTAAAGTAGTGCTTAAGGTTAATGTGAACTTTCTGTTCATTTGTGGCTCCAGTTTGGGTAAAAATGGGAGATTTACTTAGAAAAGAGACTTCACAGATGTTATTTTATAGGTAACTAAATGTACATGAACACCATGCATTTGCTAATTTGCCACACCTTCAGTATGACAATTCTCTCTTATTTGTAGCATTGGCTACTTCCTATGATTTTCATCAGTCAAATAAACCAAGTATTAGATTTTCATTCCATTAAATTTACCTTAGATCAGAATGAGTTATTCTCAGTAGTTATTTCTTTCCATTATGAATAATTATTTTTTATTAATATTAGTCATTGTGTCAGAATACCCTGCACAGATGCTGAGAAATATTTACTAACCCTAGAAAAATTTGTGGCTTCTGAAGAAATTTTGTTGCAGAAATCTCCAATTTGTAAAAAAAAAAAAAAGAAGACCTTATTAGACTCCAATAAAATTATTCTGTTTTACAGTTTCTGTTATTTTTCTTTGTGAAATCAGTATTCATTTTGTCATGAAGTAACTATTTTAATAGTAAAGGATATTGATCAACCCATGTTTACCACAATGGGGAAGCCTGCCTATTTAGGCTCATTTACTCATATGCAATGCCATAAAATCTTACTTTTTTTTCAATAATGTATGTACTTAAGAGAAAATGGAAGGCAGCAATGTCGTCACCAGTGCAGACCCAGCTGTACATTGGGTAGAAGGTGGATAATAGTATGGCACTTTTTACTTGGATCTATCGGCAATTCAGAGTCCAATTGATGATACTTACATCAATAAAACTGATTCTAACTCTAGCCAGGATAAATCATCCAGGAAAAAAATATGTTTAATATGACATGATTTCAATCAAAATCTTGCAAATAATGTGCATGGTTAAGTAGTAAGCCACACTTTACTAAGTTTCATCCTGTTTAAAGAATGCTATGTTGAAGTTTACAAAATTTATTATCAGTTCATAATAAAGGCCTACTCACATGACATTTGGGAAGTAATAAACTATTTACTATATAATATACTCCACTAAGATTCATTGGAAAATCTAGATCTACACCATAAAATGGAGTGTTCTAAAGTGATACAATGCTGAAAATTACAAGGTGTACGCAGGTATTTTATGCCATAGAAAATAACTTTCATTGTGATATACCAGAAATGCTTTATTGGAAGTAAAATAATTTATCTGGTTCTCACATTTTTTTAAATTCTACCATAAACTTAGTGATTAATTCCTTAAAGTGGTCAAAATGCTGTGTTCTGACTCATATCCAGGTCTTTGCAAATATGGTCACAACATTTGGGATCCTTTGGCTTCTCTCCACTCTAATATTCCATATATTTCTACAGAATTCTATGCAAACAACCATTTCAGTCTTCAGAGATCCTCTCAGAGAAATCACCTCCCAATGCCAGTGTTAACTCTAGTCATTCTTTTATGTGCTTCTATTACATCTTTTTCATACTTGAATCACAGTAATTTAGCATATTCAATGCTCTCTCTCTCCCTCAAACCGAATTGTAATTCCTCTTTGTATACCAATGTCTACCTGCCTAGCAGAGTGCCTAGCACAAAATAGGAACTCCCACACACATATGTTCCAAAAAAATAGAAATTATAGATTAACTTCCATCTACAAATACTTTACTTTTGTTTCCTTTCATTTTTGGAGCAGTAACAGTTTTACACATTGAAAGCGTATCATCATTGCATCCGTTTTGTATTCCACAACCATATATAATAATAATAGCTAACATTTATCAACTGCATGCTCTGTGACAGGCCCTGTGGTTAGCGCTTCACATGGATTAATCCATTTGATTATCACACACACAAGAAATTTGTGAAGTAGGAAAATGCATTATACCAATTTTGTAAAAGAAAATCAGAGTTTCAGAGCATTAAGTAACTTGGCCAATGTCAAAAGCTAAATGATTGCACGCTAAAATTCCTAAGCTAATTCTTTCTGAATCTGGTGATCTATTTCTCAACCACTGCAGTCCAATACTACTATCCTCTACCCTCTCTCCTTCTTCCCCTTCTTATTTTTCTCTTAGTCATTCTCTCTGTTGTTCTGTTTCTCATCCCTGATTTGTACTAAACACTGAATGAACTGAACTACTAATCAAATAGATCTTAAGCATGAGTCTTTTCTTTGAGATATGCAAATATTTGAAGCGAAGAACAACACACATGTTTAACAATAGCTGTATGAGAATGAGAAAAATAAAATAATCAATGTAGTTTCAATCTTGTGTGGATAAAAACAATGTATAATATTTCAATAGTCTGGAGTTCACTTAACTTGCCGACACAGCTAATGAGTGGCAAATAATAAATTTTTAAAAATGCTCCTGTATGCTTATAAAGATGTCATAAAATCTATGGACTAAACTCATATAATTTAATGATATTTCTTCAGTCTGAAAAGAAAGAACATGCCAGGTTTTATTCATTATACAAACACACATAGCAATTTACTTGAATAACTGGCAAGTTAAAACCAGTCTGATGACATTGGAGATACTTATATATCTTACTTTTATCTCTGTCTTTGTTGTTGACTAGAACATTTTTTCTTTTCATATTATGTTATGATTAGTTATGAAATTTTTGTTGAATGAATAAAGTCGATAGTGATATATGTGGAATCTTCACCCAAGAAACATGCTTTGAATCATAAAGCCTTAAAATAGGAATTAAAAAAATAAATGTTTATTTATTTATTTTGAGAGACAGATATATATAGAGAGAGAGGAGGGGCAGAGAGAGAGGAAGAGAGAGAATCCCAGGCAGGCTCCACACTGTCAGTGTAAAGCCCGATGTGAGGCTCACTCACATTAACCATGAGATCATGATCTGAGCTGAAATCAAGAGTCAGAGGCTTAACCAACTAAGCCACCCAGGCACCTCAATAGTTCGATTTTAAAAACCACTCTAGACACAAACTTACATGGATCAAATTTTGAACAGAATAAGCTTACTTAGAATACTGAGGAGAAATTTATTAAAATTATCACCTGAATTTATTGCTCTTATTTATCATAAAATCCATATAGCTATTTTTAAAATATTTCCATATCATATGTCCTTATATGATAAAATATTAATAATATATATTTAATAAAATGTCAAAACATGTTATTTGAAATATAATTCAAGGAGAATTTGATAACATATCAATTGTTTATTTGTCTCTGTAAATAGGAGTATTTAGGGGCACCTAGGTGGCTCAGTCAGTTGAGCTTCTGGCTTAGGCTCAGATCATGATCTCACAGTTTGTGTGTTCAAGCCCCGCATCGGGCTCTGTGCTGACAGCTCAGAACCTGGAGCCTGTTGTCAGATTCTGTGTCTCCCTCCCCTGCTCACACTGTTTGTCTCTCTCTAAAAAAAAAAAAAAAAAAAAAAAAAAAAAATTAAAAATTAAAAAAAAAATAGGAGCATTTAGTATGATCAACTTCCTGTTTCAGTTAACAAAAAAGCCGTCTGCAAATTTCGAAGCCCTGCAGGTAATAGATGGATAGGTAAATAGAAGTTAATACCTGGTTCTCAAAAGGCACGGGATGAGAGGAACACAGCAACTAGTGACCTAGGAGAGTTAACACATGCAATGAAGTTAGCATTTTTGCGTCATAGCAATGGGGTATTGTCACCACACTGAGTTCAAGGAGCCCCACCGAGAATTTTTCTAAGAGCCGTTTTTTGTTCTAGTATCTCCTCCACAGGTGTTCCTGCCCAGAAAAGTCAGACCACAAGAAATTGCAATAAAACAGATCAAACCAGAAAGATCCAAGATGGCTGACAAAATAGACCAAAGGTTATGTAATTCCTTCATTATACTATGTTAACATACTAAAATCTCCTTCCTAAGAGTTTCCATGACAGGAAACCTCTGACCAAATAAAGAATAAAAAGGGATGCAGCCTGAATTCCTGGAAAGTTCTGCCCCTTCCCCAGAATCTGACTGACATCAAGCATCTTGTGTTTGCCCCCATTCATATCATCTATGCCCCATGGACCTCTGGGAGAAGGAGGTGCCTTTACAGCATGAGTTCCCTTAGTCTATTCTCTGGCCTTTGAGTAAATGCCTGCTTCCATCAAATACAAATGTTTTAATATTGGCTACTTGGTACAGAACTGAGTAAGGAAAGAACCTATCACTTTGGTTACAGTAACATTGAACGATTTGAAAGTGTAGCCTTCCTAACTAGTTAGTAACTATATGTAGACTTGGCTGCAAATCTGTTTCAGTGAAGCCAGAAAATGGGTGGAAGTATGGTTTTGGAAGCAGGTGGAAAGAAGAGCTTGAGGCAGGTGAAGGAAGGCCAATGTCTTTGTCTTATTTTTGCTAGCAAAATTTTCCTAGTGAAACATTTTCAGTCTACATCTGTTTCCTCAACAAGGAACAGAGAATTAAAATAATGCAAATAATTCCATTATCCAAAACATACATTTTACAATAGTTTTAAAAATGTAACCTCCACAGAGACATAAACTACCTTTTTCTTTTTCCTTTAGGGAGGTGATAACCAGCTCTGTGACTGAACCAGCCCTGGTGGTTCTTACAGTTTCAAGACAACCTCAGAAATAACTTTGAAAGTTTAGTAAAAAATGTTTCTACTTACAAGTTTTGGGGCCACACAGTAAGGTTATGGAGGAGAAAGAGAGTACAAGAGAAAGTGAGAGAGGGAGAGGGAGGAGGAAAGAGAAAGGGAGAAGGATACAGAGGGAGAGGAAGAGAGACTGAGAGCAACTGAGAGAGAGAGAGAGAGAGAGCACATGCCGGCCTGGGGTTCTGTTTTATTGCGCTCATGATGGGGATATAGAGTTTCCCTAGGTTGAATCTTAACAGAGTAATTTAAAATGTAAGAGTGAGAATTTAAAGAACAGAAAGAAAAAAGAAAGTGCCCCAAATAGTTGTCTAAAGAGCCCGAGGAATGGAGGATAGGGTGTGAGTGACCATTAGTTTATTCAAAACAGCCATCTTTGAAGAAGTTGTTGCTCCAGCAATCGATATTTAAGTCCGCAGTTGCATTATTAAAGAAAGGAAGGAAGGAAGGAAGAAAGAAAGAAAGAAAGAAAGAAAGAAAGAAAGAAAAAGAGAAAATAAAGAAAGGCCAACCTGTCAGCAGTTACACTACAGGGGGCAACTCTTCTGAACTACTTTTTATATTGAAGACAGCATTTCCAAACTGGCTTTAACATTCTTTTTTAAAATCTTGTTCTCCATAGGATTATAAATTCCTTGATTACATTAGTCCACATTGCTATCTTTTTAAAGAAAGATTTAAGATTATACATTATAGATAGCCAATGCATATTTTTTATAATGAAGACATTTTAACAATAAAGCAGATTTGTTAATATTAGTGAAGTAATGAGGTGGGTTTTTTGCTTTTGTTTTTGCTGTCTTCTAATAGACTGTTTGATGGTACATGGATACTTTCTTTTGATGTGTAAAAGAGCATTTGTCTTAGTGACAATATTGTTGCATCTTGTATTTACTTAACATAAATCAATACAATTTATAAAAACAAACAACCAAAAACCACAGAAATCTGTATCCAGATTTTGGTATTTCGAGATGATGAAAATATTGCAATGAGTTACATAATTAGTCAGTTACAAAACTTTTCTTATGAGCAAATAACAATCCATCTCAGTGAAATGTGCCAAGTGAGACCATTCCAGCAATAACCATTAAGACTCAGAACAGAGAAGCTAAAGTACACCAAACAGAAAGAGAGATTGACTCATTAAAACTAAATTCTCCTTCCCCCATAGGATACCCTTGAACACTCTCCTTAATATGGAGTATTTCGGCTGACATTTGCAAGAACCATTTATAACTCAGATCCTGGATGAATTACAGAAAATGATGGGTGCTACACACACACAACAGGCTTTATTCTGATTTTTCGGGAAAGATGTTTTTCAAATAAAAATCTATAACAGAATTTGCGATTACATCTCAATATGAATTGCTTTAGAATTTTGAAAATAATTATCATGTTTTTGTAAATTACTCCTAATTTGCATCTTGATTTGACAGATATCTTGATTAAAACGGATTTTAGGAATTGCACCTGGTTAGCCAGTACTACGAATATTTTGTTTTAACATTGAAAATTCGTAATAATATCTCTTGAAAACATATATAAGACCAAAGGGGTATTTTACACATAAGAAATCATATTAGAGGAAGCAAACATATTCATTTAGGTCAATTACTTGGTGATGTTGTTGCAGCCTATTTCATATAATTTTTACTATTTTTCTTATAAACAATTCTAATTCTAATCTAAAGCTCTTATATTTTTTTCCTGTTGCTGATTAAAGGAGTCATTGGGCTCAAATTAAAACTTCTATTATAATCTGATAGGAGGCATTGCTATTTTTTCCAAGGTTTTCTAAGCAATTCATTAATAAATAATGATAAAAGCTATTCAATTTGTCAACAAAAATCTTTATACAAAGGTTACAGATCTGTTTTAAAGTATTCCAAAGTAAACATTAGAAGATGTTCATAAAGATTGGGCATTCATACTTTTTTATAGAAGTTTAATTTATCTTCCAAAAATAACAATTATTGTTACATACTCTATGTAAGTCATTATTTAATAAAGCAATATATACCAAGTAAAATTTATGGTCCAGTTAATTTCCTTTATGCTAAGAGGATTATTTTATCCCATACTTTATTCCTGTGTGTAATGTAATTTTATTCCATTTACAAACTATGATACAAGTTAACATTAGTTTAGCATATTTATACTGATTTATTCCCAATAACATCCTTCCATTTTAGGCAAGGTAAATAATTTATAATGAAAACTGGTGCTCATTTGAATATGAAAGACTATAGCTATTATTAAAAACAAAATAGAACCAATGGCACATTGCAACTGCTTTTCCTGGCTCAAATGAGCTGATTATTGAAAAATAAATTGTCAGCAAGATGTTAAAAGCTGTTGGTTTGAAATTGGTCACCACCAATTTCACCATGAAATTCAGTTAATGCTATGAATCAAGACCTCCGCCCTTCCTGGCATTTGTTGAACATTTACCAGTATATAATAGAGTGTACATCTAACAATGATATCAAAACAGGGTTAACCAAGACTGCAGTAGGTAACTGAGTCACATGGTAAACTACATTGTAGGTCACATTTGAGGTTGCTATTATTAGGTTAATGAAGAAGTAACAGTGAGGCATAGTAGGGCTTACTGATACTGCTCTCAAATCCATGCTTTACTTCACAGATAAAATGACATTTTAATGTGGTTCAGACATTTTTATGGCCTACTTTGAAGGATGCTCATGCCCATTAGGATGAAGTCCGACATGCTTAATATGGGTTTCACTAAACTGATCTGCTGTCAAATATATTCTTACCCTATTCCTTATCTATTTCCCCAAATCATCCTAGAAGTTGTTTTTCCCCCCATTTATTAATATATTGTGTACTTCTTTGACCTAAGAAATTTGGATGTGGTCATTCTTCTGCCTAGAATTGTCTTCAATTCATTTCAGTAGCTAGCTTCTACCCATTCTTTTATGCTAGAACTTAGTATCTAATCTTTTCCTGAGTCCTAATTCAGGTTTTCTGCTCCTTTCTGCATCAAATCTGGAATTTTCTTCTGTTTAAAGGTTATTGTTTATCAATACTCTTTGTGTGTTCCATATTCCACCCAGTTTTGAAACACTGCAGCCTCTAGGAGTAGTTCACAGAAATCTCTCTCTCTCTGATATGCTATTTTATATCCAGGTCCGCAGCTTTAAATACAAAGTTTTTGCTGGTTACTCCTAAATGCATACCTTCAGACACAATATCTCCCTTGAATTAAAAACTCACATATATAAACTGTCAATTTAACATTTTGATTTTGAAAATAATAGACCTTTCCCTGGATGTTATGATTAAACTAGTGCCACCTGAAATAGTTCCTTCCTAAGTTGTGGAGAAATAGGTTAAAAAAGCTTAGGGCTGAAAGCTGCCATTACAGGGTGAAAGAACCCAAGGTAAGTTAGTGAGATACTATAATGAGATCGTAAGTAACTTGTTACATCACCTGCAGGAAATTACTTTCCATCTGGCACCAATATACTTTGATCACAAACACCACTTGCCCCCCAGACCCTTCACTTCTTACACACACAAGTTAATGATTACTATCTGATTGTCTTCTTCATGTTCACCACGAGTATAAGATCTTGAGCACTCAATAAATACGGAGACAAAACCTCCAGTTCTGGGCTCTTGTCTCCCCCCAGTCATTAGCCTCTCTTGTATTCAATTCTACATCTGCTCTCTTGCTGGACCAGCGAGAACTCCAGACTAATTGTCTGAGTGTCTCTGATATCAAGAATTGATATCAACTACCTAGGATCTCAAACTAAAGACCATGGAGTTATCTTTGATTCTTTATCTTTTTCATTCCATGCATGTTCTCCTTCAGTGATTCCTACCAACATATCACAAAATTTTCACTCTTCTCCATGTCCAGTAATTACCAGCTCAACAAAAATTACCAAAATTTATGGTTTACACAACTGGATTATTGTACTACATGCCTAACTGCTTTGCCTGTTTCTCTCTTTTCTGTCCCTTCATCCACTACCCATTCTTCAGAATGTTCTTTTTGAAATACAAATTTCCTTTCTGAGTATATCCAATTGTTATTAAAATCTTCAAATAACTTTTCTTATTTGCTTATAATAAAATATGAACTTTTTCCCTGGCAAACACAATTTGTTGTTCACCTCCTATTCTCTATCACTTCCTGCTACTCTATTTCTGCCTGATTATTTTCATGCTACAGCCATAGACATCTTCTATTTCTTATGCTAAACATCTTGTTTGTGCTCTAAATCTTTGCAATATCTAATCCTTCTGATCAGAATTATCTTCCCTAATTCTTCATACAGTTGGCTTACACCATAAGTTAGCTATCAACTTAGATATCAAGTGTGTTAGTTCCCCGGGACTGCTACAAAAAAGTACCACAAACAGGGTGGCTTATAATAACAACAATTCATTGCTCACAGTCCCCGAGTTTAGAAGTCCAAAATTAAGATATTGGCAGAACTGATTCCATCCAAGGGCTCTGATGAAGAATTGAAGAATTCATGCCATACCTTGCTCTTTAGTGTCTAGTGATGGCCAGCGATCTATGGCATTCCTCACTTTGTAGAGACATCACTACACTCTCTGCCTTTGTCTCCATATGGTATTTTCTTTGTGCCTCTTCATATAAATTTTTCTTTTTATAATAAAATCAGTCATATTGGGTTAGAGCCCACTCTAATGACCTCATCTTAACTTGATTACATCTACAGAGACCCCCCTTTTCAAAGAAAGGTCACATTCAGAGTGCAGGGATTAGGGCTTCTTTTGGAGGACACAGTTCAACCCATAACATCACCTCCTCTGAGTGTTCCTCGTGTAAAACCCACTCTCCTAAAGCAATATCTAATTTTCATCGTAGTATCTGCAATGACTTGATATTGTTGTATGAATTCAGTTAATGGTTTACTGTATGTCTGTCGTAAATAAGTATTAAATTCCATGAGGGAGTGACCTCATCTGTTTTTCTTGTTGATTTTCCTAGATGTGCACCTAGAATGGTATACAGCATACAGTAAGAACTGAATATAAATTTTGGGTATGTGTGTCTGTATTAATTATAAATTTATTATAATATCTATTTATCACTAATATTACTGCTACAATATTTCTTTTAATATGTAAAATAGTATTTGTACCATTTTTATTTGCCTTAACTTCTACAATATTTCTTTTAATATGTAAAATAGTATTTGTACCATTTTTATTTGCCTTAACTTCATATATGTGGTTTTCTATGTAATGACTAGTCAAGGTTATAATGAGTATTTTTTTAATCCAAATGAACATAAGTGCAATTCAAGAATGAGTCTTTCTCTGTCTAAATCCGAAACCAGGTCCCAGTGCGCTGGTCCCCAGCGTTAGGCTGCACCTATTTCTGCTGCCCCTACTGGCAGGGCGGAGAATCAGCGCGGGTTCTTCTCCTGAGGGAGGGAGAGGAAAAGGGGCGGTGGGAGAGGGAGACGCAGCGAATAAAGACACATTTCTCCATTACATTAATGTAGCACAAAATTCAATTTTTGGCATTGTTCCCAGGCAATCGAAGTTGCAAAGTCATCTTGTCCTCTACATTTGTGTATAATGGAGAAACTTATATCATCGTGATATATTACAATGTTACTGAGAAGGGTTCACCTCATTCTAAAAGATACTTGATTATTTCCATTGACAGGTGCCATTTACAGATGATAATCATTATATTAATTTTTAAAAAGATAAATCATGGAATAAGAATTAAAGCTACTACAAATCTTTTGGATAAAGAAAACAATAATCAAGCAGGATGCTATTTTTGCAAGAATTTAATGTTATTGTGTATAGTACCACTGAGCTGAGATACAGAACTAGATAATTTTTGAATTATATTATTTTAATAATCTATATTTCTAAAAGAAAAGTAAAATCTAACTCTATTTGAAATTGGCCTATACATGGTGGATGGTGGTGATTTTAAGGTTTTCACATGTTTGCATATTCTAAAAATAGCAAGTTTATTCATGATAATTAGAAGATGTATTAGTTTTTCAGGCCAGCACTAGGCAAAATACTGAATTATCACATAATTTATGAAAGGAGTCATTTCTACTCAATGTAATTTAAGAAAAATGAATGTTTTCCTAAACATGTTTTAGTGAGAAAGAAAATCAATTAAACTTAGAAGAAACTTACTAGAAGAAGAAAAGCAAATCTCATTAGTTTTCAAGAAAGGGGGATTATGATTTTCCCTTCACACAGCAGTTTATTTTCTTAAACAAAGTTTGATACAGAAATAGAAAAACCTAAAAGAATAAAAAGGATATTTTGCTTCTTGCTATTCAGTAAAACGAAGTATAGATTTTAATTGCAATATAAATTAATTGTATTAATTTCTTAACCTTGACCCTGTTGACATTTTGGCTGGATAATTATTTGTGTGGCAGACTATTCTTTACATGATAGGATGCATAGCACTACCACTGACTTCTACCTACTAGTTACCAGTAGTACAATCTCACCTCATTTTTGGAAGCTTGCCTCCAGATATTGACAAATGTCTGTGGGAGTAGAGTGGGGGGTAGATTTTTCTCCAGTTGAGAACTACTGCATTAAAATAAATTAATAAAATATTCCTGTCATACCAGGCTTGTGGTTTCTAGGCTTATATCTGTCTTGGCATGTAAGTAGGAAAAAAAGTACCCAAGTCTTTGAAAAATCAAAATCCAAGGCTACACTAATCATAGGATAATGTAAGGAGTCCAAGCTGATAATATATAGCAAAACATATATATTTACATATGGAATGGAGACAGTAGACCTGCAGGGAAAGTACCCAAAGAGATATTTAAGTCTTTCTTTGGGAATATATCTAAAACCCAGAATATGCAGAAAAATAAAGTTTCCCCTATAATTGAGCTTATAACTAAAAGTAAAATCAAAGGGAATAATCTATTATGACCAAACCTATTTGGGTCAAACTAATGTGATGATATTCTTAGAATTTAAGATAGACTAAAAACTCAAAAATAGAATATAAAATAAATGCACTTTAAAGAATTAAAACAATGAAATAATGAATGAACAAAAATTTAGAAGCCCAGGGCACTATGAAACAAGCATAGACTGACTGTAAAGGGCAAATGAGCATACTAGAAATGAAATATTTTGTTGTAATTAAAATGTTAAGATTAGGTATAGTTCAAGACAGAATGAATGAACTGCCAGAAACATCTGAGGAAATTTCCTGGAAAGCATCACAATGATATAAATAAATGAAAATATCAGAGAGGTTCTGAGACAAAGAGGATATAATACACATGTGCAGTCCATGATCAACAGAATGGAGAATTAAGAAAAATTTTAAAAGGTAATTTAAAGGTTCTTTAATTGAGATGTCATTGCCTAAAACTCATGAGACATAAAGAAAGACATGTCCTAAAACTGAAAAATGTTGAGGTGAGAACAAAATAAAGAAAAACTAATCTAATCTTAGGCACATAGTTGGACATCTAACACACCAAATAATGAGAAACTCACAAAAAGAACCAATGATTATGTGCAGAAGGAAAACAATTAGAATCGTGGCTGCAGAATTATCATAATCATTAATAGAGGCCAGAACACAAGTAAGTCTAGAATAAATTTATAAGCTATTCAAGGAATACCACAAATTACTCAAAGTTTTTAGCAGATGTATTACTAACGCTTCCCACCCATAGGATCCTATTTCAAATAATATTTAACTATTATTTTAATTCTAAGTTACCATTATAATGTTGCTGTTATAATTAATGCTAATTTATATCCCATTTATCAGTGTTCTAAGGACAGTCAATTTACCTTTCTCTAATTAAATGTAATATCGAAGATAAGGAAGAAAAATTCAGAGACCAAAGTATTACCCCATCAAAAATCTTTACTAACAAAATAATTGTAAAACAAATTTATTTGGAGATAAATCAAATCCACTGGGCCCAACAAAAATGGTAAACATGTAGGTTGTAGGCTCCCTTTTGAGTTTCTTATGTAATTTTGAGAGAATGGAAAATGGATGCTCTTCAAACACTATTAATGCAAGTATACATCTTAAGACATATGAGTAACATTGCTCAGAGATAAAAACAGAATATATATCTTCTTCAATTTTAAAGAGAAAATCTGGATTAAAATTGATAAATTCAATGCAAATAGGAAAGGAGAAAAAATAAAATTAAGAAAGTAAAAGTTGGAGAGAGATCTAACATGATGGTGGAGCCGGACGACCCTGGGCTTGTCTCATCCTTCAAAACAAACAAACAGGAGATAACTACCAAATCATTCTGAATACCCAGGAAATTGACCAGAGGACGAAGGGAACAAACTCCAGGACTAGAGGGAGACAAGAGGCCACATTGAGAAAACAGGAAGTATGGAGGGTTTTCTTTTTATGGTGGAAGAAAGTAAAAGCTTTATCAATAGAAAGAACAAAAGAAAGAGATATAGATAAAGCCAATATATTTAAAAAATACAAAAATACCTCAGGGTAAAACCACATGTGATTAGGACACTATCTCTTTATAAAAGTATTAAAGTAGTATAGAAATTAAGAATGCTAATATTTTGCAAGCCATCATGAATTAATAAAGAAATAATTGTCAGTGGTTTTAAATATCACTAAAAGAGAAACAACCAGACAATATGATCAAAGTAAGGGTCAAAATAATTTTTAAACAAAATCTACATAGTTTGTTTCATTAGAGATGTAGTTCTCCTAAACATATTTGCTCTCCATACATTATTTAGTATACCTTATTCTGTGATCCTTTTATTACAAAATACTACCATCAAACAATCATCGCTTATATCATTATTCCATACCTATTTGGCTAATACCAATGTAATATTTGTATTAAAAAGCACTTTGACATTAAATCTAGCACATGATACATGATGTCTTCAGAAAATAAGCTTGTTGAAAGGCCATATATAAAATAATGAACAAAAAAAGAGGAAACGATATATTGAGTTAAAGTGTGAAAACTTTCCTTAAATTAAAAACAAACAAAGATGTCTTCATTGTAAAATTTTGTCCATCAGATAATGCCATTGTGTGATGCTGAAAAACCGTTATTTTCAAACCTAACGTAATATCACTTGATAGTTCACATTTTAAAGTTAAAAGAAGACAAATTTTTAAATAGCATGCTTGGGCTACATTATAAGCCTAAGTTAATGTCATTTACAGATCACTGGGGGTTTGGGCTTCACACCACACTGGCCTCATCCAGAGAAAAGAGGCTGACTAAATCTAATTAGGACTTGTAGATGTGATGAACCCTGGTTGCTAAAAGCTGAAATGGCCTTGATTTAAACAGTAGCATGGCGCAGTGGAATGGGCAAGGGTTCAGAGTTACATGGAAATGTTATGTTTAGAAATTTCATCATTACCAGTTTTGTCACCTGGGAAAGTTATTTGATGTCTCAGCACCCTGTTATCTGCCTCTGCAAAATCTGCAATGCTGTTGTACATTTTATGTGAGGTTCCAGGAGTGTAGAATAGTAGTTAACACAATAAACCCTGCAATCAGACCAACTCGGTGGAGATAATGATGTCACAACTTAGTAGATGTGTCACAGTGGGCCAACCCTATAGCTCTTGGTACTGGAAGATAATATTTATTTAATATTTTCTTATGGATGTTCAGGAAACAATGAGTGCATCCTTTATCACAGTGTCTGGCCCTAGTAATTGCAATGAATTTTATCTATTATCATAGGTGGAATGCTTATATGCTACACTGATCCTGCTTCACAGCTATGCTCAAAAAGATAATCCCATTATGCTCTATTTCATTATTCATTGCTATTAATAATATATTTAAGGCACCAATATTGTGACAAGTCTATGCTTTTGAAGGCATGTGAATATTGGTTTCATCAATGACCACATATTTGATTTATGCAAGTATGTTTGCTTGGAAACACGACTTGATAAAATGTTGCTTGTGCAAATAACTGCCTCACACACAGGTGGAGGTGCTGGGGAAATGACTTGGTAGGCTACAGCAAGTTGAAACACTCTGCACTGAACATGTGCATGAGTATGAAGACTGGAGAAGCAGAAAGAGTGACTAAAATTGAGAAGAGATAAGAACTCACATCAGAACTCATGTCAGATATATCTTAATATTATATAACTAATTTTTAAAAAATATTCAATTCTAGTTATTTGCATTTCTTTGAATTTTGTGATTATTGTAACTCTTGTTTGTTCTTTATGGAAATTAAGGGAAAGGCCTGACAACCACATTAGTGTTATTTAAGCCCATTATGATCTGGAATCTGTACAGAAATCAAAGACTGATGGTGTGAGCAGTTCATTGACTAATACAGCAGAAGCAGAAGCTCATAGCCAGATGTGAATTTGAAAACTCAGACTGTCTCTATCTAATTGAACATGGCATAAGACTGTAGGAAATTTCACTTGAAGCTCAAAAGGATATAGATCTCTGCTGACATCTGGTTACAAAAGTGTCCAAACCAATTGTGAAATACAGTTCCTTATGTTTCCTAGTGGGTAAAATGTGAACAAATGAGAGTTATCCGACCAGTTTTTCTATAAAATGTAAATGCCACAAAGGCTCGAAATTGTTGCATTTTCTTCTTCATTAGATGTCCAAGAATTAACCCCGAAGTGAAAACAAGTATTTATTCTGAAGTTTAAATCACATTACATAAAAAAGAACCATATGTAGTACCAACCACATAAAAATAACTAGAAGGTGTTAGTTTAAATCTTTCATTTCATATTTCAATATTTTATGAGTAAATAGAATTAATGTGCTGTAAAATAATATATGTCCATTACTTATGTGAATGCCTGAAGGTGACCATCATGATTCTCACTATAAACACAAGAGGAGCCAGAACTGTCCCATATAAGTGAGATTAATAGATGGTTTTAAATGTAATTTCATCTTGACAGGAGAAAATAAATGAATAGAAAAAACAAATGATTAAACTTCAGGTACTTGTTTTTATTACAAAGTGAAATAAATTTTAAATGGCCTGAGGTTGTGAAATAATTATATAATTATTTAGAGGATTTAAATAAATACTTTTGACTTTTGTCTCATTTATAATATGATGAGGAAATTAGGATTTCTATATTCATCATTTCTACTGATTCCAAATACAAATTCTTGTTTTGCACATTTATTTTTGTTACAACTCCTACACCCCTCTGAATTGCATCTACTCTCTTGATTGTAGGTATTCTTATTTTCTGTTCCTTCCCTTATGCATTTTTCCTGTTTGTTTACATACATATGTAATATATATCATACAAAAATATATATATGATTCAGATAAAATATATAATGGAATATATACCACATTTTATATAATATTATATATGTTATACATAATTAAATGTAATATTTATAATAGATTATATATATTTAAGTATATATTACATAGATTTTAAGTGATCCTCATATAATATCTTATATTGAATTGAACATACCTATAAGCAATCTAGCAACAGATTTGATTTAGTGTTGGTCTTGGTATATAATTTAATATTAAATTGAATTTTTCCCTCAGAAATTTGAAATGAATATAACATTGTATCCATCTGTGCTGCTTAAGATATGTTTGGTAATATTATGATACACTTTTGTCTTTTTTATAGAACTGTAAAATTTTCTCTTACTCTTACTCTGAATTTTTGTAGTTTGTCTAGGTCTGGGTCTTACTGTCTTTCAATTAATAATGGCAACTTCTAACATGGAAATGTGCCCAAAAACTATAAACATTTTCTCCTCCTGTCTATCTTTTCCTCCAGTCATTTTGGATTTTTTTCTTATTTTTCACTTAGGATTTTGTGTCTTTGCTATTCACATTTGTTCTCCATCAGGCATATTAGTTAGTAATAATATTATTATTTTTGAATGTGTAGTACTGTTGTTTTAATACTTATTTCCATAAGCTAGCTTTTATTAAGTAGATGTTCTTTCTTGGTCACACTACACTCTTGATTCTTTTCGACACCAGTAGAGTTGTACATTTGTGCACAAATGCCTGTATGTTTATGCAGTCACTATTGAGCGTCTTTTATTCCTAGAAGTATATGATTTTACTTTAGATCAATTTCTCTACACTTGATCTTAGCCAAAAGGCCAAAAAGTGATCAGATCAATTTTTCTATTACCATACTGTAATATCTATGATGTTGTAAGTATAGATATTGGTTTGCAATTAATTTCTTAAAAATAGTTTACTTATGTATGGTTTTGAATGAATGGTAAAATCAGTATGGTTTTCATATTACATTAAATATATTACAAGAAGGATTGGACATGTTTATTATAAAATGTCAATAGTTTACAGGAAGCCAAAAATAATGGCATAATTTGTGGTTTGCAATTCATTTTAAGGGAAATAACAATGAACAGATATTTCAGAGTTCTGTGCCTATAAATGGGACTTTTAAACTGATAAGCTTTACTTTTGATTCATCACATAAAAGTGAAGCTTCACTCTGGAAAAATACTAAATATAAGAATTTTGAAAAAATGCTCAGAGTCCTGTAGTTTCTTCAGAAAATCAATTTTTTATTATATGGCTGTCTACAGAGATTCTGTATGGAGAATTAGGTTGTGAGTCAATATACTTTCTCTCTAGGAATGCTTTAAATTAATGACTGCTTTTTTTTTCAGTCCTACATCTAACTTCTGCCCCCAGCATACCTGAAACTGCAGTGATCTCAGCCTTTCAGTGTACTGAGTAGAATAATGCCTCCTTTGGCCCTACCTTCCTCTATGCATATATTAGTTAGCAGCTTTCTCCTTCCTTAACCCAGCATTTACCCTGTTCCTAATTCTTCTTCCTCTTCACAATTTTGATGTCCTTTTGGCCCATTATATATCTCTTTGTTGTTGTGGATATATAAATCAGAAACATTACTTTAAGTTTATGCCCTTAGAGGTTTGTGGACTACAAGAATTTAGGTGAGATTATCTGGCCATTATCAAACTAAATGCCCTTGTTATTATAATTTTTTTATCAAATTTAAATTATTTTCCCCCAAAGTATACTATTTAATAAATCTTTCTATCAGTATCACATTCAAGCCAACCAAAGGACAAACTATAATTGAATTATAGATTACAGTCACTTAAAAATATGATAGGCATTTGAAGCATGAATGGTTGAACACATTTCTGAGTGTATGCCACAGATGTTTATTTGAACTCTCTATAGTAAATTTATCATGATTTAAATAAGGCAATTGCATTTAGGCTACTTTTATCTTATAACATTGTTCATTCTATATATTTCAAATATTTAACTAAAATTTTACAATTTACTGCTGAATATACATGTAGACAGCCTGAGATTTCAGCTAGCAAAATAAAGTATTTGTATTTGTATGGATCTCACAAACTTCCAAGATGTACAGGTACATAGATTTGTTTTCAGTGAATATATCTTGAAATTAAAAATAAATTAACTGATTAATTTGTTTTTCTATAAATTAAGTCAATGGCGTGTTACTATAAAACTACTTGTTCAATGCCTATATTCTAGATGTTTCATTGACATCTGCCTGATATTTTATTCATTCATTTATTCATTCATTCATTCAATTTTTTACTTAAATTCCAGTTAGTTAACATACTCTGTAATATTCAGATATAAAATTTAGTGATTCATCACATACAACACACATTGCTTACCACACGTGCCCTCTTTTATTCTCATCACTTATTTAACTCATCCACCAGCCCACCTTCCTTCCAGTAACACTCAGATCGTTTAGTTAAGGGTTGGTTTCCTGGTTTGCTTCTCTTTCTTTTCCCCATGTTTATCTGTTTTATCCGCATATATGAATAAATAAATGAATAAATTAAAAAATCTGTTATCTTTGATTTTTAATTTTGATGGAAAACCAAACTTCCAAGTATGAAAACAACTTATACAACAGCTGTACTATTAGTATGTTGTAGGAAAAAAAAGGAAGCCCAGATCATTTGTTAGTAGCTGATACTTTCTCTCTCACCTCTGGCTGTATTTCACTTTGTCTCCAGTTATCAATCTAGAAAATATCAATTACATCCAAGAGGAAAGATGAGCCTACCACTTGTAACTCATCAAAAATTTGGGTGGAATCACATGCTTTAATACATCCAAATGTAAGTGAAAAACTCACTGGGTACTTACTCCAAATCCACCTTTTGAACATGAAAGCCCAGTTCATCTGAACAATATTTTTGAAATAATAAAACTCTTCCACCAAGGTACAGGTCAATTCTGCCCCCAAAACTTTTACTCATTATAACAACTTCTTATCATTTTACCATTAGGTTAATTATTCTATTCATATTAACATATTGAATGTCACAGTAATTATATCATAGCAATGCCTCTACTGAACGAAATAAATACTAGTTTAGTTTACAAGTGAATAAAATATCAGCACTCATGAAATAGATTTATGCTATAGGATCAATGAATCATTGATTCCATAGTCATTGGAATATTTGATTCCATAGTCATTGGAATATTTCTATATATAACATTGTAGGGCTTTGTAGGTTAAATCCACATATTTAAGTGCTAAAATTTTTTTTCAGTATTTTTGTATCTAAGTTTATCTATTTTTTCATCCATGGGAACTTTATTAGAATGGAGTTAAGTTTTTAATTTACCAAATAAATGTAGAAACAAAAAATCTGCACCAGTACCGAAAACATATAGCATACTATAAATTTGCATGAATTTAAATCAATAAGGTATTAAAGACTGACCCCTAAACTTAACAATGAGTAGCAACGAGCCATTTAGATTTCTCTGTCCTAAAATGTCCCAATTTTAGAGCATAAGCAGATGGGGAAACATGAGAAATATAGGAACCATTTCACCAGGGATACTGCTAGCATATTTTAGCTGCTAAAGTTCATGGCTATTTTTCGTGATTCAAGGATATTTAAAGGTTAAAAAAAATGATGCGGTGCCGGCAATGTCCTTGCTTGACATACCAGGGTTAGCCTCTCCAAGTGGCATGACAGAAGCTCTATTCTTGAATCATTTTGAAAGGGCCTAGCACAATACTCTCATAACTGGCCCACAGCCCAGCCTGGAGAGAAGATCCTCCAAACACCCAGTGGGTTGATGCTTCATCATGCTGTTCTCATCCCTCTTGAGGGACCTTTCAAACACTGATCAAAATAACCCAAATCCTTTTCCTACCCCACTGTCTGCTACTCTATAATTTTTCAACTGGAAAAAAGTTCTCTATATATACGTACTAAAATATATTTGAAGATGCATTTTCTAGATGGTTTCATGGATTTCTAGTTAACAGAGACAAAAGCAAACATAACTAGGCATATCACAATAGAAAAAATGCATTGGGAACCAAACAAATCTTTAAAAATGTAGGATGACTGAATGAAATAGCACCAAATATATCATCTACAAGTACTGGAATGAAAGAAATATTCTCACTTAATGATAAATAATTATATTCCAAATAAAACTTGATAAAGTGGCTGCCTCATGTCTCAAAATTTAGTATAAAAGCTAAAAATTATTTATTACTATTAATTTTAGTCTCTAATAAAATTATTACACCCTGATATTATTTTAAAAGGCTGAAAAGATTACACAAATAACAATAACCCTGTCATGTTTTGCTGTGTGAATTCATGGTTGGTATTTAAGGATGTGGGTAGAGAAGAACGATGTTGTAATTTCATTGCAATTTAAAATATACTTTAAAAAAAAAAGGTTTGCAGTCCAGAATATAAGGAGCTTAGAAGTTGCTAATTCATCCTAACAAGTAAACAGCTGAACAAACTGAACAACCAATAACTAGTCTTGGATGTGGCAGAGAAATGAAATCATAGGGTAAGCTATTACCCCTCAAATTTGGATAGACAGGTAGATGCAAAGTCACAACTTATACAGTCTAGAGACAAAGACTTGTCCGAAGCCAGAGACTAATCACAGGACCATAAGACACTGCCCATCTCCCCCCACGTTGCCCATAGAACACCAAAGACCTGTTTACTGCAGTTCCTTTTATACAGTACATCATACTCACCTTGTAACAAAGTTTTAAAGATTTTTAAAGACTAAAAGGCAAAAACACAGTTTACAGAGACTTACCAAGCAGAAGCAGAGTCAGATATGGTAGGGATGTAGGAATTATTTAAAACCTATGATTAATATATTAAGGACTTTAATGGAAAAAGTGGGCAACATGCAAGAACAGATGGGTATTATGAACACAGAAATAGACATTCTAAGGACAACAAAACCAAAATAAATGCTAGAGATATAAAACAAAGTAACAGAAGAGAAGAATGCTTTTGATGGGCTGGACATAACTGAGGAAAAAATCTGTGAGCTTAAGGGTAAAACAGTAGAAACTGAGAAGCAAAGAGAAAAAAACTGTAAAAATAAACAACAGAAAAGAACACTCCCAAACTGTTGGATAACCACTGTAGTGAAATAGGGATACCAAAAGAAGAAGAAAGAAAGAAAAGAACCAAAGCAATATCTGAAGTAATAGTGACTGAGGATTTCCACAATTAATATCAAACACCAAACCATAGATCCAGGAAGCTCAGAGAACACTAAGGAGATGAACGCTAAAACATTACCTAGTTATATTTTCATTTCATATAAATACTACCTGATTATATCATGCACACATTTCATAAAATAAAATATAAGGAAAAAATCTTGGAAGAAACCAGGCAAAGAAATATTTTACCTAAAGTGGAGGCTTTATTTGTATTTGCCATATCTTGGGAACACTAAGATGTCCTAGGTGAATGGATAAATAAATTTTGTTGGATTCAGACAGAGAATATTATTCAAAGATAAAAATAAATGAGCTATCAAGCCATCAAGACATAGAGAGACAATAAATGCATATTACTAAGAGAAAGAAACCAATCTGAAAAGGCTATATCTTGTTTAGTGCCAATGATATGACATTCTGGGAAAGGCAAAGCTGTGGAAAAAATAGAATAATCAGTGGTGGCCAGAGATTATGGGGAAGGTAGAATGAATAGGCTAAGCACAGAGGATATTTAAGGCAGTGAAAATATTCTGTATGATACTACCAGGGTGGATACATGTAACTACACATTCGTTAAAGCTCATAGAATATACAGCACCAAAAATGAACCCTAATGTAAACTATGGCCTTTGGGTGATAATCATTTTTTAACCTTTGTTCAATTATAACAAATGTACCATTATGATGTGAAATGTCAATATGGGGGTTTTGCTGAGGAGGTGGACAGGGAATAGCATATATGGGAGCTCTCTGGACTTTCTGGTCTATTTTGCTATCAACCTAAAACTGTTTACTAAAATAACATTTATTAATTAACAAAACGCTATCTTACCATGCAGCTACACTGACTCTTAGTAATATTCAATGTACTGGATCAATATGATCATACAGAAAGCAAACTCCACTTTGGAGTTTTTTGTCATTGTGCATAAGACCACATCTCATTAACAAGGAAGACCTACCAAATGTTCAAGGGTGCTTTGATTTGAGTCAAGTATAGTTTTTACAATGAATATGAATAAAAATATTACCACTATGACAAAAAAACCTACCAAATACTCAGAGCATATTTACCTTGAGTTAGATTTAGGACAATATTACAACTGTGCAACTATTGCATGATGTCCTTTTTTTTGTTGTTGTTGTTTTAAGGTAATCATAAAGAAATATATGTTTTTATTACTTTATAAAGATATTCTTCAAGAATGCTGAAATTCATTCCTTACTATGTTTATAGATATGCAAGTAATTTTATATAATGTTCAAATATATTGATGCTATGCACAGTGTCTCCAAAAATTTATGTTCACGTCATTAGCCTATCTTTATGAAGAGTCGGAGTCGTCATTTGGGTATTAGGAGAGTCTTCTCATCACTCCATCTATAAATCTCATACCTGTCCTCCTTTCCCCCTTCCCCACATTTGGCATATACATCTGAGCCATTTATTTCATAGATTTTTGGGGTCTCTTTCAAATGAACAATATTTCTCTCATTCTATTTGCAATAAACCACATTTTCTGATAATCTTCAAGGGGGAAAAGTTGTTTGTTTCTTTTCTAACGTTCATATATTGATTTTGAGAGAGAGAGCTGGGGAGAGGCAGAGAGAGGGAGAGAGAGACTCCCAAACAGCCTTCACAATGTCAGCATAGAGCCCTCCGTGGGGCTTGAACTCATAACCATGAGATTATGACTTGAGCTGAAATCAAGAATCCAATGCTTAACCGACTGAACCACCCAGGAGACCCCCAGGGGAAAAAAAAGTTGTTATTTAAACATCCACTTAAACACATGATTTGAAGATACTTCTAAATGTAAATAAAGATGTTTTTCCCTAATTCTAATATTAATTCTCTGTAGCACCAGAAGAATTTAATTCTGGTTCTTTTGAATTCTAATACATTTAGGTTTATTTCGAATTGCTTTTCAGTCAGTGACACATAGACCACTAACCAGTAAAAAATGAAACGAAACATCCTATAAAGGTAAGGAAAAAAAGGAAAACATGTTCACTAGTTTTATTCCTAGGTGGCTGAGGTAATAGTAACAGCGAGTTTGTTCACTTCACATAGGATGCATACAAATTCCAGGGGAAAATAGTTAATAGAAAACCTGCAACAGACCTCACCTGCGTGTTTGAAGAAGTAGGATATTCCTTCTGAATACAAATTTTAGTCCAAAGAGGAAAGGAAGCTTAATTTCTTTTTCTTTGAGTTTCTCCCAGGCCTAGTGGCTAAATCCTATCTTTATAATGTGTCACTGGCAATATTTAAATAGCAAAAATTAATGAATTATTCTACCATGATTTTTAACCACAGCATGTAAAAATTAAAGTTCAGTAATACATTGAGAAATCATCAAAAAGTGTCATTATTGAAATGCATAGATGTACCACAACCAAACTTCAATTTGTGCTTTGAAGGTTTGTGTACTAGAAAGCAGGGTCAGCTATTGTGCCTAACATTTAAATGCATTTACTGATATAATTGTCAAGATCTGGGAGCTCTCTCACATGCTATGAGAATTACAAACAGCTTCAATATCACGTGTAACAAGTCAACATTGTTAGCACTAATTTTCTATTAATTGAAATAAATAAAAAAAAGCTTGTTCACCGAAAGAAACAAACATTATAAAGAACATGTGCAAAAGTAGATAAGTAAGAAATAAGAATTTAATAAAATCCTATCATTATCTTTAGTTGAAACTCAAATGCATGGCTTCTGCACCTACTTCTGACCCCACCATTATATGGAAGTATAGCTTCAAGGAGATGAGCTTTTTATGACTTATAAAAAATTCCATTTGCTTCCCTATAATTTGAGGACTGAAGTCCAGTGTTTCTTCCATAACTAAAATTAAAAAAAATAAATAAAATTATGAATTCTTCCCACCTGTAAGTAGGAACTTATAGGTCTATATGAAGAAATATTCACAAATCTTTTAGACTTGAATCTTGAAACTTGATGGTTAATTTAATATTAACGTATTATTAAATTATATTTATTTCATCCTAACCTTGAATGTTTGTCAGAAGGATACTACAAAACATAACTTTATATTTTCAAATTACTGGTAACTGCATTTGCAATGTAACACAGTTTAAGGAATTATTTTGTCCACAGCCACTAAAATGTCACACTAATTTAATGAAAAGTTACTGGTATATTCCTTTCTTATTTCAAAGTAGTAAGTTAGACAAATTTTGTTTCACCATGAGATTCTTAATAACTCACTTAACCAAATTTGTATGAATTGCTAATTATAGTATTTTTGATTTAAAATAATTCTCAGTTTAAACTCTAATTGTAATATATAGGTAAAGAAAATGTTAGAAAATGAACAAAAGTCAGCTCATATAAATCTAGCCAAACATAAATAAAAATATTGCATTGAGTCCTGATTCATTATAAGTCATTAATATTCTAGCTAAAGTATATATCTAGAAATGACTTGTGACATGGTTATTGATTCCTATTTACTTTGTATTGTTAAAGAGATTTCTGCACTATACACATCTGCCATATTTATTTCTTTTTAGTTTTTATGTAGATATTTAGAAAGACACTGAGATTTCTTTTTCATTATAGATTTTATTTTGAAAATATAGGAATGTATAGTAAAAAATATTTTTTTTCAAGTGCATTAGGCAGGCAACAGGCTAGGCTGCTATCAAATATATTGACTTAAATATGTGTATTTTCCCTCAGTAAAATACTAGAACAACATTTTCAGCTTTGAGGGGATGATGGTGGTGCTGCTGTCATCAAAACCAAACTTCCAAATTTGCTCTAATTATCACCCATTTCCCAGAGAGTATGAAAGAAAAATGTAGAATCAAGAACAAGTGGCTTTATCTGTAAGGAGATGACCCAGAAATAATCCACATCATTACCATTTACATTTCATTGCCCAAAGTTAATTACTTGGCTTCACTGAACTGTTAGAGGACGAAAAATTATTATCATTTGCTGGATGTTAACGTGTGCATATAAAATTTGGCACCTAAAAATAAGGAGTGAATGGATGTGGGGAACAACTAGTACTTCCCGTTACACTTTGCTTCACTAGCCTTTCAGATATTTAAGTACTCCCTTTTTCTCCATGAAGAACAAAACCTACCCCATCACTAATCCTATGGTATTATTAGATCAAGCTTTACGGATATATGGGTTATATACAGCTTACCAGGCTTGATGTGACAGGGTTTTTTTTTTCACCTTACCTCCACCAGGCTAGAAAAGTTAAGCAGCATACATGGACCCACGCAAGTGGATTAATGGGAACTCACATACACTGCTGATGACACAAAATTGGCACAACACCATGAACAATTTGGTATCATTTAATAAAAACAGACATGTACGTATTCAAAAATTTGGCAATTTTACTGGTAGGTGAGTTTCTTAAAAAACAAAAAAAAGTCAGTGCACTTGCACTAAGGTAAATGTTTGGATATATTCATATTAAAATTATTTTCATAAGAAGGAAAAAGAAGCTTTCCCCAAAGTTGGAATTTGCTGGGATGCACGTATACAGCTGTTTCTTTTAGGATGTAGTTTGTTCTATCTTAACTGTTCAGTTTTTATGTACCACTTATTATTAAATAGTTTGAATATTTTCCCAGGAACTGTCTATCAGTAGAACAAAGGAGAAATAAATCATGTATATCCTTATAAAATTGTGAAAGACATCACTGAAAACAAATGTACCATGACTACATATATCTATTTGGATAGGTCATAAATATGTAATATTGAGCCAAATAAATGAAGTACACTGAAGAGAGCATACAGTTTTATATGAATTGTATAAAGTTCAAGCCACGAAAATGTCATATATATAAAATACATATAATATATATGATATACATATATACATTATTGCAAGTGACCACTGTTTAAATTGTAAAGGAAATCGAACGGATGGGTAATAAAAAAATTTACATCTCTGGTTAGAGACTTCCAAAGTACTACATATGTTCAAATGGTCAAGCTGGGCAGTGTGGCCATCAGTATTTATTTTAATATAACTTTTCATGTGATAAATATAATCTAACTGTAATATTTGTGTGTGATACATTTTGTATGATATTTTTGAAAGTGAAAGTATTTCTTGATAAAAACAGATGATCTCTCAACCCAGCTTTGTTACATTTTGAGTTATCTTTGTATGGGTTAAAAATGTGGTTTTTCTTATTATGTCTTATATGTGGATCGTGGTAGTTATTGAGAGATTGCTCCGCTCTTTTGCAAATATTTGACACACTCAACACAAAATCCAGGGAGACTGTGCTGTAAGAATGGGCTCGTTATCATTACCCTATGCTCCCTGTTGGCACCTCTGTTCGCCCACTGGTGTGACTGCCTCAGGGAGAAGAAGGGGAAATGAGTTATGAAGAGGCACAGGCCTGACTGCTTTCTCATCTTAATTCCCTTCCTGTCAGTCCTGCCTCTGCTGATTTAAAGAGAGAATATCTTGGGATCAGAGCAAAGGCTAGAACCTTGGCCACATCTAAACTAAAAATTAAATTTAAAAATATGTCCAAAGCTATAAAATATAACTGCATTAGAAATTGTGACTGAAGAGGCATTGCGTGTCTCACTGGTTAAGAATGAGAGGGTTCTTTTTTAAATAAAATGAATATAATGGATAGATGAGGATTAATATGTCCTGATTATTTGCTTCATAAAATAGCTAAGAGGAAAACTAGAAAAAGCAAGTTATAAATATTCTGAATTTTAATGCCTTTTACCAAGATTCCCAGATTCCCCCCATCCTAATGAGTTCAGAGAACACAATGTGTACCACAATATTCTTTTTAAATGTGCATTAGTGATACAAATATAACTTTGATCCTTCCTTGCTAAAAATAAGGTCCCTTGTTTCCTCTTCCATTATTACTGTCTTTGCTAATATTATGAATATCTGACAGTTCTTCTCAACCTTAATACAAAGCAAATTTAGAATACTACAAAAACCAGTCTTTAATGATGCTCAGCTGTAATCAAATGTACTGAGTCACTTATTATAAAACTATGCATTAAGTATGTTAAAGAAGGGCCTTTCCAGGGCACCTGAGTGTCTCAGTAGGTTAAACATCCAACTCTCAATTTCGGCTCAGGTCATGATCTAACAGTCGTGAGTTGGAGCTGACATTGCAGAGCCTACTTGGGATTCTGTTTCCCTCTCTGTACCTCCCTCATTTGCTCTCTTTCTCTGTGTCTCAACAATAAATAAATAAACCTTTAAAAAAAGGGGGGGAGAGGGGCTTTTTCTTCTTTAGCAATTACAAAGGTGATTTGATTTCCTCATGAATCTTAACACTAGAAATCTTTCATTTGGAAATTTCTAGTATGTAAGACTATAAGTCTACCTGACCTTCATGTTTGTTTTAGTATATATATATATGCCCAGACATGATTGTACAGGAAAAAAAAAACCCTGCACATCTATGCAGATTTCAACTCATCACTTCTTTGATTGCCATTGTAGAAAATATTTTCCAGAGTAAAGCACTTCCCTCACTTCTGAAATATAAAGAAAATATTAAATATATGAAAATGATTTTAAAGTTCTATATTCAAAGTTTGGTAGACAGAGTGATAAAGAAACTAGAGAAAAATGTTCTCTGTATAAGCAAAAAGTAGTATCTACCTTTTAACAGAACATGGACCTTCTCCTTAATATTCTGGTTAGGATTTTCCAGCTATTTTTGGTTAAGGAATAATTAAACATAAATATAAGAATCACACTGTAGTTTATTGAAAGCGTACTGCATAGGGCACTTGGGTGGTTCAGTCAGTTAAGTGTCTGACTTTGGCTCAGGTCATGATCTCATCATTCATGGATGAGAGCCCTGTATCAGGCTCTTTGCTGACAGCTCGGAGCCTGGAGCCTGCTTCAGATTCTGTGTCTCCCTCTCTGTCTGCTGTGGGGAGTAAGCTTAGGAATTCCCTGAGCCTGCACAGATGGGTTAACAAGGCATAAAGAAATAGAAAGCCACAGGATCAATGTATCCAAGATTCGGTAAACAAGATTAGGGAAACAAGGCAAAGACACCCAGTGTAGGACAAAGTTTAGGAATAGGAAATCTCAGGACAGATGCATCCAAAATGAGGTATACAAGATTAGGTATTCAGGGTGGAAATGTCCCCCAATTTAGTATGATAGGAGGAAGCTGCTTTCACAGGAAGGAAGAACAAAAATAGGTAAACAGGTAAATAGGTAAATTGGGGTGCAGACCGCAGCAGGGCGAAGTTACCACATGGAGCTAGTTAGTAAAAGAAAGGTGCCTTGTTGACCTTGATGTAGTATGTTCTGTTTTCTTCTCCCCTAGGCAAGTTTCAGTACACTGAGGTGGTGCTTCATCTCTGCTGCAAACAACTTTCTGCCTAGTGACAGGATTTTGTTTTCTATTGACCCAAACCCCTAACACCGCGTATCTTCAAAACTTCCTTTCTCTCACACCCATGAGTTAATGTTCATGGTTTCATTGTCTCTCTATGCATGCCCATCATGCTTGCAAGCCTTCTGATCCTAATAAAAATGGAGCAAGGACCCTTACTCAGAGCTCATGTCTCGTCCTGGACATTAGTCTCTCTCGTATTTCAATCCTGCATCCAGACCCAGAGCCTACAACACTCTGCCACTTCCAGACACACGCACTGTCTCCCTCTCTCTTAAAAAATAAGTAAATATTAAAGAAAAAAGCCTACTGCATGTATTTTCTAGAATTTGTCCCTACACCTCATAAAAACCCTTCTTTTATTGAAATATCTAAATGTTTGCCTAAGCCACTTCTAAGTTCCATTTCTCACATTTAATTAATCATTAGAGGTAACTTATTTTGTTAGACCTTTTACTCCTGAAGCAATTCTCTGAGAGTGAAACCCGTGGACACAAAAGGAGACGGTGTATGGGTTTATTTTAGTTCAGTTGAACAGCCCCTCCCAAGTGTTGGCAAGTCCTCAGAAGAGAGTGCCACTGAGTAGGAGCTCAGGGTTTTTAAGGGCTTTGGCAAGACAAAATAAGTAAGCAATCATAATTTACAGCATTCTATAGTTGTCAGTTATATTTTGACACACAAACGTCTTTGTCTAAGGAGAAATTTGAAGTGATCAATCATAGGTCAAAGAGGAGGTGAAGCAGGTGCACAGAAGCGAGAACTTTGCGGTTAAAGGGTGGGATCTAGCAACAGTATCTTAGAAAACAAATCAACCTTAATTTATGGGTTACATTTTAGGACTCCCAGAGCTTAATGTCCCAACCCTTAATTGTTCAAGCAGTAAAGGGTTGGAGATTGAAACAATGGTTGGTAGTTTTTCATTAGGGTCAGCTTGACCCGAGGAGGGTCTTACAATTTTATCATCAATATCTTTACTGTTATCTTCCTCCTGCAATGTAGTACAGGCCATTATCTTCCACCTCTCAATTACTACAAGACCTTTTAAACTGGTCTCTCTCCAGCCTTGGACCATCCTCTTCCTCTGAGTAATCCTTTTCAATTATCAATGATGATCATTTACAGGCATGCATCTGATTACATATATTGCTCTGCTTAACAACTTCACACGGGTTTTTGCATTATCCTCCAGGGTGAATGGAACTCCTTCATACGAATGGAACTCTGGTCAGCTCTGCCCCTGGTTTGCGCAAGTAACATCTCCTAGCATAGGACTTTTACATATCCATCCCTCTGTGCTCTTCCTCCCCATTGCCTTCTCTTCTCTCATTGCTTTACCACTGCTGCTTCTTCACACATTAGCTTAGATGCAACCTCTTGCAAAGAGCTCCCCCTAAATTATTAGGGCACTAACAGTCCTTGCTAGGAACTAACATGCTAAGAATATATGAACATTGAAGGAAGGTAATGAAAGAAAGTATTTTAGAGAGAAAAATAACATAAGAAGGTTACAAACTAACTAGTATATCTAAGTATTGAAAATAAGCTTGGGATGGTTTGAACAGAAAAAGAGAGTGAATGGTGTAGAACCTTGATAAAAGTGCATATAGTTTTGTGAATACCAAAATTTAAGATACAAAATATAGATAAGTGAAAGGTTAAGATTGAGTAGGTAAGCAGAACCAGATGATAATGTTGGGGGTTCATTTTATACTAATATAATAATTTTGTATTCTATTTTTCACACAGATACAGAGGTTCTTTTTTTTTTAAGTTTATTTATTTTTGAGAGATAGAGAGAGACTGAGCGAGAGTAGGAAAGGGACAGAGAGAGACACACACACAGAATTCGAAGCAGGTTCTAGGTTCTGAGAGGTCAGTAAAGAGCCCAACGCGAGGCTCGAACCCACGATCTATGCTCGAATTTACAAACTGTGCTCAAACCCACAAACCATAAGATCATGATCTGAGGCAAAGTCAGATGCTTGACTGACTGAGCCACCCCGGAGCCCCCAGATACCGAGGTTTACAAGATGTTCTTAAAGTGCTAGGAGCACTGTGGAAGAGTTGGAGGGGTTTGAGCGGTGGTAGGAAGAATAGTTAGAACTTCCAAACCATTTATAAATACCTACTAACCTGAATGATAGAAGTCATTACTTTTTAGGGTATTTCCTCAAAGATAATGTTAGAAATGTTATTTTTTAAAAATGAAGCTTTATCAAGATTCATAACAAAGTTATAAGCTAAAACATTATCACAATATTTTTTTCAGAAAACTTTAACACAATCTGTTTACCTGGTTATTTGTAACACTAAAAATAGTTTGACAATTATAGATCACTTGCTTTAGTACAGAAAGTATCCTATTTCCTTCCTGAACTAGTATAGAACTTTATAATTAGTGTGCAATCCATATTTTTTGAGTTGCTGATTATGTTGGATAAATTTCAAAATTTTATTAACTTTGATTTGCTTCCTAATGATTTTTATTTAATAATTCTTTTTCTCACTATGTAAGAGAAAATAGACCAAAGAAAAGTTTTAAAATCTATTTCTCTGACTCATAAACTCTGCCACTCATTTCTAGTAATGATTTAAGGTCAAGGGATAATTTGTGTATTGCTGGGAGGTATAGAACACTAATCTCAAGGCTAAATTGTATTACCTAACATTTTACAAAAATTTAATAATTATTAATGTTGAATTTCTGTGAGATCTATAGATCTTTATGCTGCTAGTTCATAAATGAGTAACCTGGAGCTTCCTTCCATGACATTCCAAAGGCTACAAATGACGGTGGAATGGAGCCAAGAGGGAATGTTAGACAATTTTGATGACAATCAATATGCATAAGGCAATGTCTCCTAACTCAACCTATTAACAATATTGCCTCAGATCTAATGAATTAAATGCCATTTAAAAAGTGAAACTTTTGTTAAAGCATTTTTCCTTATATTGAGTGGACGGATTTTTCATTTAAGTTCACTGTCCAAGCGACAAATTGACCTTAATGAGAGCATCCTGTATAGTAGTACATATGTAGAGGTCAAATGTAACATTGAAGACGAAAATAGCACTATAATAATAGCTGATAGCTCACTGAGCTGTGTGCTCAGCACTAAATATGCAGCACAGGAGAGGGGAGGAGGTGATATGTGCTCAATTGGCCATCTATTTAATATCTAGGGGATAAATAATCCAGTCATGATTACTTGAAGGGCAGTGGAGAATTGTTCCTTTCTTGTTAAGGTGGTTAATTATACTTTGGATTTGTTTTTACAGGAAAAGTAGTTCCTATCCTTTGAAATTATAATATAGAGATAATTACTGTTTGTGATTGTGCCCTCAGTAAATATTTATTGAGTAAATTAACAGAATAATAAAATTAATTTAGAAATAGATTATAAATAAATTATAAATAGCAATACAATATTTAATCTCTTTCTCTTCTTACCAGGCAAAACAAAAAACAGAATAAAACAAAATGACACAAGGTTTTAGTTCAGCTTATCTGAGCTATAACAATATTATCAACAAATGTCACAGATTTGTAAAAATTATAAAATAGATTTCATGATGATATAAAACTGGTCAATTGAATAAAAGAGTACTTTTGGAGTTTAGCCACATTAATATGAAAACACTGATTGTCAAGATAAACAAATTTAATAAAGTTAAAATGAAATATTTAAGTAGGCATAGTCATGGGAAAGAAGCTAATATATAAAGAATAAAAGTAAGCTTTCTTCCATGTAGCAGTTCTGTATCAATTATCTCATTTAACTTTCTAAATAATGCTGAAAGAAGAATATTCTTACTCATTTTTGCAAGGAAGATACCTCAGGTGAAAGCTCTGAAGTGCATCTCTCAATATCACACACTTTCTGTCCTACATTTCATGGACTACAAGTCAGCCTCACTAAATGTGTTATGATCTCTCCACAGCTTCAGTTCATCTTTGTAGCAGATTTTTTAAATAACAAATCCTTCATCCCAGAACAATCATTTCCTTATTTCTCCTACCGCTTTCACTAGACTAAGTCCTCTTTTAGTCAGTAATTAATTTTTAAATTTTAGTTATTTTCTCTTAAAAATTAATAATTAATTTTTAAGAGAAAATGAAATTCTCTCTCACTAGGCATGTCTCAGTTTAATATTTCTTAAATTCAAAACATCCCCTTATGTTCCAAACAGAAGATGGTAGCCTGTCTATACCAGGGGCTGCCAAAATGCAGACTGCAGTACCCAGCTTGCTGCCTATTTGTACAATCTCTGAACTAAATATATTTCTTTTAAATTTTTAAATGGATGAAAAAGTCAGAAGAAGAATAATTATTTTGTGCAAAGAGAACATTTTTTGAAATTCAAATTTCGATGTCCATAAATATTTACTGGAACACAGCCGTACTGTTTATTAATAAAATTGTTAATAAACATTGGAATATTCTGACATGCTCATAAACAGCCATCAAGGACTAATGTCTGATTTTCTGCCTGACACCAGTGGTATCAATTTCACTATCAGGAAGCAATGAAGAACTTGGGTAATTTCAGAGATTTAAAAATTTCCTATCTTTGAAGACCATCTTTTCATGAGGTAGAAGAAAAGTGTGGTAAATAAAAAATGACTCTATGATGAAAAAGACAGGGAATTGTTAAAGAATCCTGGTTCATTAAAGCAGAGAAAGATACATAAGCAATATGTAAATTCTGAAGAGATAAAGGGGATATTGCAAAGATGGATATTGCCTGTGGGCATGCATGTGTGTGTGTGTATGTATGCACACATGCTTTTGCAAATATATTAGTTACTTTTTGTCTTGCAAACTCATGTTTATACCAGTAATGGTATCTGTTTGACAAAGAAAATTTAACATAATCCCTTCATTATAAGTTTTTGCATTTTTCTTAAGTTTTGTCATTTTAGATTAGATTTTATTTTCTTGAAAATTGAGAATTAATGACTCATTTGAATTATTGAATATTCTAAAATACATAAGCAAAAAACATAACTTAAACATTAAGGTACAATGCTAACTGAAATGAGTTAGTCAGAGAAAGAAAAATATCATATGATTTCAGTCTTATGTGGAATTTAAGAAACAAACCAAAAGAATAAACAAAGAAAAAAAGAGATAGGGAATAAAATCTCAAAACTCTTAAAAGTTCTTAAATACAGAGTTTCCCAGAGGGGAGGTAGATGGAGGGATAGGTGACATAGTGAAGGGGACTAAGAGTGCACTTAACCACGATGAGCACGGAGTAATGGATAGAATTGTGGAATTACTATATTGTCCATCTGTAATTAATGTAATACTGTAGGTTAACTATACTTGAATTAAAAAAGCAATAAGCATTAGGAACACTTTCAACTTAATTCCAAAATATTGCAGTATCAAAATACTGGACTTAGATATTTTTTATTATCAATTTAAATAAATTATTTTAGTTTTCTGGTTCAGTGTTTTTATAATCATTTTTATACTGTGGAGGTTTCATGTATGATAGCTTTTCTATATGAACATTTAATGACGGGTAGTAGTGAATCTAAATTTTAGTCTTTGACTAGCAGCAGAATTTTAACTACTTCAATTTCCAATATCCAGTAGCTTATGTGTAATCCCTGAATATATCTCCAGGTTTTTAATATTCTTCACTCCAAAAGACCTTGATCATAGTAATTTCCATGTTCTGCTTACAAGGTTAGATTTCTTATTTTATTTTAATAATTTAGAACTCATCTATAATTCTGAATAATGCATGACTGATTAAATAAATAAACCTAAATAACTTCTTGTCATATTAGAAGGGTGGAAATCAAAATGTATTCAACTGATCCAATTATACTATTAAGTGTGGGCAGTCTATTGTTAGAATAAAATCTCTGAAACTGAACTGCTTCAAAAATTAAATAATGTCAAATATCCTAACTTTTTGAATAATTTTAAAATTAATATTTTTTCTGATTATGAAGGGCTTTTTTGTTTTTTGCTTTTTTTTGTTTGGAAAAGAGGACCAAAAAATGTGCCCTCAGCTGAAATACAGGTCATTGGATAGTATCCACATTGCTACTATGTATTGATTACATTATGTCTTCCTTTCAAAATATCCTCCTGCTGGTTTCTATGGAGATGGTGTAATCTGTATTGAACTGAACAGAGGATGATTAGTGTGCCCAGCATGATAAAAGCAGACACCATCTTCCTGCTTGGCCCTGATTGATTAGATTGGGTCTGTTTAGAATTTTCTCTTAGTGTTAGGACATTTCCTGACTTTAGAGCGTAGCCCTTAGTAGTAAACCATAAGATTTCTGGAGTCACAAATGAATGCCTAAGGTGCTCAGTGATGTTTCCACTCAGGGTAGACAGAACTCCAGCATTTTCAAGGAATGCATAACTACTAATATCACTATTTTGTTTTAAATATCACTGAGGTTACACTCTTCAAGATCTTAAACTTCTCATTCTTCACCTGCCCAGACCAACTCTTGGCCAAAAATATACAGGAAATCCTCATGAAGACTTCTGGGGCCAAACTTTGGGCTAGCCTACTATTTGCCAATAATATCTTCTGCAAATTTCACCTGCTTTTGAAAACTGAACTCCAATGGTCGTGCTCTCAGCTCAGAAAAACCACCTCTATCTCTGCTCGACTTCCATTTTTTGGCCACAGTTTTGAGTCCATTAATATTGAAAACCAGGCTGAAGGTAAGACCCTCCTTACTTGTCTCCCTCCCATCAAACTTCAGTTATACCCTGCCTGTTTTCCTATGCCAAAAAAAAAGATTTACCTTACATATTTGATCCAGTTTTATAGTTGTTTACCGTGTTACAGTCCAGCACCAGTACCTCCAAAATGTTCTGAAGCAAAACTGTCCTGAATTAAAATGTTATCTTACTAGTTTTAAGCCTAATAATTGCATTGTGTAATCTTCATTTTAATGTTTCAATCCAAAAATTGTTATCATAGAAGTTTTGATTTCATCTTATCCCAAAATGATGATGAAATATATCTATTAATGAGAATATAATAAAAATATATTCTAATATATCTACACTAGTTTCTAAATAATTAAGTTATTTTATTCAAAATTATGTTTTTTATTTCTGCTTTTAGTGCCCTTTTTATGAGAATGTGGTACTTAATATTTTAGTTTCTGAAACTTACAGGTATTGTTATAATGGCTTAATATTTGGTGGCTTTTGGGATATATTTTCTGACTGCTTGAAAAAATTGTTTTTTTTATTTTAGGGTACAAAGTTTATATATTGAGTTAATTATATTTAGGTCAGTATCTTTATTTTGTCATCTAGTTTATCTTTCAAATTTGGAAATACTTGTGTCAAAGTTTACTTTTGGATTTCTGCAAATGTTCATTTATCATCTATCTATCTATCTATCTATCTATCTCTTTGTTTTATTCCTTTAGCAGATGTTATTTGCATTTTCCTTTAATTCTATCTTTACTGCTTGTTTTTAATACATTCTATTTCTTACAAAAAGTCAATACCTAAAAGAAAACACTGTTCAGCATTATCCTAACATTTGCTTTTCTGGAGGACACTTATTTACAATGACATCACACGGGAAGCCCAGCTCCCCACCCCGTAGGAACCCATTCTTACTTCTTACTGCCAATTCTTACTTTCTATTGCCAATTAAATGAAGCATTTCATTTAAACTGGTAACATTCACCTGCACCATTTTCAGAATTATTCTTATTCATAGAACTACTAATAATGATTTAATTATTCAGGGCATGTGTCTTAGAAATCATCTTACCCTTTCTTGCCACACTGCTCCTTTGTCTTGTATTCTTTGTCAGTAACCACAATGAAGAAAGATTGAAGAGGTTGGTAGTTGGAATAGTTTCTTCCCAGTTTATAAAGATCATATGAAACTTCATCACAAGTGATGAACCTAAGTGGGTTTTCAGATTTAGCTTAAATTGAAATGAGAACATGCAGAGTTATATGCAATTTATTAAAATTTTATGCTCTTGTCTTTCCCTCCATACCCTCCCTCACATATAGACTCACACAATACAGCTATTAATAAACAATTGTAAAATTATTCATGGCTTGACAATTAGAATTGCATTGTGTTTTTAAGAGTTCTTATTAAATGTATAAACTATAACAAGATATCACAAAATGTTAACATTTTTATATACCTTAGAAAGATTATAACAGATTGTCTTTTTCTATGTAAATCTGTGTGTGATACATACAAACAAGTTTCTAATAATTTCAATTGTTCCATTCTGCAAATTTTCATATGGTACATTGTGTTCTCTTGTCATAAGTTTCTTCACAAATTAATTTAAGTTATTTATATACAATGTTTTCATAAGGAGTGACTTCATTATTCTTGATTCATTTGGGAAGATGAGAAATGTGCATTATAGTGATAGGTAGAAACAAAATAATTAAAGCTAAAATGAATTATGTCCAACATCAACCTCATATTAACGTGTTTTATCTATACTCCGTCTTAATCAAATTACTATTGTAAATACTTTACAGTGTAGTCATTTAGCAGCTTATAAATCTTAAAAAAAAGATATGACATTTAAGGCTTTTATGCATCTGTAAAACAACTTGTTAGACTATTACAAATCTAATGACAACACCTACTTTAGTAATCAAATCACAGCATACATATTTTGGATATTGTTTTCCAAGTAAAGCCGAGATAAAATTGAATAAAACCTCATATTCATTATCAATGTGAAAGAGCCCACACGTCAAATTCTTCCAAAACATGTTCTCCATAGTTGGTTGACTATTTCCCTCTTGTCACAGAACAAGTGTAAATAGATTCATTTTGTTACACTGGATGCCTGGAGGTAAATACATGTCTATGACACTTTAGAAGTGGCTTTCTTTTCTGTGAGGGTGAAATTCACAGTGATTTATAAGAGAAAAATATAATCTTACTATTTTTGATTCTCTATTTCCCTTAAAATCAATTTACCCTCATATATTAAAACTTATTTCGCTGCAAATTTTGTACCCAAAGACATGGATTTGAATTATATATTATTTAAAAAAAAAGTGATTTTGGCTGCTAAAAAAGACTATTAAAATCATAACACACATGATACAAGATTAAAAACAAAACATAATCGTGTCTATTTTTAATAGCATAAAATTGCTGTCTTTAATCTAAAATATGAAACTAGGGGCACCTGGGTGGCACAGTCGGTTGAGCATCTGATTTCGGCTCAGGTCATGATCCCACGGTTTTTGAGTTGGAGCCCCACATTGGGATCTGCGCTGACAGCTTAGAGCCTGGAGCCTCCTTCGATTCTGTGTCTCCCCCTTTCTCTGCCCCTCGCTTGCTCATGTTTTTTCTCTCTCTTTAATAAAAACATTAAAAAAGTTAAAAATAAAATGAAATAAAATAAAATATGAAACTAAAATGTAGTAAGATTACTTCTAAGGGGTGATATTTATTTTACTGAATATTTAAAATTGCATAGAAGATTTTGTTTAGAAGAGTATGATATTTTCTCTCTTGTTATATAAAATTTTACAAACTACATATGAAATAGATTTATTTAGCTAGTTAATGTTTTTGAAGGTGATTGCTTCTAAAATTTCAGTAATATTTATAAAAAAAGATGTTTTCCACTATAAAACTTTTTTTCCCATGTGCAAGCAAATAGATTTCTACCACACCCTTCAACTGTAATGTAGTTTATATGACGTCCTTGAAGTGTCTTCTAAAACAAGCATGTATCTTATCTTGGGAATTTGGTACTTAAAGCTAGTGGTTCAAATGTTGAATTTGTAGTCAAATACCTTAGATACAGAAAGGTAAATATTATGTTCACTTTGTAATTTTTAAAAATTTGAAAAATTCAATCTACTAACCTCTGAATGGATTTACGATGAATTCATAAATATATATGTATATATTTTCTTAATTAAACATTAACAGGGCTCCTGGGTGGCTCAGTTGGTTAAATGTATGACTCTTAATTCAGCTCAGGTCATGATCTCATGGTTTGGGGTTCAAGCCCCACATCAGACTCTGTGCTGACAGCAGGGACCTAGCTTGGGATTTTCTCTCTCCTTTTCTCTCTGCCCCTCCCCTATTCTCTCTCTCTCTCTCAAAAATGAATAAACTTTAAAAAATACTACATATTAACAATAATGATCAAGTTGTCCTGATTGTGAACAATGTGATCGCTAAATGAAAGCAGTGAAACATCATCTCTAGTTTCTTCTTAGTGCCAATATTATACAGTTTTTTTAGTTTTGGAAAATAATTTACTTATTAATAATTATAATGATTTACACATATAAAAGACATTCTAGAATACATGACTCACATTTCAATTAACTTTATAACCTAAATGACAAATTAGGGAAACATGTTGCCAGCATAGGATTAGGTCATGTCCATCTGTCTGGTGCAGTGATACCATACAAATCTCGGGGTTAGAAAATATCATTTGGTAAAGAGCTTTTAAAAAATGGAATATAAAAATGTATTAATAGAAGAAGTCATTTCTATAATTGGGCGTGCCCCAAACTGAAGATTATAAAGGATTGTTTTCAGAAGAAGAGGGAAGGGGATGAGGAAAGGAGAATAAGAACATGACCAAGAAGATACATATATTTAAGGCAGTACTCTTATCATGTTCTAAAAAGTTCAATAAATAGATTCTGATAAGAGTCTTTCAAGACTTACCCGAGTCTACAGCATGCAATATGCTTTGGAATATTAAATGCAGGATAGATTGTACAATAATTATTTGGTAATGTGTTTTTCCATAAAACTTATTATTTGGAGACTAATGAAACAAAACTGATAAATGGTGCTTAAGTTTTTAAAAGAATGTTACACTCTGTACTTTATACTTATCCATAATGGAAAAAATTAAAATAAAAGCAAAAGATAAAATATAAGATAATAATTAAATAAAACTAAAAATTAAGGGTCAAATATTGATAAAAGAAATATTGCTAAAATTTATCCTAAAAATTTTGTTGAATGTATAGACCCTGCACATTCTTACTAACATGATGTTAAAAATTTTATAAAATTATGTAAGAAAATACTGAATTGTTTAAATATTTGGTTTAAAAATCATTTCAAATAAATATTTTTAGTGATACAATGGCTTTAAAACTACAGAAAATTTATTAAATGAAAATACAGTTAAAAACAAAATATTCTTGTTCTTAATAATCTAAGATTAAACACAGTGATGGTGACATCACAAGGTCAAATGACCACAGAAGTTGATAGTGTATAGTCCTTCAGTTCCTCAAAGCAGTTACATGAAAAAGACAACCTGATTAAACTCTGGTGGCCGAATGCCCTTTCTTATCTCTTCATCAAAATGAGTAAACTCACATACACCTGCACATGCATACCCACACAAACACATAATTTGCCTCACACTGTATGTGCTGTTGCCCAGAACTGAAAACTTCAAGAGTTATTCACAAAGTCCATGAATCCCCCAGGCTAGTCGATGCCTCTCCTCACTACTGAATTAATGTGATGACTTACAGCTTATTTGAAGGTCAGCTGTACTTTGTGTTTGAATTCCTTGAAATTTCTCTGACCTTTATTCTATATCCCTCTTGGCTTTTCCTGAGTTGAGAGTAATAACTTTTCCCCCAAACACCTGAATAAGACATGGAGACACACTTAAAAATCAAATAAAATACTTGCAACATGGAAAAAAAAAAGTAGTTAAATTTCCGGTTTAATGTCGTGCAGTGAATCTTTTCCCCTGGAAGCACCACTTGGTTGATGGTAAAAAAAGCAAAGAAATAAACTGGTCTAAGCCCATCCAGACAAAGAGAATAGGATAGCAGACCCACAATTTCCAAAGGAATTCAATAAAATTTGAAGAAATATATGGATGGGGGGAGGGTCACTTGCTTACTAGAAGTAAACTATAAACTAAATGTTTACATTGGGATATAACGTTGGGGAAAAAAATGACTTCTCCCTTGTGTCTGTTACAGTCTCAAGATTTGGAAGCAAAAGCACCCAGAAAAGTGATAATTAAGTTTAGAACAAAATTAGGGAAGATGTATTGAAAGTATGCATATGGTGCATTTGTATCCACGGATACTTCTCTTTCAACCTGCAGAGTCAGGTCACCACTCTTCTAAGAGACTAAAAGTTATTCTCAGAAGAATGTTGCTTGAGAGGCTTCAGACCTGGGGACAAGGATGCATAGAGACTGGCACTCTTGCAGAAGCACGGAGCCATCAGAGTAGGCGTATGTGAGTGTTCGAACCATGGGGCATCTGGGTTTCTTCTATGTTGCTGTCAACAAAACCTAGACAATGAGCACCAATAGTTCAGAGATGAGCAAAAACTAATAATGTTAATGTAAACAGTGTATGTGAAACAAGTCTTTTGGGCTAGGTGTATGAATTTCCAAATCCGAAAGCTGAGGATTATAGATGACAATTTCAAAATAACAAAAACGTGCTAGGAAAGAAAGCAACATGCAAAGTTTTTAAATCTGTCACAAACAAAAACAGAATGAAAAAGTGGCTCCATTGCTTATAGAAGGAGGAAAATTTAGTATTATTTCAATGAACCTAAAAATAATACTATATATCTATATCAGTTTCATGCTCTTAAAAATGTAACTATTAACATTTTAAAATAATCTCCTGGCCTTTCAGTATTCACTTATATTTTAGATGCAATGTATTTAATAATGATGATTAAGTCAATTCATTTCATTCAATGACAGTGGAGGTTACAAAGATAATTGGGCTTTGATAAAGATGTTTTAGTTGGTGTTCTAACCAGAATAAAAAAGTCATAGGCTATCTCTAGACATTAATGAATAATCAAGCGTAATTCTTTAAAAGTAGTCTGATTCATCTACTGGTTCACAGAGTATCAAAACAATTTTTCCTTATCGATTCACATTTTCAATGCAAAGTAGTATAACAATTCATTGACTAGTGTGAAAAAAAGTATATTTAGTATTGTGGCAGGCCAACCTCCCCCCCTACAAGACAGCCACATACTAGTCCCTGGAACCTATAAATATTACCATATATGGCAAATATGATGAATTCATATGCATTTGTGATTAAATTAAGGCACATAAAATGGGGACATTATCCTGCATTATCATCACGGTGGACATTAAATGCAATTACATTGTCTTTATAAGAGAAAGGCAGAGGGAGATGACAGAAGAGAATAAAGTGGTGTGACTGTGGAGGCAGAGACCGCAGTGATGCAGCCACAAGCCAAGGAATGCCAGCAGTGCCCAGCAGCTGGAAGAATTCCCAAGGCTGGCAGAAGTAGCCTAATCCTCCAGACAACACCACCGTTTTGATACAGTGAAACTACTGTACTTATGGCCTCTAGGATTTTAAAAGAATAAATTTCTGTTGATTTGAGTTACTAAGGTTGGGGTAATTTGCTATAGAAGTCATAGGAATTTAATACAAGCATGTTTTGGTAAAATTCTACCATTGTGTCACATTGTGTTGGCTCATAGTCCATACTCTTTCCAATAAATACCTGAATAAATATAAGCCTTGGAATCAAGACTGACAAAAAATCTCCAGAAACAATGGAATAAGTAATGTAATGTATAAACTTAATATGATTTACCTGAATATAGTCAGTTTAGCAAAGTGAATACTGTTATTTTTTTCCAATTTAAACTCAATGCCTAATATATTTTGTTTTAAAACTAAGTCCCTCATATTTTAGTGAGTGTGCACTGAAGAATCTTATTTAATTAGTAAAATGTTCACTTTCCTCTTACCTGGCTGTTTTAAAAATATCCCTTATGATCTACTTCTTAATATTGTTAATCTGCGATATTCTTTTTTATGTTTTTTTTTTTTTTGAGACAGAGAGAATGGAGAATGAGTGGGGAGTGGCAGAGAGAGAAGGAGACCCAGAATCCAAAGCAGGCTCCAGGCTCTGAGCTATCAGCACAGAGCCCGACACTGGGCTTGAACTCACGAACCATGAGATCATGACCTGAGCCAAAGTTGGACGCAGAGCCAACTAGGCTACCCAGACACCCTTAATGTGCCATCTTCTTAAGAGCTCATAACCATATTTAATATTTAAATGCACATTTCCTTTTTGCCACATATTGCTTGTGACTATTTAATGAACAGAAGAAATTTATAGGAAGCCTATTTTACAATAGTAATGAAAAATAGAATTCCAATGATAAAATAGAATTTTTTCATATGTAAAAGTGAAAACTATGTATTCAAATTTGAATCACATACCGTTGATTTTCCAGCATAACCACATGTGAATAATCTAAAGCAATTATTATATTAGTAGATTCTATGTAGAAATTAATTTATTAATTTAGCAAGTTTACTAATATGTAACTTTGGTTTCATAACTTACATATGTGTCTCATAAATAAGTCAGTAGCTTCCAATCTGGTTTTCCTGACATTTCCCCAAAGAATATAGATGCATATATAAACTATACCTTTTTCTGTCATTTGCAATTGGAAGAAGGGTCTATAGGAGTAGCAGCAATAAGGAGTGCTTGGGTGGCTCAGTTGGTTAAGCAGCCACTTTGGCTCGGGTCATGATCTCATGGTTTGTGGGTTTGAGCCCACTGTTGGGCTCTGTGCTGACAGCTCAGAAACTGGGGCCTGCTTCAGGTTCACTGTCTCCCTGTCTCTCTGCCTCTCCCCCATTCATGCTCCATCTCTCTCTCTCAAAAATAAACATTATTTTTTTAATTAGCAGCAACAATAAATTGAATTTTAATAAATGTAAATAAATAAACATAAATAAATAAACATAAACTCGGGTGCCTGGGTGGCTCAGTTGGTTAAGCATCCGAGTTTGGTTCAGGTTCAGCTCATGATCTCAGGCAGGGTTCATTAGTTTGAGCCTTACATCAGGGGATTCTCTCTCCCTCTATCTCTCTCTACCTCTCCTCTGCTCTCTTTCTCTTTCTCTAAATAAATAAACTTTCAAAAAATATATGACTCAATAGTGCTGCCCAAAAGTTAAAAAGGAGTGTGTGTATGCGTGTGGGTTTGCAGAGTGTAAAAATAGCCAAAATTTAAAATATTTCAATTAAGGAAAAACAAAATATACTGAATTATTATTAGAATTTACCACTCTGGTATATACTAGAGGGACATCAATGACTGAGAAGAGGGACAGGTGCTTAAGAATAGCTCAGAATACAACTTAATATATGGCCTAACTGTTACACATGTACTATAGTAGATATAGAAAATCATTCCTATGAAAGGAGACCTGAATAACAAATCATTTCAGAGAAAGGCCAGTCTAGAAAACTTATAGAGAAAGTGATGATATTATGGCTATTATACTGATGTAGGAGGAAATAATCTGGATATTAAGTGAAAAACATATATATATAAGTCCTGAGCATTTTTGGTAATCTGATATAATATAAATATAAGTCAAGAGAAGTGGATCTGTCTTCTAGGAAGAAAAAGAGAAACAATCTGAAGATTGATTGCCAAACACTGTGAACACTAGAATAAATAATAGTAAATATAAAATATATTATATAACAATATAAAGTATAAAATATAGTTTTATTTCTGCATTTCTGAGTTATTTACCTGAATTAAATAAATAAGTAGTTCTCTTGTTTCACTTAGCATTATGGGCAGTCCTCACGTGAGATTATAAAATTGATGGTGTGAGCTTAAACTAAGCAAAACCATCTTAAAATTCAATGGGAAAAATGTATAATTGTTCCATGACATTTAAAAACTTTTATCAAAATATTAAAAATACTTATTTTTAGCTATATATTTACAAGGAATGAAGAAATAATAAAAGTAATCTTACTTACTACACAGCTTATTAAATTCTTCAAAACATTGACAACTAAAGTGTTTTGGTGCTTTGAAAACAAACTCATAAAAGGTGATTTGAATAGTGTTTCTTTCTCCATCTCCATTTATGACTTTTTGTGATATGGAACAATCATTTCTTGCTATGCCTTTTTGAACTGTCATTCTTCCTTCTAAGTGTGGATCAGCTTTCCATGTTTTGTCTTTTGTGATTTTAATCTTGTGAAACACCTCTTGGAGTTCCATTACTGTGAAATTTATTCTCTAGTATTACTTCTTCTGGGGCATTTCATCACAACCACCTTCCTTATTTATGCAAAGTTTACCTTCACTAATTTCTTCTGGCTCCATATCTTGAGTCTTCCAAAGAGGGCAGTACCCACATTCCCATGTTCACCTATCTTTCAATCACTCCCAGTTTCATTCCCAGAGGTATTGTTTCTATTTCTTTTCTGCACCGTTATCTTTATCAGTCTATTCTCTTGATTATCTGTTTTTTAGAAAATCACTTGCATTTATCCATGGGTGACAAGATGACAATATAACTACATGCTTTTATTGTTTTTATGTGAATTGAGTAACAGATGTGCAGTGACCAACCTCTGGCAGATTCTTAAACTAGTGATGTGAGTGGTCACTGATCATGAAGTGCATCTATTATCTATGTAACAGTTTGTGGATGGAGGAGCTAATGGCATCTTTTACTTTATGTAATTTCTCACAGTTGACATGCCTAATTAATTTTAAATTGAACCCATTTTTAGGGAACTGGTATTATTTAAGTAAATGTAATAATTAAAATCCGAGCATGTGAGAGACCTACAAAGCAAAGGCCTATATGCTAAAATAGCAATATGATCATTGAAATATCAAATAAATGTAAAGTATAGGAAAATTCAAGTATTAATGCACAATTATTATTAAAGGTATGATATAAAATATAGCATATTTTATATAATCAACACATTCTGATTTTATTTTTTATTTTAATTTTTTAATGTTTTATATATTTTTGAGACAGAGAGAGACAGAGCATGAGAGGGGGAGGGGCAGAGAGACAGGGAGACACAGAATCTGAAGCAGGCTCCAGGCTCTGAGCTGTCAGCACAGAGCCCAATGTGGGGCTCAAACCCATGACCATGAGATCATGACCTGGGCCAAAGTCAGAGGCTTAGCCAACTGAGCCACCCAGGTGCCTCTATTTTAATTTCTTAAAGTGCTTATTTATTTTGAGAGAGAGTGAGAGAGCATGCATGTGCATGGGGGGGAGGCAGAGAAAGAGAAGGAGAGAGAGAATCCCAAGTAGGCTCTACGCTGTTAGTACACAGTCCTATGAGGGGCTTGATCTCATGAACCATGCTTGACCTGATCCAAAATTAAGAGATGGACTCTTAATCGACTGAGCCACACAAGTACCCCACATTCTGATTTTATTAAACAGATAGAAAAAGATGAAAATCTTAACCTTGGTGTGTACCCAAAAGACTGTTAAATTTGAAATCCTTAAGCTGAGAGTTTTAGAGTTATCCTGCACCATTCCTCTCTCCAGACTGGGCTGGTTGGCTCACTAGACACTTTGGCCTATGTATTCTCACTTTGCACAGAGTATCTTGTAATTTACAGCAGAGCTACACTTTCAGACCACCGTTCTCTGCTGTTTGTTAGCCCTCATGTTTCATCTGAGCTTGCCTGGAATTCCTTAACATATCTCCAGATCCTTATCTAACCTCATGCATCCTTCCTCCAGCTTACAACCCATCCATGACTCTCCATCACATGGAGATCGAGAAGACCAAACTCTTGCTTCAACCATCAGTCAGTTGGCCCCTGGTTCCCTCTCATTCTCTCTCACTGTTCCGGCACCTGCAAGAGTATGACTCATTTCCTGGACTTTCCCATCTCCATGCTTTTTGAAGTTTCTGCTCTCTGGAGCATTTCTTTTTTGTAGCCCTCCCCCTACAGCATCCCAGAGCAGGAGTTCACTTCCATTATTCAAACCCAGCCTCCTTGGTTTTGTGGAAGAGATTAGCACACATCCTGCATTCTGCCTGATGTCCAGATACCTTGAACGGTACTGCTGCCCTCAGTTGACATGAGCAGCTCATCCATCTCCCAGTCCGCTGGCTTCTCCCAATGCTCGAAATTAATACTGGCACCCAATATTCCCATCTTCCTTAAGGAGGGTAGGGCATGAACCCACCCACCTCACTCCTAGCCAAGATGCTACTTCCTCCCACCCCCTCTCCCCCAACAATGCTGACCCACTCCCAACACCACCATAGCCCTATATCTAGCTCTCCTGGGAGATCTCACAGAAGTCACGAGAGGGGCTGGCCCATGAGACCCCTCCTGCCAGAGAGCCTCCTAAGATATAGAAGTGATAGGGTAGCTCATACCAAGAGGCAGAGAATTACAAGTCTTATTTCTCTTCTTCTAATTAAGCACTGAAAATTTTACCCACATACCTTGTAAATTTATTATAATAACTAGCTAATATCTTCATCAGCTCCCTCATCGAAACCTTAGCTCCTACTCCCCTGGAATGAAGGAGGTCAAGGAATCCACTCTGCACTTGGTTCACTCAAACACTTGGTAAGGAAGGCCAATCAACATAATTATCATACTATTTATGTATTTACACAAACAACAAATGTATAACCTAATTACCATAAGAGTCATATTTATTTCAGCAACTCAGTTGAGTATGATTCCCCCCACTCCAAATAAAGGGTTGGCTTTATATATTTGAAGGAAAATTATCTTAGGCCTCATATTTCAAAGAATAATTAAGTCTCAAATATAAATCTTTAACAGTCTAAAGTTAAAGATGCTATGTATCATTTATTTGAGCATTTATGATTAAATGAATTTCAAAGATTTTAAGCAAGATTTCAACATTAGGAAGAGTAAGCTTTAATCCCCTTCCTTTCCTCTTTACAATCTGACAGAAGTGTTTAAGGGAGAATATAAACAAAAATAAAATGTGATAAAAGGGGTCTTAATCAGTGTCAAAAGCAAAAGAATTGTAGATGTCTATGGAGGCAGCCTGGGAGGTCAGTCTCAGATGGGGATTTCCTAAATAAGGCCGGTAAGAAAGGATCCCTGGTGCCCCAGACAGAGGGCAGGGCTGGGATAAAGCAGCTGAAGTGAGGCGGCTACACGGGGACTGCAGGATCAGAACCAGAACAAATCCACTAAAAGAAGAAATATTCTGCTATCGGTTTCGGCAACCAGCACTGGGTCACAACACCCTACAATTGGAGGAAGACCTACCTGTGATAATAGTAAAGCTACACAAAGTCCCAATAATTGACAAAGACTGCTTTCAAAACAAAAAGCACCAGGCAGAAATGTGCTTTTTTGACAAGATCAAAACACTGCAACTCTACTGATCCCAGAGATCCAGGAGCCCCTGGCCCACCTGTGCCTTGGAACTGGTTGCATTTGTCAAAGACCATGGCACCTCAGCCTTCAAGCCTTTGCCTCCCATCTGTACTGCCACTGGTGCTGGAAGTAACATCAGGGGCTGAGATATCAGCAAACATCTAGGATCCCAGTGGTTGTCATGAGCTGTCGGGAGTTTGAAGATTGTTGGAGGAAGTTTGTGGACAACCAACACAGGCCTTTTCAGCCTTTGGATAACATGGAACAATATAGTAAACGCATAAACCAACAGCGTCTGAGGATCATGATGTCCTTGAATGATCAAGAGAATGATTTTGGAAACTTGCAACTTGGATGGCCATCACCCCCACACACCCGCCCATTCCCAGTTAGGTAGAGATCAAGAAGACTCTTCCCAGAGCAACTCAAATCTTCATAAACTCCTGGCTCTCAGGAGGAAGTTATAAGCTCCATAGACACACCTGACCCTTGCCAGAAAACCTTTATTTCCTTCTTCATACTTTTGTTTTCTAAGTGTGTATATATTTTTATATTAAATAAAAAATAATGTTTAGGTCTGTAAAAATAATTAAGATAAAGGAAATTGTTCAAAATTTACATATGTGACTTTTTCAGACATATGACAGATTATTGCAAAATGAGGGAATCACTAGGTTTTAACTCCCATCCTACAGATGGCATGAACATCGTGAGATGTTACATGAAGTAGAAAAAGGAAACTGATAAATCATAGAGCATCAAATGAACTGTAGGGGTGAGAGTCAAAGCTGATAACTGGTCACAGGGTCAATGACAATTTCTGACTTTTTTATATTTATTTATTTTTAAGAGAGAGAGGGAGGGTGGAGGAGAAAGAAAGAGAGAGAGAGAGAGAGAGAGAGAGAGAGAGAGAGAGACTGAGAATGTGAGAACGTGAGAATGTGAAAATGTGAGTGGGAAGAGGCAGGAAGAGGGGTAAAGGATCTGAAGCAAGCCAGCTGTGTGCTGACAGTAGAAAGCCCAATGCAGGGCTCAAGCCCATGAACTGCAAGATCATGACCTGAGCCAAAGCTGGATGCTTAACTGACTGGGTCACCCAGGTGCCCAGACATTTCTGACTTTCAATAATGGCTTTTAAATTTAAAGACAGTGGCAGCAATGCTGGAAGGTCAAACACTGGTGACACATGCACCCCACAGTAACAATCTAGGGAGAGGCAGTGTCACTTCAATAGTGGGGAAAAAATCTGGAATCAGATAAAATTCCTTAATTCTGGGGAGGAAACACTAGAGGGGAAGAAAAGGTCAACAGAAAAGTGAAAAAACTGAAAATTACTCACCTGAAGACCCCTTTGTTCAAGACATAACAATACTTAGATTTAAAACTCCTAAAAATACTCAAGAGAATGTTTTAAGCAGTGAAATTTAAGTGTCTGCAAATGTGGTTATGAAAATGAGAATGAAGAAATCACTAGCACAGCTGGAGGAAAAGCAAGCACTGACCTCTTTTTCAATGTTTGAAAACTATATACAACTTACATGAAATATACTCTGGCAATGCCATTTTTAGAGTCTAGTGCTAGCAATTCAGATGTTGATCATGCTCCTCCTGGAGCTTCAGAGTAAAAGGGCAGAATGTTTCCGATGTTAGATGGTCCATAGGGGCCTAGGTGACTCCCTTATGTTCACCTTTCCTATCAAGAGCCACAATGTCTGCAATTGCTCTATGACACATTATACAAAGGTCTAGCCGAAAGCTACACTTCTACTTGCCACAACATAGAGAGCTCAGATTCCTTCAGTAAGGATGATGCTTTTAAATTTTTGAGGTGGATGTCACCATTGATGGTAACATGGTAGATACAATGCATTTTGTGGCTAGGCCTTGGGGATAGAATCAGATTTTGATTCTTGATTTTTTATATTTGTCCAAAAAACCACCCCACATGAATATCCTTATTCTGTATATAAGTAAGCCTTTATGTTACTGCTATTTACAATACAAATATCTTTTTGTAATTTTCATTGTTAATTAAATTAAAGTAGGTAAAATTATATGAATAAAAAGTAATTTATACTGGATTTTTAAAATTGTTATTATTATTTTTTTTTATTTTAGAGAGAGAGCACGTAAGCAGGGAGAGGGGCAGAGGGAGAGAGAGAATCGTGAGCAGGCTCTAAGCTCAGCATAAAATCCAACATAGGGCTCAGTCCCACAACCCTGGGATCATGACATGAGTTGAAGTTCAGAGTCTAACATTCAACCAATTGAGCCACTCAGGCTGCCCTTTTAGATTTTTCTTAAACCCAACTTTTCATGGAAGTATTCCCCCAAAATCAACAATTGATAGAACAATAGTGATAAAAAAACATGTTGATACATTCTCTGTTTCATTTCTGCCTAGAATAGTCATTCTGCTTTTCAAAAACCATGCCATATGTGATGTTTCGTGTCCTTTCTGCTTTAGGACCCATCACAAGCAACTGATCAGAGTTTTATATTCCCTGAAAACTATATGCATGGCTAGGATACAGCTATTATATATATATTTATATACAATTATTATATAATTATTTTTAAACAATTATTTCTGTCACCCACAATTTATTATTAAAAATAACAGGTATATGGATAGGCTACCACTATGAATTATTATAGTTAACTGAGAGAGATACACTAGAAAGAAAATATTCCATAATTATTTGCCGTACCACATATAAAGTAGGTATCAAACATTTTAATTATAAATTAAAATCTATTTACATAAAATATGTTAAACTTGCAAAATTTCAATAATTACCTTCAAAATAATATTTAAAAATAAATATTATTCACTATAATTAAAGAAAAACACAATTCTTTTTTGCAAAAACAAGAAAAATGGGATTTGGTTTCTTTTAGAAGACAATTCTTATAAGAAATATTTCTTATAAAATTTAATGTTTTAAGCCCAAGCAAGAGCTAAATAACAGAGGAGATATAAATTATTCTAATCAGAAGTAGTGGGCAGTAAGTTTGCCTATTCTTTCAAGTTATTTTTATACTTATAGTATTTTCCAATCATTATTATGATGGAATCTATTTGGGGAACTGAAAAAAAAAAACTAATTGTGAGTGTTACCTGAAAGAGTAAGTAATTTAAAATAAAGTTTAATTTTTTTGAAATATAATGAAAGAGGACATTTTGGGTTTAAGTAGTAAACTGTATTTAAGACTATAATATATAAAATACAAAGTATGCACTCATGTGTAGGCTAGTTAAATCAAACAAGTGACTCCCAAATAAAGTACTGGGGTGCCTGGGCTGCTTAGTTGGTTGTGTCTGACTTGATTTCAGCTCAGGTCATGATCTCATCTCATGGTCATGGGATTGAGCCCATGTTTGGCTCCATGTTGAGCTTGGATCCTGCCTGAGATTCTCTCTCTCCTCTCAAAATAAATAAACTTAAAAAAAGTATTTATGTGTGTATTATAATTTAATAATTATAATAAGATCATTACAGAGTTAAAAAAAAACTTTTAAATAAGAATATTATTAGTGACCTGAAATAAATAATAAAGAAAGCTAACAGTGTTCAGAAGAGTAAATTTAGGCAGCAAATAAATATATCAAAACATTTGACTTAAAAAGAAAGTATACATTCAACAGATTTGCACCAGTCAAAAATCAGAGTTTTCAAAAAAATTATACAAAATGTTGTCAATGGTTTCAAACTGTGTTTTAACAGTGAACATTAATAACAGACTAATAGAAAAATTGATATAGATAGGCTAATTGCCAAACCCAATTCTACTTCAGATTGGAACTATATACTCTGGACAAAATACAAATAAATGATGTTCTGAAGGCACTAAAATGTAAACAAAAATAGGCAAATGCTGGTGACAACATTTGGAACAAATTTGTCAAGGTTTAGATATCTCTATTTTCTCAGATTTTACCCTGAAGTTAAGCCCAAGATACCAACATGAGGGATGGCTTAAACTTTGACACACACACACACACACACACACACACACACTCACACACACACTCACACACTCACACACACAGGGGGAAGCAGGGAGAGAGACAGAGATAGAGTCTGAGAGACAGAAATCTATCTTCCTCTGATGAGGAACTAACAATCAAATTCAGAGCAATCACAGTCATTGGAGCATTTGCGGAAAATTCTCCAAGGAAGTGGGCATCCTAAAATCTGTGTCCAAATTCTGCCCAAATCTTTGGGCTATGGCCTGAATCATATATATTTTCATCAATATAGCTAAACACCTAAGAGCTGAATAAAGATTGGACTGCCACACAAGAGACCAGGTTGGCAGCTGATTTCAACTGGTTGATTGCTTAATAATGGAATCAATATTTTCAGAAGAGTATTGCTTAACTATAGTTTCACAATATAACATTTGCAATATCCAGGATAAAATAAAAATTATTGGTATAGCAAAAAGAAGGAAAAAATATTACAGTTTCTCAATAGAAAAATAATTAACAGGGAATAGCTCCAAGATAACCAGATGTTAAAATCAGCAAATATGAATTGTAAGATTAGATACCACTGCTGTGGTCAATAACATAAGAGAAACATACTTCCAGTGATTGTAAAAATAGAAAAGGTCTACAGGTAAATGATAAAAAAATGCAAACTTAAAAAATGCACATGGAATAATTAAAAAAAACTCACTTAAATAAATTTATTCAGAACAGTGATCGAGTGAACATAATAGATCCAGTGAAATTGATAATAAATGAACTAAAATCATCTAAGCTGAAGAAGAGAAAGAGAAAACAATGATTGAAATAAAAAATAAACTTTGGAAAGCATACATAGAATTAATATAGATGTATTCCAAGTACCTGACTGGAGGACAGTAATAAAGGGAGAGGAAAAATATTCAAAGAAATAATGACTAAAACATCCAAAATTTGGTGAAGGATATAAATTTTCAGGATCAAGAAGTTCAGCAAACTCAAAACTGTATGAATAAAAAAATGTCAACCAGTCCTTGGCACAAAAATTAAACCAATTTTTAATTGAAAACAAAGAGAAAGAGAAAATCTTGAAAATGCAAGGAAAATTACCATAGTACATAGAGGGGAACACAAATTTACATCCCCAATGAATTTTCATTAAAAACTATGAAGGCAAAAAGATGAACTGAATTCCTTAAAGTGCTGAAAGAAAAGCTGTCAACCCTGAAGTCTATATCCAGCAAAAACATTTTTCAAGCATACATTGAAATAAATGCATTTCTAGATAAACCAAAGTACAGAGAGTGGTTACCAGATTTCTAGGAAGGTTTTAGGTCTGTGCAAAGAAATGGAGTTCATCAGAAATGAGAGTTATAAAAGACAATTTTTTTCATTTCTTTAAAATAAAAAGGATTATTTAAAATAAAAAGTATAATAGTTTCTTATGGGGTTTCTCATGCATGTAGATATATTACATAAGATAACTACAGCATGAAATATAGGAGAGGATTAGTTAATGGACCCAGAGAGTTACATGGTTTAGATATTTTATGTATTGTGGTACAATATTAACTCTAAGTAGACTGTGAACAATTAAAGATAATTTTTGTCATCTCTAGATCAACCCCCCCACCACACACACACACACACACACACACACACACACACACACACACACCAAATAGCTGTAACATAAAAGCCAATAGATAAAATGGAATTTTCAAGTTATTCAGATCTCTTGGAAAACAATATAGTAATAGCCTTTGATATATTTTAGAATTCTTATTTGTTAACCACCTAATGGTTGACACTTCTATAGTAATTATATAACAAAACTTCATTTTACAAAAACACTGATGAATATACTGGCAATGTCTGTTTGACCATTTATCATTTTCTATTTACTCAAGTTTTACATCTTAGAGTGTATACATTTTATTGTGGGGATCATTACTATTTTATTTTACAAATGCTCCTGCAGTTGTAAACACCATCGTTTTAGTTATTCAGTCATTTTCTTTTTTCTCTCATAAGCATAAACATTATGTGCAGTTAAGGCTTCTGATTTTCCTTCAATGTTCTTTGCAATAATGTTACTGCATTTCTATCTCAATAGCTTTTACCAGTACTATGAAATGTGCTTAAGGGATTGGTTAGGAAAACAGATTGTAGCAACCTTCGGGTACTGCAAGGTTAAGTAATTTGACCTTGGTCACAGGAAAGATAAATGACGGTACTAAAAGCAGTATCTGGCTAACATAAGGAGCTTGTTTTAATCTATTCTTCATTATTAGTTTCTAAATCAAAGATTTTGCTTTACAAAGTACAGGGGAAATAAGCAAAGAAGTGACTCGAACTAAAATTTGCATCAGTTGAATTCTGTTGTCTTATTTCAGTTTTCCAAAATGGAACAGTTCTTTTGCAGTAATGAAATGAAATGGATTCTGGACAATGTCATTCAATAAGTGTTCATCCAAGTGGATGTCTGAGAAACAATTATAACACAGTAGATTAAGCCCCACTTTGGAAGAGTTTGAAAATTTGGTCAAGAAGCCAAGCTCAACATTCTCTAGCACTAGAGACAATTAAGATCTGCTAGCACAGTATTCCTTAGAGTTTTTTTATTTATTTGTTCATTCATTCATTCATTCATTCAGTTATTCATTTTAACAATAAATTTAAATTAAAAATCTGTTTTCTGGAAATGAGCTGAGATGAATACATTTTCACAATCACAGAGAGAGGACTATTTGCTGGCCTGGAAGTGAGAACAAAACAAGGATACACTGTGTTGTAGTCACTATGACAAATGCGGACTACATTTGTCCTTCAAGGCGTGTTTTCTAGAATCCTCTTTGTGATCCAGTGTACATTTACTGGAGATAAATGACACTCACCTCCATAGTCTGTCTCCAGGGTGAATTTTAAAAAGTTGATTAATGTCAAAGAAATTTCAAAAACTTTATTTTTATGTAAACATCCTAGAATATAATCATCAGTAAGAGCATAATGTCTAGACATTTTCTAAATATATAATTTTCATTTTACTCTAACACTCCATCATTGATCTATGCTACTTCACAGTGTGTGCTTTATACTTCCCACCACGGAGGCCAAGGGGATTTGCAAATAATTCTACTGTCTTATCTAGAGGGTAGAAAAGCAACCTCGACAGGCCAGACAATGTTTTCCCAGAGCAAGTCAAGCCAAAAGAAAGTCTCACGTTTTCATTTGAGCAAATGGGTATTAATGATATTCTGAAGGTAGGGTGGTGTTATGTTGGCAATGTTGTTTCTGTTGTTTCATTATCCTACCTTGTTTTCATGGTTTCTGCCCAATACACTAGACTTTTCTCTAATGTATTTTGAGTGTTCTAATAAATTCTATGTCTGCTTAAGATAGCCACAGTGACCTTTTGTCTTTGATACCAACAACAAAAAATCCATTTTTAATTTCTTTAATGTTCATTCATTTTTGAGAGATGGAGAGACACAGAGTATGAACAAGGATGTGCAGAGAGAGGGAGACACAAGCAGGCTCCAGGCTCTGAGCTGTCTGAACCCATGAACCACTAGATATTGTCCTGAGTCAAAGGCAGGCACTTAACCAACTGAGCAACCCAGGCACCTCACAACAACAAAAAAATCTTCACTCTATAAATAAGTATGAACTTTGGACTTTTCCACAACATCTGCGGATTTTAAAGTGGTGCCTATAGCATTTTTTTCCCAAAACCTTATTCCTATTTTTGAGTTATATGGGCTAACCTTTATCTGTCAACTTACATTTTTTTATTTCTGTTTTGTGAAACAGAGAGGCATACGTTTGTTTTTTCCATGATCGACCTTTAAGTAGCCAAGGCCTTTTAACTTCATACTGTAGCACAAAATAAGGTAGAGATGTGGATACATGTTATTGTGATAATGCCTTTAATGTCAGACCCTTTTCTTCAAAAACTTCAAAAAGCTTTTTTTTTTCCTAAAAAAGAGATACTTTTCTTCAAAAGCCAAAAGATTAAAAATAGGGAAAACTCCTTAACCATTTCCACATTTCTGAATCCCCTTCCAATTTCACCTTGATTAAAACACACAGCAACTGTTGCCATCACAGGAGAACGTATTTGCCACTGTGAAGTTTCACCCTTAATTTGGAGGGGATTATTCTTAAAGATTCCCTCCTAACTACTTTGTGAGCTATTTTTTACTTGTTATATTAAACTTTCCATCTTAACTTTAAATCTATCCTTTTATTCTCTGTCTAGCATCCAAAAATCAGAAACAAAAAAATTCTTTAAAAGTTTATGTTATCAGTTAATAGTCTGATTAAAAACACAAGAAGGTACTATATGTGGATAGGTCGTATTTACTATCTAATTGCAGGGAGGAACATGAGAATATGAGTAAGAAAACAGTTCTGTGTTAGTTTACTGTGACAGATTCAAGGACTTGATTAAAAAGCAACTCATTTTAATTTGAAACAAAATTCAACACACATTAGGCAGAAGATAATTGACATTTTAAAAGTAGTAAAGGAAAACATATCAATGACATTTTAGAGTCAATTTATCAAGTAATGCCATTGCAGGCAAAGGTGTGCCTTCCTTAGTACTTCTTCATCCAGATGGGTTAATTAAGGAGGATGCTAAAAGGTAAGCCAAATATATTAGTGATAATGATGGATGTCTTTGTCACAGGAAGACATTTTGTGAACTAAACACACCAAAATTGAAAATGGAATCTCTCTTTCATTAATTTCCAACTAGAATAAAATTCTACATTATTAAATTGGTAGCAACATATTTTGGAGGATACTTAGTAGTGTTTGTTATGTATGTTCCGGGGGATGTTTAACAGAAAGATAATTCTTGTAAACTTGTAGTTACAATTTATCCTCATGAAAAATTTGAACTTAAATAAGTATTCACATCTCTGAAATGTCTATATTTAATGTTTTCTTTATATTTTCATTGCTTTGATAGCCTTTTACAATATAAGCTGGAGAGTGGACATATTTGATTATTGAAATAAATTTCCAAAATGTTAAAGAGTTCCTTAAGTACCATTAATGAATATTAGTGAACAGCAGTCATTATTATGCCAAAAACATATACATGTCTATATCTATATAGATTTATTTAGGAAAATTATAGATATTATTTCATCAGTTCTTAATAGTTATAAATTAGAATTTGTGTGGTAAGTCATCCTAAAACTCTCATGGACTTTATCACTTATCAGAGAAATACCCATAATTGTTTTTAACTCGTTTTTTATTTGAAATTTTGATGAGAGACCGGATCAATCCCAACAGTATTGTTTAAATGAAAGTTGCAAAATAAACCTTTGAGAAATGAATAACTTTATAACAGCATAACTTAGAGTGGAGGTATACATAATTTTAAGGGAATATTAAAAGCAATCCTTCAAGTAACTCCATCACTCTGATGTCCATCATGGGGACATATTGGGGAATGAGAAGAAGAATAAATTCTCTTTTCACAAAGAGATTATAAGCTAGTGAAGAGGTAACGTACACAGATGAGGGAGTTCAACAGAAATATAAGCAACACATACCAAAGCAATTTTATGAAGATGATCCTAAGTGCACTTGAAAGCCTTCAAGAAAGACACTATGAAGTGTAGGAGTCTTAAGATAAGCCAAGCTATATTGGGGAAAGCACTAAAAAGAGAGGAAGCGGTTTGTTCTAGAGCAAGGTGGAAAAAATCAAGACTACGAAGCAAATTGCATGTGATTTTCTGTGTTTTTCTCAAAACAAAGAGAATGAGATTTAAGTACTTTTCAACTAAAGTGTTAGAGATTTTGCGTCTCTGAGAACTCTGAGTACGTAGTCTATAGACAGTCTATGGAGTTACATAAAAGAGTTGACTAACACTGATTCTTGGCTGTGTTAATAAGAGGAAATACATTTGAAATAAATTTGAAAAAAGAAAATCTAAATATACATATATTTGATCAAAATTAACAGTGTTAAAATGACTTCCTAATGGAGGTAGTGTACCTATAGAAAGTGAGCATTAGAAAAGCATTACGATCACTGCTTTGTAGATTAAATCCTCAAAAAAGCAAGGAAAGTAATAATATTAGTGTGGCTATAAGTGAAATTAGGGGCATGCTTTGTACATTGGCTATAGAAATTGTATTTTTGTTTTAATTAGAGGACTCATTTATTTTAATGTGTTCATAAAATAAGTCATATTGTTAAAACTCAAATCACAATAAATAAGGAATCTAAGTAAGAACTGCATACAAGTAACTTCAGTGCTTAGTTTATTTGTTTTGTAATCTTGTGATGTTCTAGGAAAAATTTAAAAAAAAAACATCTTGGGTATGGATGACTCTGTTCTTCCCTTCTATCAAGAGTGGAAGAAGAATCTAGCTCTGTTACGTTAGCATTACTGCCTCTGTGGTGACATCATGAAGTGTCCATTCAAAAAACATTTTTAGTTTTATTTATTTTTTATAGAGAATGACAGTGTGAGTGGGGTAGGGGCATAGAGAGAGGGAGACCCAGAATCTGAAGCAGGCTCAAGGCTCTGAGCTCTCAGAACAGAGCCCAATGTAGGGCTTGGACTCAGAAGCATGAGATCATGACCTGAGCTGAAGTCAGACACGTAATCGACTGAGCCACCAAGGTGCCCCATGAAGTGTCCATTTTAAAAGAAAAACTTTGAAAGTCATAATTCCTCTACATGAAAAATATAAATAAATGCAAAAAGTCTGTCAAGCAACATTTTTTAAATGTTAAAACCCTAGATAGCTACACCAACATCAATTATATTAGATGATGTTTCGAGCTGCTGACGAGGGTCCCCATAATGTAATTCAATATTAATTATCTTGCTTAAAACAAAAAGAATGAGAAAAAAACTGAAGGTAGATATATTTTAAAAAGGTTTTAAAACTTTAATTTTCTTATAGGAATAAGGGCAGAGTGATAAACAACCTTGTAGTTCTATATATTTCTTCAATTAAAGAAATTAGCTTGATAATCACAGATACATAGTATTTTTAAAGGGCATTTATAGATTCAGAAGTAATTTCAGCTCTGGTTTAACTGAAGCTGATTTCAGAAGTTTCTAAGGCAACATAATTTTAAATAGGCATGGGGAGAATGCACTGTCCATCTCATTATCCAGTGGGTATGAAGTAATATTTGCTAACAATTAATGAATAGAATTTTGAAGTGGAAGAAATAATTTTTCAGTAACCTTTACAAAGTCCTCAGACATCAACAGCCAAATGCTCACTTGAAAATGGCACTATCTGGTCTCCACTGAAGAAAGATGAGTTAACTGCAAGTAAGCTCCATGCAAATCACTGTTTACCTCCTGACCATGGATGAGAAAGGGTGATGTAAATTAGTCAACAAATGGGCATTTATTAGGTTCTGATCCGGAAGCACTTTCTTTTTCTTGGCATATGGTTACTACTCTCTCTCTCCTCTCTCTCTCTCTCTCTCTCTCTCTCTCTCTCTCTCTCTCTCTCTCTCTCCCTCCCTCCCTCCCTCCCTCCCTCCCTTCCTCCCTCCCTCCCTCAACATGTCCTAGCTAAGTTATTACTACATGGTCAGAGGGCTGACAATTCCTTCATAGCCAGACCTTCCTTACAATGAAATTGTGTGCCAGAGGGAAAGACAACAATCATCACCACAAGCCAACAATAAAAATAGCTTTGCCCTACGACTTATGTAGAACTTTTATCTAGTTCTCTTCTTTGTATTTATCTATTTGGGGAAGAGAGTATTAGAATTGTAAAAGTGTGAATTTAGACGAAAAGTTTAAAGAAAACTCTCACTTAGGCTTACCACTAGCATGAAGAAAAAGATTCTGCAGAATTTAAGCTAATCTGGGAAATATATTGTGTCTTGAGAATCATCAACCATTACTAGCACCCTTACAAGTAATGACTTTTATTGTCTGTGCTTACATCCTCTGTATATATTTTCCTTTAGAATCCAGGCCAGCAGTTAGATGCAGTCTCTGTAGCTTACTGTTTGACAATGGGTTTGAGGAATTGTGATTCAGCCATCCAAAGCATGAGAACATGTATTTGTTGTGACTGCTGGATAGTAAAGGAGTTTAGCAAGAGCCATGGAATTGCTTGAAAAACTATTTTATGGGAGTATTATTTTTTCTGTTTAAAATAATTGATTTTATAGTGAAGGTTTATATTACTTTCATTGAATCAAAGCTGTGGTATTATATAACTTCCATTTGAATTCCATTGGACAATATAGCAGTATGAAATTCAGATTAGAAAAAAAACTTATCAACTGACTTCTCAACTGAAACATGAACTCTTGAGATCAGATTGATTAATGGCTTGTCAGGTTCCACTTAAGAAGCTTCTTGTTATAACACAGAAGAGATATCCTATGAGCCTTCATTGGCCAATGTGTTGAAACCATTCTTGCCAACTTAATACACAGGCCTGGAGAGAGGTTTCTGAAACTCTGCAGTTCTTTGTTCCTGAAGGGTATAATAATTCTAGTTAACACTCCAACTAATTATCAATAGCTTTTAAGAGGTAAAGTATACTACTTGACCTATAGGGGGAATTCTAGGTTGATCTCAATCACTCATTTTCTTTGATTTGATCTCCAAATATATGGACAGATAAAACTACCAAATATTAAGGATATTGATTAGACCATTCTATAGGCACAGCTTCTTTTTTTTTTTTATTTATACTTGAAGTTTAATCTCTGAGAATTTTCCCTTTAATTTGTTCATGCTGCTCTCATCAGAAGAGCCTGGGATGAGTCCACCCAGAAGTTCCCCCATCCAATGGCCTAAGCCCTAGACTGAATATTCTTCTTCAAGTTTTTCTCTGTCATTGGAATTGTCCATTGAAATCAGGGTACAGAAAGAGGGGAAAGAAGCAAAATAAAAGTTCAGTAGTAGAGAAGTCCCTTCTATCTATATGTCTACCTTGTGGTTTTTCTAAGAGAAGAGTACAGAAATCTTGGCAAGAAAAAAGGATTCAGGAATTCTTGATTTAATGTCTGAGGTCACTCTCTGTCTCTATCTTCTGAAATAAGAACAACAAAAGCAAATGGCATCTAGAGACAAGACTTAACATCTAGAAAAAAAGATCCTATTATGTTAGTTGGGTAATAAATGGTAAATGACTCAAACAAGCTCATGTTTTTTGCACATCTGTTTTCCAGATATACCACTACCTCTTGAAAATATTAGCTTTAGCAGTGGGCAATGTGTGTGTTACAAATATTTTTAACATATCATGAATTTTTATCTACAGATTATTTAAAACACAAACTCAGCAGCACTAATGCACACCATAAAATTAAAACATTAGGACATTTAAATAGAGAATGGAATATTAATAGTTTAGTATGCTACCAACAATAACAGTGTAAATGCTATTTATTATTAAAATATGGAGAGGTCAACTTCTATTTTTTAAAAAATGTTCTATCAAAGAGCAGCTCTCCACTCCTTGAGGAAGATTCTTTTCACTCTGCAAAACTTTGTTTACCGCCCAGCAGGCAGCTTTGCTAGAGAGACACATGGAGCTATGAGGCAATAAAGGAGGCAGCAGACACATATTGCTTCATATCACAGTTGGGGGTGCATGCATATGATCTTTCTTTTTTCAAATGAATGAGTCCACAATTTTAATCAGATTGTCAAGGTTCTTATAATTCTCTCCTATCAACCACCAATAAAGAGTAATGACCACTGTTATAGAGATTTGCATACTCTCCAAAAATTTGCTTATTGAGATATAAAAATATTTTTTAATTTGGTTAATGTGTTTTAACTTTCATACTTGTAATTCAAAGGATAATTCCTAATTCACTACATATTTGTAAAAAAACCCCACAAAAATCATAGTTTTGCTTTTTTGAAATATATTTTAAAAACAGAATCAGTATTTTGTGAGCAGGAAGAGTTATCTGGCATAATTTTAAGTTAGGTCTCCATTGTTTATAAGAAGGGACTTTTAAATATTGATTTGCCGTTTATTCATCATGTAATGCAACAGAGAGGCATAAAAGAGTAATTGAAGAATTAAATCTCTGCTTCACTTCTATTTCTCCTTCTTTTGAGGTTTGTGCCTGACCTTTATGACTGACTATAGCTTTCATGGTTTAATCATAAATAAGTTGGCAATTCAAAGACAATAATATCAGATATATATATTTTTTCTAAACAATAAAATGCATTCAAAGATACAAGGCTGAAGAGAATATAGTAAGGGGTTGGGGTCTCATCATTATCTGGTGAAGCATGGTGAATTACGGGGGTGCTTACTGAGATACGCTGTTGGGTCCAGACACAGCAGCTCAATTTGGATCTTTTTAATTCTCTTTTATTAGGTTTATTATGATCAACATTTATATCCTTTGAAATTGTTTCATTGGTTGTATCAGTGTGCTACATATATATACTGACAAAGGATAACAGATTTAAAGAAGACATCTATGAAAAGGGAAGGTTTCCTGGCAGGTGAATTTAAAAATGGCACAAGTTGGCATAATATTACTTAGATTATTTTTAATAATATTTAGAGAACACAGGAGAAATAACTTCCTTACTTGGACATCTTTACAGCAAAGGTAGAATATTGAGATAATTAAAAAAAAATCATTCCAAGTTTCCTCAGTGATTTTCAAATTCTTGCTCAATATACATTGTTGTCTTTTACAATAATATAAAAATTTGCTTGATATTTATTACTATCACTTTCTACCTTATCAAAAGAGACCCCATAAAAGTTATTTAGTCTCTAAAACTCAGAAACTCCTCTCTTGAATGATTAGTGTCATCATTAAAGCAAATATATTCAACTTAACTATGTATAGACACTGTGTTATATGTTTTGAATGGATTATTTTATACATGTGTGCACCCCCCCAAACAATGCACAAATAAGTCCCTTGAGAAAATCATAGGTACTTCCTTGATTTTCCAAATAAAATTAAGGTGCAGGCATATTAGAGTTAGTAAGTTGTATAGAGATATTTTTTTGCAACAGCTTTCCTGAGCTTTAATTGAGACATTCTACAATTCTCTCACTTAAAGTGTACAATTTAGTTTTTTAATTTATATTCACAGAGTTGTGAAACCATCATCACAACCAAATTTAGAACATTTTATCACCCCAGAGGTATACTTTTCCCACTTTTCTTACCTCCCTCTAAATACCTTAGGGAACCACTAATCTGCTTTTGTCTCTATAGAGTTCCCTTTTGTGGTTTTCCCATAAATGGAATCACATCACATGTGGTCTTTTATGACTGGCTTCTTTCATGTAACATAATGTTTTTAAGGTTAATCTGTATGGCATTATGTATCAATATTTCTCTCTCTTTTTTATGGCCACATAATATTCCATTATATGGTGTGCCACATTTTGTCAGTTGATTGACATTTGGATGGTTTTCACCTTTTGGCTATTATAAATAATATTGCTACAAACATTCATATACAAATTTTTATATGCAGATATGTTAAATGAGCCTTAGGTTTATATCTAGAAGTGGAGTTATATCTAGAAGTGGAATTGTTAGGAAATTTGGTAACCCTGTGTTTTTTTTAATTTTGTGAAAAATTTTTATTTGAGAGAGAAAGTGGGGAAGAGGGGGAGAGGGAAAGAAAGAGAATCTAAAGCTGGCTCCATGATCAGTTCAGAGCCCAAAGTGGGGCTCAATCCCACAACCCTGTGACTATGACCTGAGCCAAAATCAAGAGTCAGAAGCTCACCTGACTGAACAACCCAGGCACCCCTTGGTGTTTGATTGTTGGAAAACCTGACAGAGTGTTTTACAAACTGGCTGCAGTATTTTACATATTCACCATAGTGGATGAGTGTACTGATTTCACACCTATGTAACACTTATTATTATTTGACTTTTTTATTCTTACATCCTAATGGATCCCTAGCGGAGTCTCCTTATAGTTTTGTTTTGTATTTCTCCTCTGCCTAATGATACCAAGCTTCTTTATAATGCTTATTGACTAATTTGTATATCTTCTTCTTAGAAAAGTATATTTATATCTTTTGCCCATTTTAAAAAGTTAATAGACTATTTTTAGAGCAGTTTTAGGTTGACAAAAAAATGGGAACAAAAAGTACAGAAAGCTCACATATATATCCTCTAACCCTGCAGACAATTTACCCTACTAATACCTTGCATCGATGTGGTATATTTGTTACAATTAAGGAAACAAAATTGATGGTCATTAACTAAAAGTCAGAGTTTAGACTTCACACAGTTTTATGCATTTTGGTAAAAGCATAATTTCGTGTATCCAGCATTACAGGATAGTTTCACTGCCCTAAAAATGCTCTGTGCTCTACCTCTTCACCCGTTACTCTCTCCCTTTGGACCTCTTGCAACCAGCTATCTCTTTACTGTCTATAGTTTTGCCTTTTCCAGAGTGTCATAGAGTTGGAATCATACAGTATGTGGCCTTTTCAGATGGGTTCTTTCCCTTACCAATACATAGGTAATATTTCCCCATGTCTATTCATGGTTCGATAACTCATTTTATGCCAACTTCTGGATGTCCTATAGTTTATTTATCCATTCAACAATTGAAGGCCATTTTGACTATCTCTAATTTTTTAAAAATTTTTCTACATTTATTTATTTTTTTGAGAGATACAGTGAGATAGAGCATGCGTGGGGAGGGTCAGAGAGAGAAGGACACAAGAATCTGAAGCAGGCTCCAGGCTCTTAGCAAGCATTCAGCACAGAGCCCGACATGGGGCTCGAAACCACCAACCATGATATCATGACCTGAGCCAAAGTTGGATGCTTAACCGACTGAGCCACTCAGGTACCCATCTCTAATTTTTGAAATTATGAATGTTTGTTCATACAGTTTTGTGCAAACATGTTTTCAACTCATTGGAGAATACCTAGGAGTGCATTTTCAATTGTATGGTAAGACAAGTTTAACTTCTAAGGAACTGCCGACAGGTCTTACAAAGTGGGTCTATCAGCATGCATTCTCACAACAGTGAATGAGAGCTTCTATTGCTCCACATCATTGTTATTTTGGGTGCTGGCACTGCTTTGAATTTTAGCCATTCTTTCCTATATTTAGTGTTGTGTTTTTATTACTGAAATTTGAGTTCTTTGAGAATCTAGCTACAATTCCATTCAGATATATGATTTACAAATATTTTCTCCTATCCTGTGGGCTTTCCTTTAAGTCTCTTGATAGTGTCTCTTGTAGCACAGACATTTTATTCTGGATTAGCTCCAATTTATTTTTTCATTTATTGTTTGTGTTTTGGGGGTCATATCTAAAAAAACTGCTAATTTGAAGATTACAAAGACTTTTCCCTAAGTTTTATTATATGAATTTTATAGTTTCTGCTAGTCTTTGTATGGAATTTGATAGCAGTCCAACTTCATTCCTATGCATGTAGATATCTAGTTGTCTCAGTATCGTTTGTGAAAAGGCTATTCTTTCCTCGTTAAAAGTCTTGTCACCCTTGTTGAGAATCGAATGACTTAGGTACATATGCTTATTTCTGGACTCTCAATTCTCTTCTGTTGATTTATTTATCTATTCCATTCTAGCACCAAATTGTCTTGCTTACAGTTACTTTGAAATAAGTTTTAAAATCAATAAGAGTGAATTCTCCAACTTCATTCTATATCAAGATTGTTTGGGCTGGTTTTTGCCCCTTGTTTCAATATCAACTTGCTAATTTCTTCTAGGAAGGTAGCTAGGATTCTGATAGGATCACAATGAATCTATAGATTAATTTGGAGACTATTGCTGTCTTAAAAACATTAAGTCTTCAGATCTATGAACATGGATGTCTTCCCATTTACTTTGCTTTTTAAAAATTTCTTTCAGTTGTGTTTTTATCTATCAGAGTATGTTTTGCATATTTTTCTTAAATTTATTCCTAAATATTTGATTTTTTTGATAAAATTGTTTTCTTAATTTCACTTTTGGTTTGCTCATTGCTATCTTAATTTTTTTTCACTTTTATTTTGCACTTTGAGAAGATTTAGCTTAAAAGTAATAAATAAATAAGGCAAATAAAATAAATAATTCAATATATAAAATATATAAATGAGGGAACATTTAATAATATGAACATATAACAAACTTTCATTATTATAAAAGGTAATATTTAGGTGTATTAAGTGTTTTGAAAGAAGTAAAATAATTTTACTCTTCTTTGAAGAAAGAACTTTCACACTGGTTTTAGAGGACTAAAAATTATTATATTCAGCCCTCAAGACTTAGGTGTCCTTCTAATTTTAATTTAACCTTTTATTCAATTATCAAGAAAATATTTTAGCTGAAGTATTAGGCCTGAAAGTTTTTAATGTGTTTTTGTTCATTATGTATTAGTAAATCCCAGAACTAACATATATGCCCATCAGTAGGTAACACATTATTAATTATTTATACAATAATCTGCCTGCTGGCCATTATAATGAACAAAATAGAATGGGTATCTGTTGAAATGAAAATATCTCCAAGTTATTAAGTGAAAATAGCAGATGTGAATAGTCTGTGCACATGTGTGTTTGCTTATGTATGTTTGCTATTTTTATCTACAAGTATTAACTGTGTAATGGTATTTGAGGCTATTTTGTTCTCATAATATTTTTCTGGTAAATTAATATATTTAATAAAACAGCAGTGAAAATGTAAAGCCTCATTTTGTGAAAAAATATTATCTCTATACGTAAAATTTAATTCAGATAGAAAATGAACTGTAGAGATACAATCTGTCATAAACTCTCATAACTACTAATGCTTTTCTTCTCTGTGATGATGAAAATCTTAGAAAATGAACTGAGCTATAATAAATATAATCTATATCATATATTTAATTTTCTATCATCTTATCCTAAGTCATCAACCTATATAATTGATTCAGGTTTAAATCTTTAAAATTGTTTATTATATATGAATGTATAGAAATATGTAGATACTGTAATAGTAGAGACTGATGATTTATGAAAATGCCTAGTACAAAGGAATTATCGGCTCTATTTAAGAGCTAATAAGTGAATCAGCCATAGTTACATGGATGCTGACAGAAAATATCAGATTCCTGGGTCAAAAACAAAGTAATCATATCATCACGGTTGTTCTGTATTCATAAACCCTAAGTCCTGGAGGGCAATATGGAGAGTCAACTAGAGCTGGTATATGCCCACTGTATCATGGGAAAACGACTCCGAATATAAGAGACCCACTGATGCTATGACAAGCAGGAAGCAAGCCAGATCTTTGTGAAAAAAGAGACATTATTATATCTTTCCAAAATCTGAGCTCTATAAACAATCCTAAAAAATGGCCCAGGTTAAAAAACTTTTAGGTCCTTATAATCCCAATATCTATATAGAAAGGTCTACATGAGCACAATAGTTTAATGATGGGCTTCAGACAATTCACCCTGAGTCATGCACTGTCTTGATCTCTTAAACATTTTCACATCTGACCAAACTTAAGTGACCAACTGAGGCTGAACTCAAATCTTTTCAACCTGTCTCATTTAACTAAAATTCCTATCAGTGAGATTCTAATAACTAAGATGGGACAAGTGTCTTAGCCCTTTCTGACTGCTATAACAAAATACCATAGATTGTGTGGCTCATAAACAATAGAATTTGTATCTCACGGTCCTGGAGGCTGGGATTCCAAGAGCAGGATACAGGAATGGTCAGGTAAGGGCCTTCTGGGTTGCAATCTTCTCTTTGTGTTCTCACATGGGGCAAGAGGCAGGGGAATCTCTAAGACCTCTTTCATAAGGTTATTAATCTCATAATAATGAGATAATGGCACACTTCATAATACCATCACATGGAACATAGGATTTCAACACATATGGATTTGGGCAAGACACAAATATTCAGCCTATATCAACAACATACAGTATTTTCTTCAATCATGCCCTCTGAGATCCATGCCTAACCAGAATGGGAAAATAGCAAATAACTCATTGAGTCTACCTTAAAAAATTAGGAGGCTTTATCCTTATATTTGTTTTGACTTTCTCTTTGTCCCAAGGCAATAATCCAGATGTATCAGGATTTATTATTGATTGCACTGACTCTGCCTTGGCCTGCAAGGGTGAAGTCTAGGGCAATTCTATCATTCATAACCACTCTGGGCAATGAATTCGTCTAAGCTGAATGCCTTCCAAGGCCAAGGTGGTGTCATTGATAATGTAAGCTAACATCAGGGAAAAAATTCTTATTACTTTTTCTAATTGGAAGATCCCTATCATAGCAATAAACTCCCAGAGAGTGTGCGTAAATAATTAATCAGTTATCACTCTGAGGAGATTCCCCAAGTAACTAAGGGTCACCTCATATCGGAGAGATTTGTGGAGTTGTCCAATGGATACTGATGGGAATTCCTTAAAGATGTGAAGGTCTCTTATGATCACAATAATGCATAATCTATTATGGCTTTGCTTTGAAGCAGGAAAGTTTGTACAGAGTTCTACACAAGAAGTATAGTCCTAGTGGCAAACATGGTAGCCCCAGAATAAAAATGTAATTTTTCCTGTTTTCCCAACAGGGATTTCATCATTTTGGTGGGGACCAGGGGAGACTTGATTTCAAATGATCTCATCAGAGAACACATCCTTACCATGGGCATCTACATTTGTGACCCAGAATTTATTAGTGGCAGGGAAATTTCTTTCCCTACAGCTCATAGCTTCAAAGAGAAATGTCTTTAATCTGCCAGTCTATAGTCTCCCACATGGCAGCCCAAACAATTAGGCTACAGGCAACTGCCTAGGAGATAATAACAATGTCCCAAAGTTCATCAAGGGTTGTAATGGCCTGGCTATGAACAATTTTCTGAGTTCTGCCAACTCAGAAAAGAGACCATATTGGCCCTTGGTTATACATAGCGGGTGCTGATTTTGCACAGATGGTTTTCCATAGCAGTGCAATGCACACCATCATATTTTAACATAGATGAGCAACCAGTGAACCAGGTCCAGGCATTTAGGGAAATCTCTGTGAGTGGAAAGCCTCATTGAGTCAGCAGTTTTGTTTAAGGCAGTGAAGTGAAAGATAAGGATTTCCCCAAAGGGGTAGCTTTCACTTTTTAATGCAAATCTGAGAGGCTGCCAAGACCAAGTCAGCTGTTCTCCTGAAAACACAATTTCCATTTGACAATCAAGACTTGTAGGTCACCTCCTGCACTGTTATTTGTTAAGTCTACAGTGATCATGACTAAATGTGTATATCAGGCTAGAGATACACAGACCTGCCTGTGGTCTGCATTCAGCTGGTTCATAAACAGTATACCTTGTGGCTACATCAGAAAGGTGACATCCTTGTTTTGGGAAATGCCTTTTCTGAGTATTTAGGATGCAATAAATTTTCTCAAGTATTGTCTTTTTCCTCCTGTAATTAACATTTCTCCCAGGCCACCTGGGAGAGGATAGGAAGGAAGGTTGTGATGTGATTTATGTCTCACTATCTCTACATGCAGCCATCCCTGAGAAAATGGGAGAATCTCCTTTGTATATATGGAATGAGAAAGTGCAAGCATGTAGCACATCGACACTCTTATCCCTTTAGCTAAGGAGGTCAAAACAACATTAAATTAACATTCCTTCCTCACTATGGGTTTCTTCTGAGCATATCTGTTGAATTTGGGTGCCCTTTCTTCCTAAAAAAAAAAAAAAAAAACCTAGTAAGGTAGTAATTTGGGCACTTGATTCCACCAGGGTCATGGGAGTTCCTGAACGCTTGATGGTGGTGATGCATGACTTTCACTCTCCCTATTGGGAACAGGGAGAGTGCATACATATTTTTCCTTAGAGAAGAGTTCAGGGGTAAAGAGAGGCACCAGGATTGGGAGACACATTTATATTATACATAAAAAAATTCACACACAAAGATCATTCTCATCAGCATTAGAAAAAAAATTGAGACAGTAGGAGGCTAATACTAATGCTTAATCTTTTGTTTTCTATAGTAGTTTGTTTCTCTCAGTAAAACCTTCTGAACCAGCCAAAGCTCCCTGATAGCAGTCAGGGCTCACGTTGACAGCTCTGAGAGGTTTTACTATCATTGCAGCATGGTTCTAAGGTTGGCGTGAGAAACTACAAGAGAGGCTGACCAGAAAGCAGACCACCTGCTTGTCATTCCTTCTTACTGAGCATGATGTGCCTTGTATCCGCATGCTCCCGGTGAACCAGTCCATGTTCTGGTGATGTGGCTACACAAGTCAGGAATTCCTCTCACTCATGCTCATTGTAAATGTGTATCTCTGTAGGTATTGTTGCAGGTTGAGAACCTTCCTTCAACTCTGAAAGGGTCTCATTGCTAGTTATTTCAATATGGTCTGTAGACAAGTTTAGTGCTCATGTTATAGGAGAGCTGCTTTTGAGCCTATCACGTGGTATTTTTCTACCACAGGCAACAAATTGGAGAACTATGTCTTGGTCAAATAACCCTATCATTTAGTCAAGATTATCTCTCACTGGTTCTCAAGGATTTTCTCAAATCCTTTGAATGTTTCCAGAAACCCATGCCTCTATTAAGTATCCCATCCTCCTCACCAAAACTGTGGGGGATTGACTTTACCCTATTCACAAGTTAAGACAGTCTGCTGTAGTCACATGGATGCTGACAGAAAACCCAAAGCCTCTGGGTCAGAGACAAATAACTTCATTACTCCCTAAGAAGTAACAGTCCTAGTACCTACATGGTTTCACATTAACCTGGAAAGCCAGATACAGTCTGTTTGAGCGGTACGTTGCACCATAATAGTGCTATTAGTTTGACTGCTGTTTTTTGGCAAGTATTGAGAAAAAATATTCTTTGTATGGAGACAGGCATAATATGACCTCTCAGAAATGTCAGTTGCATAAAAAATCCTAAAATATGGTCTTGGGTGAGGGAAGACAGAGGGCTTGTAATCTTGAAATACTCTGCAAGATGTATACAAATAAAAGAGGCCCAGAGAGGACTGCCTCCAAACACTATATAACTAGCACCCAAAGTACTCAAATTAAGCAACAAAACCTTTTCAGGAAACTGTCCTTATGCTGCTTCCTCAGTTAGTACTCATATCTAAAATTTTGCAATATCCTGACTTCAAAAAGATTTATTATATTTGTGTATTTAGATAAAAAGAATTGACTGGCATATTCTAGTTTCTGACTTCCTTTGCTGGAATTTTATAGTGATGGTATACTTCCATACCCATCTGCTGTATATTTAGATAGTTTTCAGTTGGAGGCTGTTATGAGTAGTACTGACGTCATTCCAGCGCATGGCTTTTGATGAACATATTTATACAGTCTTTTTGAGTATACACGAAGTAGTAAAATCATTGTGTCTTAGAACATGCACTCTGCTTGAAAAAATTCTAAACTGACTTTAATAATTTAAATTCTCTACAAACAATGGTGTATGAGAATAACAGTTGCTCAAACTGTGGCATTTTTTATCTTTGTCATTTTAGTCATTATGGTGGGTGTGTGATGTTATCATATTGTTGTTTTTACTTTCATACCCTTGATGACAAACAGTATTGAGTATTTTATTGGCAATTTATATCTCCTTATGTAATATAATTAGCCAAGTTTTAAACTATATTTCTATTAATATTTTTTGCCTTTTTCAACTAAACTTTTTAAGAATTTTGTGGATATTTATGAATCAGGTACTTTATTAAATGTGACTATATTTTAGATACATGTTCCATTCTGATTGCTGTCCATTTATTATCTTAATGTTATTTTCTGGTGACCAGACGTTCATAATTTTAACATAGTGTTACACGTACACACGCACAATGCACCCATCCCCCTTCCCCACCCTCCACACACAGGCACTTACATCTTCTTCAATCTTTGCTCACCTATGATTTTCAATAAGCTCTTAACATTTACAATTATATTAACCATTCATCTAGCTATGTTAGTGTCATAAAATACTTTTTCCAGGTGACACAGCATCATTTATTGAAACTATCCTTTCCCCACTGTGTGAAGTGTTCTACTTGTCATAAAGCAAGTGACCCTTTATGTGCAAGTCTGCACTTTCTATTCTGTTCCACTATTCAGTTTTTCTGTTCTTACACCATTGCCTTTCTATCTTAATTATCTTAACTTACAATAGGTCTTCATATTTTATATTATTAAATTACTTCTTTAGCCAGGCTGTTTCTCCTTGAGGATTACTTTATCTGTTCTTAGTCCAGACTTTGCATTTCCATATAAACCTTAGCATCAGTTTTTAATTTCTTAATGCACATAAAAAACAAAGTCTGATAAATTGAGAGTTATTTGGGAAAACTGACAATTTTAGAGTAATGAGCTTGCTAATTCATGATTCTAGAATATTGCTTCATTTATTTAGCTCTTGTTTTATTCTTCCCAATAATATTTTATAATTTTCAGTTGTAGAAGACTTTCATTATTATTAACTATTTAGTACAATAAATTTGATAGTTTTCCTGTTGGTGTAAGTTGTAATTTAAATTTAATTTTCACTTGTCTTTGCACAGGATAAAAAACAAAATTAATTTTTGTGTATTAATATTTTATGGAGTGACTGATATATTCCCACATTAATTTATACTGTGTGATATATATATTCTTTTGAATCTTGAAGGCACACAATACTGTTCTATGTAAATAAACAAGTTTCTTTCTTTCTTTCCAAGTCTCATGTTTCTTATTTATTTATATATGTTCTATTGCATGGGCTCTACCTATATCGGGATGTTGAATAAGAATGCTGAAATGTGACATTCTAATCATATTCTCGGCCTTAGGAAGGGATGGTAAGTTAAGTGTTTCACTACTGGGTATGTTACATTTTCTTATAGAATTCTTTATCTTTTTAAGAAAGTTCCCTTTTATTTCAAGTCTGTTATGTTTTAGTATAAATATATCTAAAGTTAATGTGTTTCCTGTTGTAATTTCTTTCTGTATTCATCAATACTGCATGTGTCCATGATCGTACCTAGTTTTCATCTTCTCCATTAACCAATTGAATTGTTTGAGTGATTTTCAAATATTAAATTTTTTTTGCCTTTCTAGATTAAATTTTACTGGCTTATAATGCATTATCCTCTGTAATATATCAGTGGATTTAATTTAATAATTCCTCATAAGAATTTTTGCATCCATATGCGGAAAAAAATGTTGGTCTTAAATCTTTCTTCCTTGTAATGCCCTGTTGAGTTTGTACTGAGTTAATTATGGTTTATGATAAGAATTGAGAAACATCTGTCTTATTTCTATTATCTGGAAGAGTTCATGAGTGATGGGCAATCAGTTTTGAAAAAAAAATCAGTGACACATTCAATTTCAAAAATATTTCACCAGTGAAGACTTCTAGACTTAAGATTTGTAAAATGATTTTCAAAATTTATATTCATTTCTTCCTTCAGACTTGCTGTGTGTCATCCAAATTTGTTTTCATAAAAATTATTTTTATCTTTTTGATATTTGCACAATCTTTAGTAATAATATCTTCACTTTCATTCTTAATACTAGTGTGTTAGAGGAATGTTAAGTGGGTACATTTAAGTAGTTGTCCTATAAATATCAGTTTTCTTTGTTGCTGTATTTTTCAGACTGGGGTAGTATATGCTGCAATAATATATAAGCTTATAATATCTGGCTTTACAGACACAGGTTAATTTCTTGCTCATTCAAAGTCTTCAGCAGGTTCTATCAAAGCTCCAGGGCCGTAAACCACATGATTTCAGTCTTGCTCCTCCATTACCTGAACACTACCTCTAAATTATGCATGGAAAGGGTAGAGGCTGGCAGACTGCATGTGACATACATGTCTATTTGCCAGTTGTGTTTCACTGACAAGAAGTACTCCTATGGCTCCTTTTCAATATAGGTCTGGGAGGATAACTCACAGAGAAAAGGAGATATAAGTAAATATCTTTAATATCTACCATGTTTGGGAGTGATCACTTTTTCATATTCTTGGCTAGCAAATTATTTCTGACCCCGGAACATGTATTTTTTAAAAGTTATATATTTTATTCACTCATGTACATGTATAATATTTTTTAACTTAAGAATTATTATTTATCATAAATTATTAGGACTTTGTGCTCTGGAGTTAAACACTTTTTGCTTGGATCCAAATTCAGCCAGTAGATACAATTGATTTTGCTCATATTGTGTTAAACTATTGATCTAGCATTTAAAACCAAAGATCTAGATTTTTTGGCATCTTTTAAAACCAATTATGCTGGCAATTACTTAAAGCTGAGTAGCAGATGCCATTTTTTGGATAGATTATAAATGTTTTCTTTTCTCTAATTTTCCACCGTTTTCAATTTTGTATATACTGCTTATTAAATCCTGTTAGATTTTGAGCTTATTGTCCCCTAGTATTCCTATATACACTTGAATGTATATATTTATCCTATGACAATTCAGAGATATTTTTATTGCTTTAAAATTAACTGTTATCATTCTTCAAGTAAGTGTTAAAATATGAGTACAGGGAAAGGAAAACATTGTGTGCTTAGATGTTAGCTTGCCAAATAATGTTGGAAACATGATAAAAAGATAACATAAATATATACTGAATTTACTAGAAACATTATTATTGCTTGCATTTTCATTTGTTTTTAAAAATTTTTAAATCAGTGATGAACCATCAGATAAAAAAGAAATAGAAAATGTAGCACTGGCATTGTTCATTGTAAGTACCTTATTATGTGTCATCATATTTTGTTATCTTGAGAATTTATTTGGCAAAATGACAGAAACTCTAAATTTATATTTCTTTATCAGATATATATACTTCAAAATATATCAAATAAATGCACTTTTGTTTTTGAGGTTGATATTTATTCAGTGTTTTTATGTAATATTAGATCTATAATATTTCCTTTATTTTATTGCAGCACATTACTATATTAAGGATTGCTGTTGTTGTTTTTGTATCAAGAACTGACTTCAGGTTGATGTAACTGTATTTCTCTCTATGTGTGCTCTACTTCACTGCATGTCTTGTAGCTCATTGTCTCTGGTATTTAGAAGATTGCTTAAACACTACAGAAAATTCAGAAGACACTACTATTTTATATCCATTGCTCTATTTTATTCTGGAAAAGAGTATTCTTATATGCTTGTGAGGACGACTGATAATATATCTACACTTGTGAGCACATACTAGAGCCTCAAACTGAAATGAGAGAAGTCACTTTGGGATACTACTGTGTCAACTCTGACATGTAAAGACCTTACTGTAAGTCATCACTCTTATTCTTCAACAAGAACAAGGAGAATACCCTGAAAATCAAAGACTTTTTATGGACTCATAAGACACGTGAAGTCAGGGGGAAAACCACTACCTGAAAATTGAGAGAGGAGAGAGAGAGAGGCTGACACAGAGAATCACAGCCAAAGTCACCTTACTGAAAGCAAAAGCTACTGGATCTGATAAAACACTTAAATATAACTTTGAAAAATTGTTAGAGGCAGTATATATAGTAGTGTGAAAGAAAAAATTACTGAGGCCATAGTCTTAGAAGGCCTCCAAACTTTTATGGGTTTTATCTCCTGACATTCAACTGTTTTCATGGCATAGAGTCAAGAAAAAGCTCTTAGGGGCTACCTTGAGCAAGAATGACTTCAGGGGTTCCTTGTGGAGGTTCACCAAGTCAATGCTTGCAGCTCCATTGCCCCATATCTCCAGCCTCAGGCAACTAGTTAGTCTTTCTTCCACTGTTTTGAAGATTCAACTGCAACTTTGACTTCCTGGTCCTACCTGCTCAGAAAGCTGGGTATGGTGCACCTGTGGTACACAATATGAATTCCAATGAACTTCTGAAGATGCAATCCCACAGATGTGAATTCCGTTTGTGATAACTGGGGAGAGGAACTATGGGACAGAAGTGCACTCCTGGTCTACCAAAATGGGGTTAAGATGCTTCTGGTTCCAGAAAATAGCTTTTCCTGGGGCTATTACCTAATCCTTCTCACAGGGATTGTGGGACTGCTGGTTTTGGCCTTGCGATGTAGTTTGTTGTATCTAGCACTGTGTGTGGCCCTAGTTAAATCGACTGACCAAAGACCAAACAAAACAGATTCCTACCCATGAGATCTACTTTTTCCATCTCCTTTGGCTCCCATCTCCCTACCCCTTGTCTGCAGCAAGGGTCCATGCTCTCCTTCCTGCTCTTCCTTTTCCAGTCTAACATGTCCCTTCTCCTACCTCTAGTGAACTGTTTGCACTGCCCTTTCTCCCCCTTTAACTTTCTTTGTTGAGGGACAAACATTTCTTTATATCAGATTTCTCCCTTTCTAACCCCATCCTTTTGATATGGCTGGGGTTGCAAAGGGACTGGGTCTTCATTTTACTACCTTAATAAAATCGTTTTTGTGAACAAAATCATACTATTGAATTAGAACTCAGAATAAAATAAACATCAAGTCCATATGGATATAAATAGCTAATTCAATAAGTTAAAACAAGGAGTGGGGCAAACCCAAACCCCCATGCAGAATAATTTCAAGTAGTTTATGTTGATCCTCTCCCCTCAAAGAGAGGGAGCATAATTATCTGTTCCATAGGTGAGGACTGAGCAAGCGATTTACTTCAAAGTGTACAATATGGAAGTGGGTGGGGAGGATGAGACCTTGACAGTAAATAAACCTGATAAATACTACCTCAGGCTGGTGATTCATTGTCAGATCAATTGTCATTATGTTGCTAGCATGTGCACTTGAAAGATATGATGAAAATGGCACTTTACTTCTGTGATCTTCCTCTTGGTGATCTATAAACCCAATTTTATCATGGGAAAAAAATCAATCAAATTCTAGAATTCTAAATTTTACAAAGTACCTCAGAAGTATCCCTTTAAAACTTTCAATGACTCACAAACAGACTAGGTCTGTGAAAATATCACATCCAAGAGGAGCTTAAGAAAACAAATGTATAGGTCATTTGGTATCCTGGAAGGGATTCTAGAACATAAAAAGGACATTAGGTAAGAACTAAAGAAATCTAAGCATTTAGGGGCCTTTTATAATAATAACATATTAACATTTGTTTATGAATTTTAACAAATATATACTAATATAAGATATTAATTACAGGGGAACCTGGGTATCAGGTATTTAAGAACTATCTTCTCAATTTTTTCTGTTAAGTCTAAAACTGTTTTTAAAATGAAGTCTATATGAAATATCATCTCATACCTGTCAGAATGGCTATGTCAAGTATGTACCAATTTTTCTGAGATCCAAAGTTATACTTATTGTCTAAGTGTCATGTGGTTTAATTATGGATGGATAATTAGGTTCTTGTTCCTATTCTTAATATTTCTATTTTGGGAATCCATAACAAAGAATGCATAATGGTTAATTTTAAGTGTCAACTTGATTTTGATAAGAGTTTCCCAAATAGCAGGTAAAACATTATTTCTAGATGTGTCTGTGAGGCTGTCTCTGGAAGAGATTAACATTGAATCAGCAGACTGGATCAAGATTAACTTCACTAAGGTAGGTGGGCATTATCTGATCTGTTGAAGATTTAAATAGAATAAAAAGTTGGAGGAAGGATAAATTTGTTCTCCCCTCTTGAATTGAGACACCCATTTTCTCCTATCCTTGAAGATCAGGGCTCTGGTTTTTCAGGTGATCCGACTCCTTGGGTGGTTAGACTCAGACCATGACACATAGGCCCCTTTATTCTTAGGTCTTTGGTCTCTGGACTGAAATACACTGTTTTTCCTGATTCTCTAGCTTGCAGACAGCAGATTGTAGTATTTTTTGACCTCCATAACTATGTAAGCCAACTCCTACAGTAAATTTCCTCATATATATCTACATGTATTCTCTCTATATATTGAATTGTCTCTGTTTGTATGGAGAACCTGACTAATGCAGAATGGTTTACTAACTAATATTTACTCCTCTAGCCCAAATGTATCTATTTATTATGCATGGGGTAGCACAAGATAAATAAGCAAATGACAATCATTGCTGACAATGATAAAACATTATAAATCTTTGAAATAAAAGGGGTCATATTGAGTTGTTTATATTTATAAACTTCAATGTAATTTTAAATGTAAAATGCATATAAAATAGTTTCACTTTTTATTATCAAATTATTCATAATTCTGAGCTATAAAATCATGGAAAGCACTTTTGTTTGGAATTGTATTGAAGTTACTAATGAATGATTTCTTTCACTTTTTTATGTCACATTCAGTAAACTTATAGAGCTATGAAAAATCTAAGCATTATTTTAATTAGCAGCCTAAGTGAATTTCTTTTGAATATAGATTTCCTTAGATGCCATATAGCTTATCAAAGTAAATACTAGAAAATAAGTATATATCATTATAACAATATTCTGTTGTAATCCCTTAAGAGAAATCACTTATCATATAGTATCCACATATCTTATGATAGTATGTATTCTATAGTAAAATTGCCTCACATGCACAAAGATATGCAAAAAAGCATGTGCAAAAATGCATCCTCCAATATTATAATAGCATAAAAAATGGAAAACTGTACCTATATCAATATGAGAATAATTAAATGCACTGTTACCTACAATGAAACATCACAGTAGAATAGTGTGCATATTTATCCATTTTCTCTGATGGGGAAATCACTCAAAGACATATTAATAAATGCCCAAAAAGGGTTACAGAAAAAAGGTATATCATCATGCTCATGTAACATAGTCCTTGTAAAACTAATGATGTAAGGATAATGAAAACAAAGAAGAAATTACTATATACAAAAGTTAATTTCAAACCAAATTAAGGACTACACTGATAGCATTTGGTAAAGTACCGAGAAACAAAAAATAGCAGTCTTTCCTGGAGCTGGAGGGGTGAGGGGAGGAAAGAACGCCTCTGCCATTAATTCCACACATAAATATAATGCAGCCTGGGAAGGAGAAGCTGTAAAGGCCATATATTCCTAGAGGAGAGACAGAAGACACACTTGGGCCTAGAATCTTGGACTGATTCAAAGTAGAGATCTGCTACCACTCTGAGAGAGTTAGCAACATCCTCCTGCTCAAGACCACCCAGAGCTACAAGGCGGAGACTCCCTGCCAGAGGAGGAAAGGGAAAGGTGTAAGGTGTGTCGAGAAAACCCTACCCACGGGTCCCAGGAACACAGACCATGCTGGAGACTAAGGCAACACCAGTACATCAGAGAACCTCCTGCCTCTCCAAGTCGTGCACCAAGCCACAAAGCAATAAATAACAATGCTTCCAAGGAATATGCTGCAATGCTCGTACACAAGATCTACAGGGTGCTGGCTGTGGAACAGGAAAACTTAGAAAAGTCCTCTGGCATCTTAGGCCCCACAGCAAGCATAAAATAGAATTAGCCCATTGTTGATAGAATCAGAGTCTGTGATGCATTGAAAATAATGACAGCAGCAATGAAATATAAATTCAGTTCAACTCCAGACTATATGGACTATATCTCTATGACTTGAAATAACTAAAATATTTGGCAGTGGATAAAACAATACAGTGAATAAAAAATACAATGCACCAATATATATTTGAGGAGTTTGGCTGCTGGTGAAAAACTGATAGGTTTTTAAGGCCTGTTTTTCAGGTCTGACCACCCACAGATATAAAGGCTTTACCTGACAGTCCTTCCAGGAAAGCTGCCTGCCCCCACCTGGCTCAGCACACGGCCAGTGTACTACTGTATTCTCTGAAGGAGACTGCAGGCGAGAATTCAGGCCCTCTGGCCACCATGCTTTCTGCACGTCTGCACTCCTAGCTCTGGTGCCTCCAATTCTAGATCTCTTCACCAGTCTCGGGCCGAGGTCTTCAGCTATCTCTGCTAAAGTCTCCTCTTGTGTGTGTGCCGGGAGGGGGGTGGGTGGGAACTTGAAGACACTTCTCCCCACTCTAAAAGTACCCAGTAGGGGCACCTGGGTGGCTCAGTCGGTTAAGCAGACAACTTCAGCTCAGGTCATGATCTCACGGTTCATGCGTTTGAGCCCCACATCAGGCTCTGTGCTGACAGCTAGCTCAGAGCCTGGAGCCTGTCTTTGGATTCTGTGTCTCCCTCTTTTCTGATTCTCCCCTGCTCATGCTGTCGCTCACTCTTTCTCTCTCTCTCTCTCTCTCTCAAAAATAAATAAAACATTTAAAAATGCATTTACATATGTAGTATCTTTCAGGAGTAAGGAATAAATTTTAAAAGTATTTATTTATTTTGAAAGATATAGAGAGCATGCATGTGCACTCAAATTTTTAAAAGAGATATTCAAATTAACAACAAATTTATTGAAAAGCATGATTACAGATTTTTTCAGTATTGCTAAATCTGTGAAGGCATTTTTCTCACCTTCCATGGTGTAAAGATTTTCAATAGAAAAAATATATCTGTGATACCAGGATTTTTATAGTGCCTTGATAAAATTCACATTTTTATTGAACAAGAATGGTTTTACGCATATGTTATACCTTAAGAGCATATCTTTCTTGTTTTACAACCCCATGTATATATGTGCATGAAGCTATAGGTTTGTACATTACTATGACATTACAGTTAATAATATAAAAATGTAGAGGTTTAGGGTGCCTGGGTAGCTCAGTCAGTTAAGCATCTGACTCTTAATTTCATCTCAGGTCATGATCTCATGGTCTGTAGGTTCAAGCCCTGCATCAGGCTCTGTGCTGACAGTGCAAAACATTCTTGGGACTCTCTCTCTCTCTGCCCCTCTTCTGATTGCACTCTCTATCTCTCTCTAACTACATAAACTTCTTAAAAAATGTTGAGGGTCATGAAGTGGACTAAGATTTAATTCTTTCCACTTCTGTGTCATGTAGGAGAATTGACATTTATTTAAACTTTCTGTCTTAATTTTCAACTTTATAAAATGGGAGTGATAATTGGGGCACCTGGGTGGCTCAGTCGATTGGGTGTCTGACTACAGCTCAGGTCATGATCTCACGATTCATTGGTTCGAGCCCCACATATGGTCTGTGATGACCTTTTGCTCAGAGCCCAGAGCCTGCTTCAGATTCTGTGTCTCCTTCTCTCTCTGCCCCTCCTCTGCCTAAGCTTTGTCTTGCTCTGTCTCTCAAAAATAAATAAATTTAAAAATTTTTTAAATAAAATGGGAGTAATAATAGTAAATAATACATTGTGTTACAAATTTTACATGAAATAAACAATACATATATGTGACCTTTAACTATTTTTGGTAAATAGGAAAATAATATTTTGTTCTTTTTCCATTCTCTCCCTCTATGGAAAAAAAGTGCAGCTTTAAAAAAAAACAAAACATAGCAAAACATTATAAATATTAATGGAAAAACATGTGCATGGAGGCATGAAATAATTTGATTTTACTCTATTTGTTAAAATTAAATAGAATTTTGATATAATGAAATGAAAATTAGCTTATTTTTGTCATAGCCTGTTTTTAATCCATTTATACTTCAAGAAATAGAAATAGCATGCCAAAGCAATCTTGACAAAGTAGAACAAAGCTGAGCTTTTACAATCCCATATTTCAAACTATACTACAAAGCTATAGTAATCAAAACAGTATAGTACTGGCACAAAATAGACACAGAGATCAATGGAAAAAAGTAGGGAGCCCAGAAATAAGCCCATGCTTATATGGTCAATTAATCTATTCCCCCTCCAAAGGGAAGAATACAATCAAGAAGTTAAGTCTCTTCAATAAATTGTCTGGGAAAACTGGAAAATCTCTTGCAAAACAATGAAGCTGGACCACTCTTTTTTTTTTTTTACTTTTTTAATGTTAATTTCTGAAAGAGACAGAGCATGAGTGCAGGAGGGGCAGAGAGAGAGAGGGAGACACCGAATCCGAAGCAGGCTTCAGCCTCTGAGCTGTCAGAAGAGCCTGTTGCGGGGCTCGACCCGCAACCTGTGAGATCATGACCTGAGCTGAAGTTGGATACTTAACTGACCGAGTCACCCAGGTGTCACAAAACTGGACTGGTTTTTTTTATACTATACACAAAATTAACTTCAAAATGGATTAAAGACCTAACTATAAGAACTGAAACTTTAAAACTCCAACAGAAAACTTAGGTACTGATTTTTTAGACATTGACCTTAGTAATAATTTACTGGATCTGACTCATCAGGCAAAAGAAACAAAAGCAAAAAAAAAAAAAAAATTGGGACCACATTAAACTAAAAAGCTTTTGCATGATGAAGGAAACTATCAACAAAGGTTAAAGCAACCTACTGAAAGAAAGAAGATATTAACAAATAATATATCCATTAAGGGATTAGTATCAAAGATTATTTTAAAATGGGTAGAGGACTTGAATAGACACTTTTCCAAACAAGACATGCAGACAACTAATAGGCATGAAAAAATGTTCAACATCACTAATCATCAGGGAAATACAAATGAAAACCACAATAGGATATTACCTCAAACCAGTCAGAATAACTAGTATCAAAAAGACAAGAAATAACAAGTGTCGGTGAGGCTGTGGAGAAAAGGGAACAGTTGGTGGAATGTAAGTCAGTGTAGCCACTATGGAAAACTGTATGGAGGTTCTTCAAAAAATTACAAATAGAGCTGACATAGGATTAGCAATCCAACTCTAATTCCATATCTAAAAGCAGTGAAAACACATTATGGATGATATATCTTTATCCATGTTCTCTAAAGCATTATACATAATAATTAAAGTATGGAGATACCTAAGTATCCATTACCATATGAGTGGATAAAGTAGTTAGCTGGGATTGGAAAGTCCAAGTCCCAAGGGGAAGAAAACATCCTTGTGGTGAATCTGACACTTTCCTCTGTTTTTCCATCAAGACATTTGATAATATGCAGCCTGGGGAGAAAGATTGAATATCCCAGCAGATGCCTGAGGAATATCTGTGAGATTTTAGTAGGTAACAGGGCAGAAGAGAAGAGAACTGGATTTTAGAGCAGCCATGGCAAAGTCAGACTTGAAGGGCTAAATTCCCAGTGAGAAATGAGCTTGACATTTTGCAACACTTCAACTGTTGATGTGTTTCCAGAGTCCTAGGCTATACAAACAGAAAACAGCTGCTATTAAAATACTGAGTAGTGCAGTGAAACCATCAGAAATTTTGGTTGTAAGGGGAGAAAAATTGGACTTCTGGAACTATGAAGAAGGAAGAGTATAGATAACATTTCCTTCTTTCAATTAAGTCTCTAATAGGCTAATTCACGCAGCTAAGAGCACAGAGGAAAGAAACCCAACAAATTCTGAAAATTATCGTTTGGAATGAGGTTACTGAATATAATTTCATTTTCTTTCTGTTGATTAAATTTGACTTGTTGGAGAAGAGATAACATTATCTATAGACTCTACAATTTTGATACTCTATTTCATATAATTTCTCAAACAATGGGCAGACCAATAAACTAGACCAATTGAAAAACAGTAACAATTGAAATTGACTCATAAATGCCTAGATTCCTGAGCTATCAATATGGATTAAAAATTATAATGTGATGAACATATTTGTGAAAATAGAGGGTGAGATATAAAATTTTTCAGGGAAAAAGAAATTCATAAATATTCTCTTGTGAGAATTCTTGAAGTGACATATATATTACTCCAACAATTCTCAAAAACATTCTCTATAATATATATGTATATATACATATAACATAAATTAAGTGTATAAATGTAATATGTATATTATTATGTATACTACATATACATAAAACAGAAAGTGAAAGAATAAATTTAACAGTAGATTGAAAACAACTGAAAAGCTCACTAGAAAGTGAAAAAACAGGAGGACACTGAATAGCACACAAACTGAAAAAGAAAAGGGAAAAATGTGGGAAAACCCAGAAAAGAGGGTAAGGCATTTAGTTAGAAGTTCTACTTTACTTGTAACTGGCTTTCCAGAAGCAGAGGAAAGAATGGAGCAGAACTGACATCTGAGACTACTCCTTATGAACTTTCCACAGTTTGGGGTACACCAATTTCTGTCTCTGGATTTTCAGGTCGGAAACTCTGTGGAGTTCTGCATCAAAGTTCTAATCACCATTTATGCCTCCAATTGTATGTAGCCTTCTCTTAGGATAAATAAGAAAAATGTGATCACCTCATGCTTTCCTCTTCTTCCAAGAACTGACTCTCTTCCAGAATCTGGTGTTTTGGTTCACTCTCTAGTATCTTCAAGTACTTCTACTTTTGTAATTGTCCAAGATTTCTATGAGCTTACATTGTTATGGAAGTCTGTGGTAGGAGACTCTGGATAGACTCAAACTGGACCCCTGCCATATGGGAAGAAGATTCAGTAATTATTCAAAAATATTTCATTTTGATGAACATTTTTTGAGGATTTATTCTGTGTAAGTGAACATTGAGCCTGTAGGGGTTAAAAAGAAAATTAAACAAAATTCCAGGTTTAAGCACCTTAAAGAAGAACATCAATTAAAAAGAAACTGTAAGTTATTATGATAGAGGCTACAAACAAGTCATGTTCTGAATGCTACAAAAACACAAAAGGATCATATAAGTAAAGAGAGACCAGAGACATCTTCTCAAGATGATATTTAAGGTGGATATTGCAGAATCAGTAAATATTGATTAATAGGGAAGAGAGAAGTGTAAGAAAGAAACCTAGAATAAACTAGGATACAGGAGCATAATAGTGATGTCTACACAAGGTTGGTATTACTGAGCCAAAAATTATTAAGCAATTTATGATGGAAGATGATGTCAGATTTTGAAGTTCTCATGTGCCATCAGAAGTATGATGCTTTTCTTTGATGGGATATAGAGAGACATATAAGGGATTTAACTAATAATATCGAAACATTTGATTTTCTCATGCTGTCTGAAATGTGAAAGTTGGATGAATTTTAAAGGGGTAAAACTAATCTCAGAAGAATAATGCATTATTTCAATATTTTTAGTAATAGATAACACATGTTTAAATTAACAGAGAAGGAATATTAATAGTTGCCATGCAAGGGCAGAAAATAAAAGGGTCAAGTAAGATCTAGGCCATAAAATAGATAAACAAAAACTTATTTAGAAGGTCAGGAATACTTCTCATGGTAAAGAGTTGTTGAGTATATGTCAACGATTGTGTTAATTGCAACATATTAGACTTGGATAACTGGACACATGATCGAAGCTTTACCAGTGATTACTGTGTTTAAGTATTCTACAGTAATAGGAAATTCTTTCTAACCATTGTTTTTGTGGAGTCAAATGATTGAAGTGAATACGTAGTTGTATATCATCCAATGGTAGCTCTAAAGAAGTCATGAACATAACCAAGGTAATCAGAACAATTAAATATATGGAGATCCAAGGAGAGTGTATGGAGGAAGGCCAGAATCATGAGTATCTCTGAGGCACATCTCTGAGCTATGCTGAGGGAAAGGTGCAGATACACCTTTTTAATGTGTCTTCCTTTAATTACTTAGACATTTCCATACCTAAAAGCATTGGTTTATTGGAAGAAACAATTTCTACTTATCCCATTGAGTATAGCAATAATTCATAGAAATAAGATACATGCTTATTAAAAATGATTAATTTTCTCCAGGCTAATGGAGAAATTTTGAGTACTTGAACTAGAAAATCCAGATTCATAAAAATACCTTATGCAATACTTGGATAGATTCTAACTTTTGCAGAAAGTCTGAAGGCCAAAAAGGATGTAGAAAAATATGCAATGTATGCAAAGGGAGAAAAATTAATGATCCAAATCTTGGAAATATAAGATATGAATAAAACTTAAAGGAATGATAATTAGGTAGCTTGAGAGAAGACTGCTGGCAGGTGACCTAATAACTTGTATTCTGTATAAGATGGGTCATTATATTTTTAAAAATGAATCCTTATTGAAGGGAGAGCCAAAGCAGCTGTATTTAATTATGGCAAGATAGATGTGGGTTTCACTGAATTAAACCTTTTTAGCATTTGGAATAATTACTATTGAAAATGAGTCATTGAAATTCTTCTTTTTAATTCTCTTATAAGATCTAGTATAATACTGATTTGGAATAGGTGATATGTAAGTCTTTTTTAGAAATAATATGGAATTTTAAGGGAAATTAAAAACATACAGTTTAGAAAGTGGTTGTGTTAATACTGAAGTTATCATAGAATTAACTGGTGTATTTCAAAAACAACTCTGATATCCAAGCTATGACAAATAAATAATGAATTTTTATTAGTAAGCTAATAAAAACATTTTATGCATAAATCTAAGTATGTGTACATCTGAATCATACAATAAAACAGCAATATTTTTAGGGTAAATTTAGAAACCCTGTTTTTATTTTTGTTAAATAATTTTAAAAAATATTTATTTATTTTTGACAGAAAGAGACAAACCATGAGTATGGGAGGAGCAGAGAAGGAGGGAGGCATAGAATCCAAAGCAGGATTCAGGCTCTGAGCTGCCAGCACAGAGCCCCCCATGGGGCTCAAATACAAGGACTGTGAGATCATGACTTGAGCTGAAGTCGGATACTCAACCTTCTGAGCCACTCAGGAAGTTCTAGATACCCTTTTAATCCAACTCATTCCTGGAAATTTGTTTCTTATAAATACATTCACCAGAACATAAAAAATAATCTACATAAGGATGATTATTGTCACATTATATACAGCAGCAACAGTTCCAAGAAAAGTAAATACCTATCAATGGAAAAACATGATTATTTGACATACTGATCAATAAACATTATTTAATCAAAAATAATATTTGAAATGTTTGGGAGAATTTGCTGTTGAGTGAGGAAGCAAATGCATATGTAATAATTACATTACAGTAAAAATAATCTGAGCATGCAAATAAATATATGCACATATATGCTTGCAAATAGATGGAAGGTGTTCTTATTGACTCATTTGTTATGAATTGGCATGATAAATGATGGGGAATAGACTGGGAGTGGAAAGAAAAAGAAAAGAAAAGTGAGAAAAATTGATGATCGCCAAAAAATAAAAACAAAAGGATAATCACTTTGTTGCTTTTACAGAAATTATGCATATTTTAGAAATAAAATCTAAAGTGCTTTTAATAAAATTTATAAAAATGACTTTATATTGAATTATAGCACTTACTTAATATGTATGCACCTTAATATGTACAGAAATATCTCCATCACCCGAAAGTTATATAGCAGCTAAAAATATAGTGAGGACTGTGTTAATGTGGCTAGTAATTAATGTGTTTTTGAAAATTTATTGTTTATCTTTAAAATTTGATGCTTCCAGATTATTTGAAAATGATAGAAATACAATTTCAATGTAACAAAAAATAATTTATACTTAAAAAATGTCTTGTTGCCTAAAGATAACAAGAACTCTGTGGAATTTAGTATTATTATTTTATTTATTAGACAATTAAAAAACAAAATTTACCTGAGTTTCATTGGCTTTGAGAAAACCTTTTTTGAAAGTTAGTGAAAGTATTAAAAAAACTCACTAAAATTTATAGTGTTAATTACATTGAGGTGACTCTTGTCCATGCCTTGAAGAAAGAAGAAAAAAAACTTTCCTAAGAAATAAAGGTTATAGATTCATACCTGTAAATCCTGTGCCCATTGGGGTGGGGGTAGGGACAAAATTGGGAAGCATCATAATACCTTGTTAACACAAAAATTTATAGTCTGGACTTCCTAATGCCTGTTATTATGTATAGCATTATAACCTTGAATGCTATGAGATGATACTCTTTTCCCTCTTTCATTTCTTTTCTCTCTCTTTTTTTTTTTTTTTGTAATTCAGAAGTTCCCATTAACCTAAGTCATTGAGATGCTAGGGTTAGGGGGGCGGGGGAAGTTCATATGAAGGATGATAATTAGTTTGGGAGGTTAGTTAACTTTTTCTAAGGATACAGTGTCTTTCATTACTTAGAAACACAGTTTTGGTGTTTTCTAAGTATGGAATGGAAATATGCCTTTCAGGAAACTTTTAACTAATGGGAAATCCTCCTGATTTGCACAGTCTTAGGGACTGGATAGAATTTTCCAAACACCAGGTCTTTTTTTGTAAATATTTATCTTTTCAAAAGAAAGTACCTTTTCATATCTTTAATAACTTGGAAGATTATCAATAAATATAGCAAAATCAAATCAAGTCTAGCTCTTTATTTTTCTAGATCCATGCTCAAATGTAATGAAACAAAAATGGTGAAATTAAACAATAACCATAAAAATGCATTTTTAAAAGACTCAGGAAGAAATTCTGCCTTAAACTATATTTTCTCCAATCTAATGGCAATAGCTTTTGTGATGATTTTTGCTTCTTCATCAAATTAGTCATACATATATATGTGTTTGCTCTTCAGTACAAAATCCCCCCTGAGAGTCATTTTCCATGAAGTAAACTTGGATAAAGGGAAAGAGCAAATGAGACAATTTGCCTTTAGGGTCAAGTTCAGTTTTACAATAGTACTTTAGTAATTATGAAAAGAAAATAGGAAAAGACTGTGTGACTACTGCAAATGGTTATAATTGCAAAGAGAGAGACATTGAATATTTCTGAAACTTCAAAGCATGTAAGTACTTTGCATTAATCTATTTGGTTTTGTAGAACTTTATGCTTTTAGCTATTTATAACTGAAATATATATATATACATAGTATAACAGATATATGTTAGATATAAACAGATACATATTTCTCTATATTTTTAAATTTTTCTCTTGCCTGAAAAAACAGTAACTAATCCCTCTAGATAGGGCTCCGTCACCATATGAAAACTGGAAGAACTCAGAGTGTGTTTTTACCCCTCAGTGCACTTCTGTTTTCCTTATGTAATAAAAGGATTATAGTGTGATGTCAAACATCTCTCTGGCCATTCATTGTTTTGGTGATGTCTATTGGACTTTATAGCTAATCAATCATGGATACTAACAATTCCTGGTTCCTTTTGATTGGTTGGTTTGAAACATTTTTTCTTTATCAGAAAATATTTAAATGATGGTTGCTATCTTTTTCTCACTAAATGCATATTTAAACTTATATTTATATATATTTATTTATATAGATGTCCTGTTTCTCTATATTTTCTCTTCCCATTACCTAGAAATCTCATACTATCTTCAATGCTCCTTTGTGTCTGTTTCAAGTTTTTGCTCTCCTTGAAAATTTGTATCAAATTTTGTGTAAATTTTCATATCTATTTTTCAGTTTAATTATATCATTAATCTTTGTTTAATAGTCTGTAAAATTTAAGTGGTTTGTATTTTCAAAATTACATTTTTTCTAAAAAATATTTTCTGTTTAATCATCCTATATTTTACACTATTCATTTTTGAATATTTTAGTTCATTTTCATTCCTATAAGCATGTTATACAAGTATGACAAAAGTATGACTGAAAAGGATTTCCAGTGAGACTTTTTATTTTCTTTTTCCTATTGCTTCTTCTCTGCTTACCTACTCCTCTTTACCCAGGTCTCTGATCTAAGACTTAGTTACATGATCATGGTTCAATGTTTTGCTCAGGTTTGGCTAAAACACTCAGGGGGAGTGAGATACAAATCTACTGAGGAAAATCCCATGTTTACTATCTCCAGAAGTTGCTCTTGTAAGATTCCTACTGCTTTCCAACTAAATTAAAATTTACATCTGAAGACCTTTCATGTGTTTTATTTTTTGTACTTTTAAAAATGACCAGGACTGGTTTTGTGAATGGTTTATTATACATATATTATAAGGCTGAGAAAATTTTACTAACTTAACAGTATTTTGGTAACTATTACCAAAAATGGAACATTTAGTCCATTTCTATCAGTAATATAAAAATTGAGTCCTACCTTCAGTATTAAGTATAGTCCAGTTTTTTTTTTCATTTGCCAGATAGTAAAATGTAGTGGGAATAACAAATGAAGAAATGAGAAAACACCTACAATAAATAGCACTTAGAGAGATCAGGAATATAAATAAGATGCTCTATAAGACAGAAAAAAGAACTTTTACTTATGATTGTGAAATGGAAAAGGATCTTGGAAAAAGGGTATTTAAGTTTAGTTGTAAAGAAGAATTTTTTAAAAAAATTTTTAATGCTTATTTATTTTTGAGAGAGAGAGAGAGAGACAGAGACAGAGACAGAGATTGGACAGGGGAAGGGGTAGAGAGAGAGACACACACACACAGAATCTGAAGCAGGCTCTGGGCTCTAGGCTGTCAGGACAGAGCCTGATGTGGGGCTCGAACCCACGAACCATGAGATCATGACCTAAGCTGAAGTCAGAAGCTTAACTGAGCTACCCAGGCATCCCAAGAAGAAATATTTTTAAATAAACTTTTTATTTTGAAGTAATAGTAGATTGACATCAAAGTTGCAAAGATAGTGGACTGGATAATATAGTTCAAGAACTATGGAATGTATATTGGCTATTAGGTACATGAGGATGCTGAGGGAAAGGTGATAGTCTAGAATTCCTTTATCAGTTCCTTCCACAAATATCTACTGAGCTCCTACTTTATGCTGGTCAACATTATAAACCACAGTGACCATCAGTAAATAAGAGAGAGAAAATATCCCTGACAGTACAGGAATTATATTTTATCAAGGAAATAAAGATAAACACAATCAGCATAACATATAGAAATCAATAGTATATTTGAAATTAATAGAGAAAAAAAGCCAAAAAGCCAAAATCAAGAACAAGTACATGGTGATAAGGTTAAGAGGTGTTGGGAGGAGAAGAATTTGTGTCAGTAAAGATAAACGACTCTTTCAAGAAGATTTATGGCAATCGGGAGAAAAGTAATGGATTGATACCTAAAATAAGGAAGTGCAGTCAAAAGAAAGGCTTCTTTCCAGTAAAATATGAGAAAGAACACCATGCTTTTGTACCGGTGAGAGTGATAAAGTGGCTAATAAAAAAATTAAGATGTAGGAGAGTAAGAAGGGAAAACTGTTGGAGCAATGTCTGACTCAGTGAGAGTGTGATACATAGTGTTTCACTCAAATGAATCCAGGCTTTCAGACTCCGTCAACTAGGTGAAGCACGGTCCCACTCGCTGATGTAAGATACATAAGAGGAAAAGCAAGTTTGAAAAGGAAGAGCATAAACTCACTTTTCTATGTGTTATAAGAGGGACTTTTTTTAAAAGAAATGTGTTTCTCTGTACTTTTATCTGGGGCAAGAATCCAAATAGAGGTCTAAATATAACATGATAACTAAAAATTTACAGATAAAACTAACAAATAATATGTATTATATCCTCTTACCTTGACAAGCACCTTTTCACAATGGAAAAATAGAAGGAATATGTTGTAACCTTTGGTTACGTAACCAAAAGCTGGCAAACCTGAAAAGGCAAAATGATTTTTTCCTACTTTATTGGGTCATAGTTAACATATAACATTGTATAAACTTAAGGTGTGTAGTGTGATGATATATGTGTATGTACTACAAAATGATGAGCACAATAAGATTAACACATCCAGCAACACACGTAGTTAGCATTTATGTGTGTGTGTGGTGAGAACATTTAAGATCTACTCTCTGAGCAACTTTCACATATATAAGAGAGTGTGTCATCTATAATCACCATACTATACATTAGTCCCCACAATACTTATAATTAAAAGTTTATACCCTTTGATCACCTTCAACTCTCCTACTTGTCCCACCCACCTATATCTGCAAATACAGTATATGTAGGGCATATCAAGGGCATCATTATTTCTCTGGATTTTTTAATCTAGTAGCATTTTGTTTAAAGTAAATGTTATTACATCAATAGTAATTAATCATCATCCTCACTGAGTGTTTGGGAATAACTACAGGTTAAGATATAATGTAACCACAAAGATGTGAAAAATGTAGACAAGTGCAGAAATTTTTCTATACAATCTTAGATTGATATAAAACCTCTAATAGCTATCTGTTGATCCTGTGCCTCAGAGTGATAAATATAAACTGTGTACTGCCAATTTAAAAAAAAAGACTCTGAGGGCGTCTGGGTGGCTGAGTCCCAGAAGCGTCCGACTTCAGTTCAGGTCATGAACTCGCGGTGTGAGCCCTGTGTTGGGCTCTGTGCTGACAGCGCAGAGCCCGGAGCCTGCTTCGGATTCTGTGTCTCCCTCTCTCTGCTCCTCCCTGACTCACGCTCTGTCTCTCTTGGTCTCTCAAAAATGAATACACGTTAAAAAAATTAAAAAAAAAGATTCTAGACTTTTAGTCAAAATTTGGTTGCTGCTGAAAACCTCATTTTTAATTATCATCTCTCTAAGAGTCGTGAACATAATGCCAAAGATAATCATCTTAAATGATTTTTCCTACTTTATTTAAATTAAATACCACTAAAATTTTAGTTCTTTATTTGAAAAATGTGAATGTATATTATATATTTATTTAACTTAAATTCATAATTCTGGTATTCAACATTATCCAATTATCAAAAAATGTATTGGTATCATTCTTCACAATGCTGTACCCTTCTAACTAGCTATCTAACTATACTGATATTAATTGTTTAATATTCTAAAACCTTTCTCAGCTGTCACGTTCAATGGCTGTGACTGCCATGTTAACAGAGTGCCGCTGAAACTAAGATGTGGAACAGAAAGAGAAGCAAGAAAATTGACACTTGGCACTATTCGAAAAAAGCACTTCATTATACAAGAATCAGTGAATTTATGCAGTCTATGTGGATAGATTTGAAAAGAAAAATGAAATGACTTTTCCCTTCTGCCAGTGAAATCCTCTCTGAACTCTGAGGCACATCTCTCTCCAATGTCGCCGGCGTGTGCCCTTGCTCTCCTCATAGCATGCTGGAGCGGCCACCGTTTGTTTCTATGACTTAGGACAACCAAAGTGAAGAAATGTCTTCTCTTTATACTTGATTCTGTGTGACGTAGTGTGGTGTGTGTGTGTGTGTGTGTGTGTGTGTGTGTGTGTGACTGTATGTGAGAGAGAGAGAGAGAGAGAGAGAGAGGGAAGTGAGTTTTCTTGAGAGAGGTTTTGCGTACTTGAAAAAAGGGGTAACAGGCAAACGTCGTGCGTTCCTTTCTGGAGCTGAATGAATATTGATATACTATGTGAAACTGGGGCAGCCAGCATTTGATCTGGAGGAACAAGTCCAGATATTGACAGAGTCCAGCTCTGATATAATTGTGCTACTTCACTTATAACAGCAGCTACCTGCCTCGAGACTCCTTGTTAAGTAGAGGTGGGGAGTGTGGAGAGGGAGTAGGAAATAAAAATTAAAAACAAAAAACAAAAACAATAAAATGGTTAGCATAAACTGCAGTGCGTAATGCATTTTTGCTTGTTTGGTTGATTGACTGTTGTTGTTGTTTTAACAGATAAAAACATCTTATGTGTTAGATTAACAATTAGAATTGAAGGGATCAGTAACCCCAGAGCAGTGTGACTCCAAACTATTTTGTGGTAAATTGAAAAATGAAGTAGATGGTGGAACAATAGAGAATGAGACCTTTTCAGTAGCCTTTTCTCAGGAAGTTGGTGCAGGCTAGATGGATGCATGAGTTTGAAGGAAGTTATTTTTATTTTTTGGCTTTATTATATAACTTTTCAAAAACATTTTTAGGGTTCCCTGGGTGGCTCAGTCAGTTGAGCGTCCGGCTTCGGCTTAGGTCATGATATCATGGGTTGTGGGTTCAAGCCCCGTGTTGGGTTCTGTGCTGACAGCTCAGAGCCTGGAGCCTCCCTCTCTGACCCTCCCCTGCTCACGCTGTCTCTATCTCCTTCAAAAATAAATAAGACATTAAAAAAAAATAAAATAAAATAAAAGACATTTTAAAAAACAGATTTCATAGTCAGAGAGGTTTGGATTGAAATATTGGTTCCACAACTTTCATTAGGTAATTAAACAAATCCCTTAATGTCACCCAACCTAACTTTCTTTATATCTTAAAAAGAGATTTTGATAATTTTAATACTATTCAGTTGAATTGGCAGAAAAATCAGAAGCAGGAGCAGTGCTAGTTAATTCATATTTCTAGGCTCTTTCAAATAAATTACACGGCTCTTGGACTTAAATTGTTCTTTTTTGATGATGATTAATATGATGATTATTGATGGGTACAAGCTGACTCTCAGTTAACTCTTGAAAAACATACGCATATCTGTCTCATAATGATAGATAATAGAACAATTTATGATGTATAAATAATAAATCATTGAAAGAAAGAGGTCACTAGAAATTTAAATATTTATAGATAGTGAAATGGATCAAAAACATTGTGATGAATTAAAGTAATAGAGAGCACATTTATTTCTTATCTGTCAATGATTTTCATGACTAATGTATTTTTCATAAGGAATGTTGTGATAATAAACAAAAGATTCATAAGTGAGCAATTTTTAAAAATCTGGCCGATGTCAGTTTGTTTACTGCATTAGTCATGTACAAATTCTTATTCTGAAAACAAAGTAATAATTTGAAGAATTACTGAGGGTCAAGCAATGCCATGTTAAATAATGGATAATATGGTTTTAAGAAAATAGCAATAATTACAGAATAATTATTTTTAAATTTTTTTAATATTTATTTTATTTTTGTGTGACAGAGACAGGGCATGAGTGGGGGAGGAGCAGAGAGAGAGAGAGAGGGAGAGAATCTGAAGCAGGCTCCAGGTTCTAAGCTGTCAGCATAGAGACCCACGCAGGGCTCGAACTCACAAACCATGAGATCATGACCTCAGTCAAAGTCAGAGGCTTAACTGATTGAGCCACCCAGGTGCCCCCAAAATGATTATTCCTAAACACACATAAACATATGCATTTTTAGTTATGCAATATGATTTTGTATATTCTTTTTAAATTATTAAAAAATTTTATTTATTTTGAGAGACAGAGTGAGTGGGGGAGGGGTAGAGAAAGGGAGAGAGAGAATCCCAAGCAGGCTCTGCACAATTATCATAGAGGCCAGTGTGGGGCTTGAACTCGGGAACCGTGAGATCATTACCTGACCCAAACCCAAGAGTCAGATGCTTAACCAACTGAGCCACCTAAGCACTTCTGACTTTTTATATTCTTAAAATTTTTTTGATGTTTATTATTTATTTTTGAGATAGAGAGACAGAGTACAAGCTGGGGAGGGGCAGAGAGAGAGAGGGAAACACAGAATGTGAAGCAGGCTTTAGGCTCCAAGCTGTTGGCACAGAGCCCAATGCAGGGCTCGAACTCACAAATTGCGAGATGGTGACCTGAGCAGAAGTCGAACACTTAACCTACAAAGCCACCCAGGTGCCCCTGACTTTGTATATTCTTACAAATGATTCTGACTTCATTGGGAAAGGGTCAAAAAATATTTATGTAGGATGACAGGCAATATGAAAGGCACTTAATTACCTATTGGCAACTCACAATAATCTTAAGAAAATTTCCATTTTATAGACAAAAGCAAAAATAAGTGACGTAAAATAATTAGCCAATGTTTAACATCTAATGAGTGCTCACTACAAATCTATTGGCCTCTCTGTTTTGCTGCCTCTAGTAAAATTTAAATTCATTTTTTATTATGTTATATTTTATACATTAACACTTCATTTATACTAGAATGCTTCATTTGGAAAGAAAACATACCAATGTAAACAAAAACAATTTTCCTATATATTTTTAGGTGAGCAATATGAATACTTATTTCTTTACAAATTAGAGCATAATTTATGTCTCTTAATGGTCAAAGAAAATTATATTCATGTGTAGAGTCAGAAATCTGAAGATTCATCCTTGAAAGGGGTTCCCTAGACTTCCATATAATCATCCATATCCACAGTCTATCATCTTTATCTTTTTCATGATAATATAATAAGATATTACATGATACATATAGTAGATGAAACACTGACAAATATCATCAATGAAATATTTCCAGTCTTCTATTAGAAAAAAAAAATTGTTCCCTTTTTGGAAATAAAGAAAAAAACAAGATTACACCAAACTATCTCTCTCTTTGAGAATGCTTATAAACTCCGGGTTAAATAAAATTAAACAAATATTTGAAGGCATACGGAAGCAAGCAAAAGGAGGCAGAAAATTGGAGAGGTTACATCGTTTAAAACGAGGAAAGCAAAAGATGGGGACGCTAGGTTGAACTGGTATATTACTTCAGGGCACTCCTCAATTAATACAGAACCCGGGACACAGAGTGCAAGAGAAAAGCTGCAGCTTCATTAGACTGAGGATTCAGAGGTTGGAATCAGAGCTGGCAAAACTGCTGAGAATCATAGGAGAGATTCCAGAAAAGAGAAAGTTGCAAACATGTCAAAGAGCTGCAAAGGTGTCAAACTCAATTCAAATGGTTTGCTAATTTTTAAGTCATACATTTACAAAGTGAGACTCTAAGAAATGTAGCAGAAATCAACACTTGACGCCTAAAAGTAATATGCATAAATTTAATAGCTGCCCAAAGCTTGTGAAAGAGAGTTTGGATTTCAATTAGTGCCAACTTAGAGGGATTTGATGAACACTTTGGACTTATTATTGAAACACTAGATAATCCAAACTTAAAAGAAACACATCACAGAGCTAAGAGGTGTATCCTCGTGGAAAATAAGTTTAGAAATTCCTGAGCTTGCATCATGGGTTAACAGGCATAAAGAATTAGAGAGCCACAGGATGGACACAACCAAGATTGGGTAAACGAGATAGGGTAAACAGGGCAAAGGCCCCCAGTATAGAACAAAGGATAGGAAAAGGAAATTACAGAATGGAAGCATCCAAAATGGGGTAAACCGAGTTAGGTATTCAGTGTGGGAGAAAAAACAACAACAACAAACCTCCCCCAACTTAGTGCAATAGCAGAAAGCTGCTTTCACAGGAAGTAAGGACAAAAAAAAAAAAAAAAGGAAAACAGGACTTTAGACCTCAGCAGGGCAAAGTTGCCTCATTGCCCCTGAGGTAGCAGGCTCTGTCTTTCTTGCACCCTAGGGCAGTTTAGGTAAACAGAGGTTACTCCTCTGTTCTGCTGTAAACTACCATCCGTCCAGGGCCAGGATTTTGTTTTCTATTGGCCCAAACTCCTAACACCACATATCTTCAAAACCCCCTTTTCCTCACATCCATGAGTTAATGGTCACGGTTTCATTGTCTCTTTGTGCCCGTCCATCACCCTTGTAAGTCTTCTGATCCTAATAAAAATGGAGCAAGGACCCTTACTTGGGACTCTTGTCTCCTCCTGGACATTAGTTTCTCTCACACTTCAATCTTTCATTCACTTTCTTGCTGTGCAAGAGAGATCTCTAAACTCAGAGTCTATGACACAACCGAAACTCAAGGGCAAAATCAAAAGTGTTATATTATTGAACAACACCCAAAAGAAAGGTCTCACAGCATCAAGGAGATGTACCAAAAATTTAGCAACTGACCGCCAAAAAACTAATACTTTTCAATAAAAAATAACAGAATTCAGAATTTTTATCTACACATCAAACAATTTGCAAGATTGTGGGGCTCCTGGGTGGCTCCGTTGGTTAAGCTTTTGACTTTGGTTCAGGTCATGAGCTCTCAGTTCCTGGGTTCAAGTCCTACATCAGGCTCTGTGACTACAGCTCAGAGTCAGGAGCCTGCTTTGGATTCTGTGTTTCCTCTCTCTCTGCCCCTCCCCTCTCATTCTCTCTCTCTCTCTCTCTCTCTCTCTCTCTCTCTCTCTCTCTCTCTCTCTCTCTCTGTCAAAGGTAAATAAAAACATTTAAAAAATGCAAGATTAAAAATATACAATTTCCAAAAAACAGGAAATATGACCTATGATAAAAAGAGAACATAATTAATGGAACTGGGTCAAATAACAATATTTATTTGGAATTAGCAATAAAAATACTTTAAAATAATTGCTAAAATATGATTAAATGCTTCAATTAAAGATGGTATAATGAGTGAAAAGTTGGAGAATTTCAGGAGAGATATGTAAACTCTACAAATAAAACAAATGGAAACATTGAAAATGAAGAAAAAATATAAATGTATAGAAACTGAAATTAAAAATTTATTATCTACACTGAAGCAATAAAAAGATCCTTGACGTTGAAGACAGGTATATAAGATAGGTACATTAATAGAATTCCACAGAGACAGAAAAAAGATTTGTATAAAAATAAGCAGACCCTCTAAGTGAAATTATATTAAACCTAAGTGTAATTATATTCCTAGAAGGAAAGGAAAGAAACATTTTATTAGTTAATGTGTTTGTGTGTATGTGTGTATTGGAAAGTTTCTGCAAATTCAGTCCTCAGGTCCAAGAATTGTAGTGAACAACAAGAATGATAAATCTATAGAAAACCCAATTTGAACACATCACAGACATAAAGAAAATATAAAGAAAACTTTTTCAAAGCAATTGTGAGCACAACAAGGAAGATATATCACATGAAGGCAAATGATACAAATTATGATTGAATTCTCACCAAAAGGAACATAAGCTAAACCACAGTAGAACATTTTTAAAGGAATAACAATTTTGGGGTGCCTGAGTTGCTCAATGTTTGTGAGATCGAGCCCTGCATCAGGCTCTGTACTGGCAGTGAGAAGCCTGCTTGGGATTCTCTTTCTCTCTCTCTCTGCCTCTCCCTGGTTCATTCTCTCTCTCTGTCTCTCTCTCTTTCTCACTCTGTCTCAAAAATAAAGAAATAAAGATACTTTTTTAAAATGTTTTTTCTTTTTTAAATTTATTTTTGAGAGACAGAGAGAGACAGCGTGAGCAGGGGAGGGTCAGAGAGAGGCAGGCTCCAGGCTCTGAGCTGTCAGCACAGAGCCCGATGCGGGGCTCGAACCCACAAACCGAACCGTGAGATCATGACCTGAGCCGAAGCTGGACACCCAACTGACTGAGCCACCCAGGTGCCCCAAAAAATGAACATTAAAAAAATAAAGTAATAAGTTTTTTTTAAGGTGGATTTTTAAGTTGAATGAGAGTATTCTCAAAAATGAAGTAAAAGTTGAAAGATTATCATGGCAACAGCTAACCCCTAATTCTGCTAGTACAGTGTATATTGTTTTGTAGGATTTTACTTTTTAAATATAGTACTTTGTATGTGTAGATGGGATTTTTACTGATTTATGTGATGAATAATCACTCAGGGTTTAAATGTTGAGTGCTATTTCATTACTTCAAAAATCATTTTTTTTTTTTTTGGTCAGGTGATATTATTTTGAAATTTCATGGTGAAAAATGTTTTTGTGAGGATGTTGTTGGCAAAACATTTGGACTATGTTGTATAGTTTTTGTCATATCTGTTTCATTCTCTTATAGTGTTTGTCCTTATAATTTAAAGCCTGGACAGGTAAAGGCTACATTTCTGAGTCTTTCTCGGAGTAGGATTCTGGCGCATTTGAGGCTTAGCCAATCAGATGTAGTCATAAGACTTGGAACGTGAACATGATGCAGAAGCCAGGCGTCTGCTGCTGCTTTTGTTTCAACTCCCCAGCAGTGTCCATGTTTGGGGAGTTTCAGCTCAGCCCCTAGTGGATGTCTCAATGTGCAGACATCTGTTTCATGAGTGCAGAGAGGCTAGATTTGGGCCAGGCAGTGTGCTGGTAACAGAGCGTAACCAGTAATGCACATTCTGCACTAACGGCTTCTTTGGTGATTTCCATATTGTCAGGAGGTCAGATGTGCTGGGAGAGAGCAAGCTGAGCTTTCAGGTGTCAGGAGCCAAATGAATCCACAAACTAAAAATGAGAGTTAAGCATCTAATCACTTACTGAGATGATAAAACAACAGTCTAAAGTGGCAGAAAGCAATGACTCCCTCTATTCCATTTTTCCCTGAGGATTAGTGCACAGGTTGAGGGTCAGGTGGATCAGCACAGTTTCATGGTTCTCTATCTGTTGAGGGAGCCCAGACAAAGGACTGAGAGTTTTATAGGCCTTGGGTGGGGCTGTGCACAAGGCCTGGTGTGGAACATGCAGCTTTTTCATAGGACTCTCAGGCGAATCCTTTGTAATCGCCTCTGTTCAGGCCTGAATGATCACACTTAAGTTTTTAACTAGGAACTGGCCACCTTGTATATCTTAGCTTCTTAGAATGTCACTTGGTGTGGATATCATCTAGGGGGTTTCTGATTATATCTTTGTGACAAAACTCTGTCACATGGCTCTTGGGATTCTTCCAGAAACACAACATGAAATAGGTTTGTTCAGTCATCTCTTTTTATTTAATTTAAAATTTTTAAATGTTTATTTATTCTTAAGAGACACAGAGTGTGTGAGAGGGGGAGGAGCAGAGAGAGAGAGGGAAACACAGAATCCAAAGCAGTCTCCAGGCTCTGAGCTGTCAGCACAGTGCTTCATGTGGGGCTTAAACTTGGGACTTGAACTCACGGCTCAAACTCATAAACTGTGAGATGATAACCTGAGTCGAAGTCATATACTTAACCATCTGAGCCTCAGTTTGTTCAATAATAATAAAGACTCTATCAACTAATTGTATTATTGGTTATTATCTTTCTATTTGTAAGAAATAATATATTTCTTATAAAACTTCTCAAATTTATCTCCTCAGATATCACCATAAAAATCTGGTCTCCCAAAGGGAAAAACAGAAAAAGGAAACAAATAAAAATCTTATAGTTTACTTAGTGATTTTCAGAAAAAAATATTAGGGATCTAATTCTTGAGAGTAAGTTATTTTTTGTGAAGGAAATGAAGTAATTTCTATGACTAGGTTGTGTTGCTGATTAAAACCCTCTGTAATAAGATTGGCTTTAAGAAGGCAGCTTGAGGGTGTCTGTCAAATGGACTCGCTCTACATCCTCATATAAAGACCCGATGTGAAGGAGGAAACCATAGGTAGATCTTATAGTACAATCAGAAATAAAGGCCGGCTATGATTATTACTTTTTAATTTATTTAATATTTCATCAAGTTAAATTATATAGTTAGCTTTCTGACAAGGATACTCTAGGGTGATATTAATCTCAAAACACTCGTTTACCTCATAAAAAGAGTCAGTATTCTCTCTGGCTTTCAATCTTTTAGTGAAATGGTCCCTCCAATGAAGAAGGAGCTCAACTCTCTCCAAATACCTACATAAACTACTCTTCATGAGTGAACTGATCTCTACATTCATGCACCTCTCATTCAAAGCCAAATCTATGTCATAAAACAGCTGTTATAAAAGAGTTGTCTTTAGATTCTTAAATTTTTAGTTCCATCCAAAGTTGTAAAATATACTTTCACCCACTTCAAAAGTAGTTTCCTGTCTAACAAGGTTGAGCTTATGAACTGTCATAATAGATTTTTTAAACTAGGTTCTCCTGCTCCCAAAATAAGTCCTCCTTTTTCCACACAGTTCTTGGAACACATATTACATATTGATTTATGTGGATGGGTTTTAGAACATGAATGGTTTTCAGGAACTAACTAGATAAAGTCAAGCACTCATGTACTATTAGTACCTAACACACTTTTTCAACTGGTATATGGAGCTCGGCCATATTGGCCTCATCCAGATGAAGAAAAGCATCCTGAAATGTGGAAATTGGTGCCAGTTGAGAGATGGAGGTGAGAATTTTAGCAGATTAGACTCAAGAAAATCCTGACATGCCAAGTCTCTCATAAGCAACTCATATTAAAAATTCTCTACCTAAAACTCATGCTTATATTTCTTAAGAGAAATAGTAGATTATATTACTTTGTCCCTACACTCCAAGACAAGTTAAATTTGAACAAAATATAAAGCTATTTATCTGAGTGACAGGGACATGCCTAAAGTATCAAGACAAATTCCAAATGCAAAGGGACAAAATCTATGCCTGCTTCTGATCTGAAGACCACTGTCAACTCTGGCCATACTACTAAATGCCTAACATTTACGAAAGTAGTATTTACTAAGACATATGACTTATTTTCAGCATGGTTTTGCCTGATAATGTTATACAGACCTTACTTATCTGTAACACAAATCATTCCCCTTTGATGGAAGCAATGGTTTTGGATAGAATTAACCTCAGGGGCTCAGAAGTGATCATGTAAACATAATAGTTTAAAAATGTTTTAACATTTTAAAAATTAAAATTTATAATAGAGTGATCACAAATCTAAATTACAATGTTTCCAATTACAAATAATAGAAAATCCACAGCCAACTGGATTAAACAAGGAAGAATGTTAGTGGGCCACATTTTGGGGGAAAAAATCACATTAAGTGCAAAACGTTGTGGCCCTTGAGCATGTTTCATCAAGATTTGACAGATCACTAGAGCGATGGTCCCATCTCTTGATTCCATTTGCCATTCTCCAAAGTTGTAGTCTGTTTTATTTTACAAGAACACTACTGTGCCCTCCTTATATTTGCTGATAAAACCAACCATCTTAAGAAACTGCAGAGGGGGCTGTTGCTTGTCCAGTTACTCACTTCTGCTGTGAACTAGATGATAAAAAAATTTCAATGGAAAAATAGAAGATAACCACAACTACATGTTTTGAATATGGTAAAACTTTCCAATTTTTCATAAGTTTATATCCATATTCTGAATTTATCTCTGATCTCATTAAAGAAAACAATACTGGCATTTTCCTTAATTTTTCTCTTCAAATAAAACATCAATTGGAGAGTATAATTTCCTTCTGCTTTGCACTCAACTACTTACTCAAAAGTACACACAATACTAATCTCTTTGTCCATGTGTTGCACATTTCCAAATTAACGAGGTGGCAAGTAAATATATGGTACACGGTAAATCTCCATCTATTTCAGGGAAATGTTCATGTTTTTAATAACCTCCATAATACATGGCAATTATTTAACAAATGTATCCTTCCTTAATCAATAAGTTACAAAATATTTATTGAATTCTTAGTATGTTCCAAACTCAATGTATGCACTGTGCATATAGTATGTATCATGACAGACAAATCACTTATTTACTCTCATAGGGCATAGAAGTATTTCCATTATATGTGTTTTATAATATAATTTCATTCACCAAATGACATCAAGTGTGTTTTCATCAAAAATGGATATTCTATTAAGAAAGGACTCATATCAAGAAATTGACTTGTTGGATATTTATTACAATCACTTAACCTATTAAGATGGGTAACCAAAATGTAATTTGAATATGTGGGGAGAAAAACTGAATTAGCTCCATCAGTAACATTTCCTATTCTCAGGTGTTGCCATATATATGTAATTAAATCAAAATAATCATTTTATTTTATTTCTTTAAATTTTATTTAATTTTTAATGTTTGTTTATTTTGAGACAGTGATATAGACAGAGACAGAGACAGAGACATAGACAGAGAGAATCTAAAGCAGGCTCCAGGCTCTGAGTTTCAGCACAGAGCCAGACTTGGGGCCAGAATTAATGAACTATGAGATCATGACCTGAGTGGGAGTCAGATGCTTAACCAATTGGGCCACCCAGGCACCCCTATTTTATTTATTAAGAAAAATCAACATTTATTTATCTTTGGGAGGCAGAGAGAGAGAGAGAGAGAGAGAGAAGGAGAGAGACAGATAGACAGACAGAGAATCTGAAGCAGGTTCCCCACTATTATTGCAAAGCCTGATGCGAGGCTCAAACTCATGAACCAAATGCTCATGACCTGAGCTGAGGGTGGACACTCAGCTGACTGAGCTGCCCAGGCGTCCCAAAGTAAGTATTTTAGACAATTAATTATAAAATACACCCATCTAAAGACAATGAAATAACTACTGCATTTTGAGTAAATATATATTACACAACTTTAGACACCACATTTTAAGCATTTCCTTGACAAATTATATTATTTACAGAAAAACTGATACCAGGATTTAACGATGATTGTATTTATGACTATATGAACTGTTTCTATTAATTAAATTTTGAGTTATTCAAGTTTTCTCTAATAATGTAATAATATTGATAATAAATGACATTGGTTGAATAAAGAAGCACATAGATTATTGGTTATTAATTTATAAATCACAAATATCATCATCCTAAGTAAAAATCAAAAAGTTTAATTCTCAATGCAATACACACATGTATGTGGCTATGTGTGTGTAGAGAGAAAGGGAGTAAAAGGGAGGAAGAAAAAGAGGAGGAAGAGAAGGAAGAAAAAGAGAGAGGGAGGGGAAGAAGGAGCCGGGAGAGATCTAGAATATAGTGAAATCTGTGTACTTAAATTCAGGTTTTTCTTTTTTTCCCTAATTTCTTTATTCAGAATTTATTAGATGACTTTGTGACATATTAGACATTATTGCTGGTATTGTAAATTGTCCTTGATATGGTCCTAGGGTGAAACAAACAAAATAGTAATTTTAGGAGAGTTACACAGATTGTTTAAAAAACTATTCAAGGTATGGGAAAACTACAAGGGAAGTTGACTACCATTGAGGCAGGAAGAGTGGGGCATTCTAGGCAAATACCGGTAATGAAATACTGGAAACAAAGCTGCTTTGCAGAAGCCAGGACCTTTGGTTGATAGGTGAAGCCAGTCCACAGTGTTCTCACAGGGAGTTCACTAAAGAAATGAAGAGCTGACTTTAGCCCTGTCTTCCTATTTTTCACCACTGTCTGAGCCCCAACAATCCAGAATCCCAAAGGCAAGGGATCTATGTATACATTCCAATCAAGGCAGCTACCAAGGCATGCAGTGTGGTGGCAAAAGATGAAGAGTGTCTCTGAAAAGGTAAACTCATGATATTCAGCCCAACGAAGAGACTATGTAAAAAATATATATATTATATATATTCTTTGTAAACCTAGTGGAAGTAAGAGCCTTGCTTTTCAGTGTTCATAGTTATAACCACCAGTAAATTTTAGGAACACAATCCATATTTTTTAATGAATGTATGCATGAATAAGGGAGCAGTGGCAGCTATTCTTAAATTATTTAAAAACAGAATATAGAGTATTCTTGTTCTACTCTGCTCCAGAGAATTAAAATTATGACTAAAGTATTATACATAGAAGGAGGCTAAACAAAAGAAATACATTTTTAAAAAGTAGAAATTGTCTGCTAAATAATGAAATACCTTATTAGTGCTGAGCTTTCTGCCAATAAACTCATTCAAATAGAGATATGATGTTTTAGAAAGACCAGAGCGGAATGAATCCAAGAACTGAATAGGCTCTTAGACTTGCCGCACACTAATATCTCCACCACTTCTAAGATCCTTCTATTATGGGGCCCATAGGAGACATTTATTTCTGTCTTAGTATCAGGAGAGCTGTGCTTCTCTTGAGAAACTGTTTGTTGTTAGCCCACAGGGACATTCTAAATCTCTGTACAGATCTTGGCTTTGGCAGCCAGGGATTTTACAACCAAATTTGTGGTTCATTTTAGCAAATGTGTAGAATGTTTTATGACTGCTGTATTTGCATATTAACACTACCTCTGGCTTTTCTTATTTTCCTTTAATGCACCATACATCTATTTTTTTTAATCTTACTGATTATTTTCTAACTTATTTATATCCCTTTTGGGGAAAAAGCTGGATATAAAGTCTTCCATAATTCTGTTGCTTAAAAGTTCTAAATAATTCCAAAGAGAAAAAATTAGGTAGCTGACAATTTATTTAAATTCTCTCCAAAAACCGCATGCTGCAGGGGTGTTTTTGCATTGTAAATTATGCCCCACCCTTTCACTATTTGGCTGTTTCTATTTCAAAGTTGCAGGGAAGGTGCTCATAGATATGCATCCTATGAAAGCAGACTCCTAAAAGAGAAGAATTTTAGATTACTTCTAAGTTTGAAACTAGTAAAATGTTTCTGATATTTAAGATAGTCTGGCAGAGATTTAGGTATAGGAAAAATAACAATGAATTCTTGGCAGTAATTAACTCAAGTGAAAAGAGGTTATGAGATGGAGGACCAGGTTCAATGTCCAGGCCTCTTCCATGGTGGTGTTGGGTTCACATCATGTAGATATGCACACAGTGAAAACTCTCTCTGGAATCAGCAATTCTATAGCTAGAAACATTATTTAATAGAAGACTGGGTATAAGTATAAAAAGTAAATAAATGCATAAGCAAAATAATTTAGAGATCAAATATAAAATGGTATGTGTTAAACATATTTAAGTATGATGAGTCTTCCCCTACTTTCCCTACCACCAACCCTCAAACCCACAGACCAATACCAGGAAATCTTCATGATGTGTACAGAAAAAAAGGGCCACTGTCCTTTTTCAAAGGGAATTATATTTAGTAGAAACTGCTAGTTTCCAATTATCTCTCTGATGCTTGTAACTAGGATGAAACTACAATGTATGAAAGTAATCATAGTTCAAAGAAATGTGTGTGTGTGTGTGTGTGTGTGTGTGTGTGCATGTCTGAATTCCTAGCTGAAATAATAAGACATACTAAGGATATTTATACTGATCAAGCTGAATTTTAGTTTTGAGTAAGGAAAAAAAATCATATGTATTGGCATTATTTGATTCTTACAAAAATCAAGTGAAATAAAAACAACAAGAAATTTTAACTCCCCAAAAAAGGGTCAGTGGATTCATGTGACCTAAGATTGTTACATGTATATTAAATAAAGTCAAAGTTGGGATCAAAACTAGGGTTTTGTCATAACAAGGTTTTCACCATAATAAATTACTAAGACTTCTAAGCATGATATATTTCCCACCAATATATGATGCCATAAGAGGCATTTCTATATTACACTATATGTTAACTAACTGGAATATAAATAAAAAATTTAAAAAAGATAAAAAATTAAAATTATTCTTAATTCATCAAAAATTTTTAATTAGAATAATGTAGCATATAATAAAGCCATACTCCCTATTTTATGTATAAAATATAAATTCCTATCAATAAAGAAACACATAAAAGTGAAAATATTTCCTTGAAAATCTATGGCTAAATTAAAGAGGTAAAACTACTTATTTGACATCACTCATTTTTAAGATTTATAACTCCAATGAAAGTGAGTGTTGTAAATTTTGAAAACATTTCTCTCTAATCACATTTAATTAGCCATATTTTCATGTTTAATCCAAAACATTTCTGAAAATCCTTTTGGGAATTCCATTTTGGAAAATGCAGTAGTTTTTCACATTTCTCCAATATCTCATTAATTGACAGTGTGATTATATTCCAATATAATTTAGCATATTTATTTTCAATTGAAATATATACAAGGTTACATTCTACATGTTCTTTCTTTACAAACAGTAACAATGATTTACATGTACTCAGCCATCATAATATTTGAATGCATCTTCAAAAAAAGAAAACATGAATGAAACTGAAAGTTACATACTGTAAATATGAAATTTTAAAATTACAGTCCATAAAACATAAGAGAAGTTTGAGAATATTAAAATGATTTGGCTAAACTTATTATACAGTTGTAACTTAATATCTGGACAGTTGTAGTCAACATTTCTTTACTCTTTCTTTACTGTCCACGATGCTTCCATAAGCTCTTTCTCTAATAGGAAAATTTTATAAAACTATTTTATAATAAAATGAAAATAATTTCCAAATTTCTTATTGTAAAGAATTAGTCAAACTTTTTAAAAACTCTTCACAATATAAGAAATAGATAAAAGGAAGGTAGGAAACAAGTGCATTAGCAACATACCAATTCAGCCAGTCACCAAGAAAAACAATTTGGAAGTTGATCATCTAGCAAAATGTTGTTGGTAAGTAAATCTGTGGAGTTCAACTGAATAGTGATAACTTGTTATAACTCTACTGCAGTGATAATATGTTATAATATATTGAGTTTACTACAAAGTAATGTAATGCAATGCCTAGTCTACTCTTCATTTTCTTTAAACAACAAATTGCTATTTAGAATTGTTGAAAGATAAGGCAAAAAAAAACCCCACACATACAAAATTCACTTGGACATATTACATAGAAATGATTCATTAAAATCTTTTCTCTTGTTAAATGTAATATTGAAAAACTACCTATTTTCAGATTCATTATTCCTGGGTGTGGATATTTTCATAACAACAAGGTAGGTTAGCATAAGAAGCAATGGAGAGGGAAGGTAGGGGGCTGACTGAGTAGGCAGAGCACACAGTCTAATTCTGAGATAGCATTAGACAAGAAAAGTTAACAAAACAACCTTCATCTCATACCAGCAAACATGAGCCGTATGTTTTTTTGTGGAGATGATCTCAAATTACATGTGACTAAATTTCAAGATTTGTGCCCATTAGTGGTTTTCAAATGAGATAATCAAAATAATTTATTTAAAAGTTTAAAAAAATAACTCAAAACAATTTTCTAAAGCCATTGTGCTGAAATTTGTCAAAGTATTATCTAAAACTGTTAGAAGTATTCTATTCTTTATTTTTCTTTTTAATATAAATATTAGGAATTTATATTCAAAACTGATTGCATTTTAATATTTCAATTATATTTCAAATTAATAACTTATCATTAAATATTCTTTAAAAGTTTCTGTCTTTTTTAAATCACTTCTCACTCACTAAGTCTCATCCAATCTCACTTTGCATCAATGATTTAGCATTGTTGTCCCTGTGGTAATTCACTTGGGAAATCTCTAGTAATAAAAGAAGTAAACGGGGTTCAGCTACCTCATTTTCCACTGATGGAAAGAGAACTCTTATAAAAGACTTTGAACATACAGCTTAAAGCAAAAAGCAATTACTACATTATCTTCATATAATATGAAAAATTCAAAATATACAAACTCCCTCCCTGAAAAAATCTGCTTAAATAATATTTGCCTTCTAAATATGTTTCATTTTTCAAGCACAAATTGATTATGATTACAGTATCTTTCCATTTCAATTACATGTTTAAAAATTAGAGGAAAGGCCATGCCTTATCAATCAAAGCATCATTTAGGTCACAGTTTGTGGCTTTTGTTCCCAGTTTCTTGAATTCGGGATTAGAGTGCAGCAGTGCATATAATTGGAATTTAGATATCCTAACATTCTGTCTTTCATCAGAGTGGTTGGGATTCCTGACAAGTTAATGAATGGCTTGTTGTATTAAAGTAGTCATCAATATAGGAAGTGTTCCTTTAAGAAGAAGATATTGAAAGTGAAGAATTGCAAATTACTAAGTGACTCATTCACATTTGAAATGCCCATGCCTTTCAAATGCTTACAACCACTGGCATTATAAAAAGTACCACACACCAATGAGAAAACAGTTTAGCAAGGTTATATTAGGAAATCCTTGAATTTCTCATTGAAGAAAAATCAAGTATATATGCTTATTACAGCCAAAGAGTAGAAAGAGCAAAGCTTTTTAAATAATGTACAATATAAATATTAAAGACTAATTTATTAAATTACTTGAGAACAAAATCTTTAAATTTTTGATTTGTTAAAATTCTACTAGAATCTTGTAGTGAAAACAAGTCATGTGACACACATACACTCAAACACATGCTATTACTTTTATATTCAGACTTGTGTCAGACAGGAGGTCTGATATGTTTGGTAACTGGCATGAAAAATGTTGGAAGGTTGGATCCAGCATGACATAGTAAGGATGAGATAGATAATGGAATACCATGCAAGCTAATTCCGTCAGTGTGGCATAGAAAATTCAGTTTAAAGCTGAAATTTAGTCTATCAGTAACAACAGTCTAGAATCAGCAACCTTCAAAATGTGGTTATCAACATATGGATATTTTTATAGCAAAAAAAATCAGACAAAACTCTAAATCTTTTCCCAATTTTCTAAATTCTCAACAGTTTTCAATGAGGAGATCTGTTCACAGACAATAGTATTTCCACTTAGTGATTTGGGATGGGATAAAGTTCTAGCTCCAAGCCACCCCTCCTTCCCTGCTTCCTTCATTCCTTCATTCCTTCTTTCCTTTTCTTCCTTCCTTCCTCTCCCCCTTCCTTCTTTCTCTTTTAGAGAGAGATAAAGAGTAAGCAGGAAAGAGGGGCAGAGAGAGAGAGAGAGAGAGAGAGAGAGAAAATTTTAAAAAGGCTCCAAGTTCAGCACAACGTGAGGCTCAATCTCACAACTGTGAGATCATGACCTCAACTGAAATCAAGAGTTGGATGCTTAACCAACTGAGCTATCCAGGTGACCCTACACTGTTCAACTCTTGAGGCAAAGCTAGAATACTTGAGTAGGAAGAGAGCAGAATGTTTATACACTAGATTTACATGACAATATGGTTGGGTAAAAAAAAAACTTCAACCCAAGATAACATAAGTATATACAGATTCTCCCTGGGTCTTTTATGTTAAGGTCTAATTGGGAACAAAAGACACAGAAAGGTAGGAAGGTCCATTTATCATCATCAGTTAAAGAAGATAAATTAAGATTATCTTAAAATACAAAAAATATTTAATTAAGTATGCCAAATTAAAGAATATAAAACATAAAACTATTTAGTAAAAGAGACCTTAATTTGATAAAGCCTTAATATGAAAAACATCATGATTTGTAACAGACTTAAAATTTTTTATGTTAAATGATATAAATACTATTATCATGCTTTCTATTAAATATGATGAAAGGTCAAGCCAATGCATAACCATTCAGACACTATTAGTATACTATTAACAACTTTAAAAAAATCTAACAAAAATTGTAGAAGAAATATATATGAATTTGTAATTATAGCAATAGCTATAAAGTTTCTAGGGATAATTTACAGGAATTATACTAGAATATAATAAAGAAAAGTATGAATATATCACTAAAGGACAGAGTGAAGTATATAAGATATTCATGGAAAGATGCGCGGAATCCCAGAAAGTAATTCTCTATTTCACTTAAGATTAAATTTGATGATGTATGATAAATAAGTTTTCAAGTAACATAACAAAATCAAGGTTTATTTTACTCATTCAAAATTTTTGGACAGAGCCTATAATGATTTGTGATGCTGTTCCATGAAGAGATAAATATCCCAGTTTCCTTCTATCTTTCTTTGGCATTAATCTCAGCAGAAGCATACTTTGAAGATAAACAGAATCCTTTTGAGGGTGGGTTGTGGGTCTGTAAATGTGAGTTAGAAATCTCAATAATTCCAAATTATTGCATAATCAATTTGAAGGGCACGCTTGCCATCAACTGAGATAGGATGTTGGGTAGTGACAGGGTAGGTCAGGAATTTGTTCTGACACTCTTTTAGGTAAAACTCAAGTAAAGAGATAGATATACAAGCCAGGAACTCTCCATAGTAGAGATAAAATGTGGAGGTCATGATTGTACAGATGCCATTAAAGACTTAGTACAGCAATTTATCTATAAGAAATGCATGCAGGTAGAAGGAAGGATTAAGAATGGAGTTCTGAAACAGTCTAACAAGGTTATACAGAAGAGGAAAAACCAAAACAAATGTTTTTACAGGAGTATCTACTGAATTAAAAGAAAAATTAAGAGAATAAAATGACTTGAAAAAGAAATGAAAAGAATACATTTAAGAACTGTGTCAAATATTCCTGAGATATCATGCAAAAAATTAAGTGAGAATTGACTTTAGTTGTAGTGGCATTGATTAATTGGTATTTTGATAAGTTACATAGTCTTTATAATGTGGTGAAGTTAGAAAGATTGGTTTTGAGTTAGGCAGGAATGGGGAAAGTGTTGATGCTAATAAAATCACAAAATTATTTTATTTTTTGAACTCGGTTTTGCTCTTGGGGAATCAAATAATTATAGTTGTAGTTGGGGAAAAGATACATAAAACTATACCTATACATATATTATATATATACGAGATGCTGTATGAATCTATGTGTATATATATATATATACACACATGTATATGTATATGTCCATGTGTAAGTATGTGTATATACATATAGATACATACATACATAGTTTTTAGTAAAAACTGAACTTATAATGTTGCAGAAAAAGAGTATTTTTGCATTGATGTCCTTATGCTGATGAAAGGGGTTAGAATCCAAGTACATATGGAGGGGTTTGGTTTTGATCGGAACATAAATAATTTTTAGTATAACAGCTGGGAACAAAATGTGAGTAGATGTAGTGGTGTGAATCATTGGATGGTTCCACTCTGGCTGCTGATGTTCATTCCAACATCAACTTCTCTCCTGCCTTCCTGGCAGGGGGGAAAATTGAAGTAATGATAAGGAAGCAGTAGAACCCAGATTGACAAGACAAAATTATCCCAGATATTTACAGTGGAATTTCATTTACTAGTCACTAGCCAGCATTTATCTGACACTGACAAATGTTTTGCCTATTCACTTTAACTGAGTACATTATTGTACTGGGGAAAATGGTAAGTTTTAGTATGGAATAAGACGAGAATAGAATTTGTACAAGGGAGCATCAGTGTTTTTGACACTCAATGCAAAGCTCAACATAATCTTTCAAAGAACTTGAAAAACTGGAATTAAATTCATTTCAACAAAAAAATTGCCAAAAAATAAAAAAATAAAAGTTTGATTTAAAAAGGCAACAAAAAGGAGTTTTTGATGTCTAAATAGTAAAGTATCAGAGCAATAGTAAAGTATCAGAGTGATTAAATGAGAAGTGGTTCAGAAATAAACGCTTTAGGTAATGTGACAGAATAGAGTCCAGAAAGAGATTTAATTTTTTTAAATTTTAATGTTTATTTATTTTTGAGAGAGAGAGACAGAGGTAAGGGGGGGCAGAGAAAAAGAGGGAGACAGAGTCCTAAGAAGGCCCCAGACTCTGAGCTGTCAGTGCAGAGCCCAAAGAGGGGCTTGAACTCAGGAGCCATGAGTCATAACCTGAGGTGAAGTCAGATACTCAACCAACTGAGCCACCCAGGTGCCCCTAAAGATTTAATTTATAATGTGACCAAGACAGCTGCAACATTCTCCTCAGCTTGACTAAACTTTCCACAGGTTTCTTCTTGAATCTAGTATCCTGATTTCCCTTTTCTCAAAACACTAACATCATAAAAATTGTGAATTCTTTCTCTGCTTCTTGAGATGTACTTTTTCAAAATTTACAACCCAGAAACGCCTTTCTTGAGGACCTGGGAGGTATCCCTCTGATATGCAGTCATCAAGAAAGATGTAGCCCCTATCTCTCAGTCATTGTGGGTGAATAGGAGCCTTATTTCAATAAGCACCAATTAGCAAACACATTGACCTAATTACATTGCCCTATCTCCCCCCTAATGTCTCGGTTCTTTTCTACTAGCTCACTTCAGTGCTTAAAAACTTCTGCCTTTTGTTTCAGTGGAAGTTGGATTCAGGTTCTCTCCCTTATGCTCTGTCTTCTTTTCTAGATAAAGTCTCCCTCTTTAAGTCTCTCTTACCTGTTTAACTTACTTTATACAGTGTAATTTTTCTTTGACAAATGAAATTGTGTACAATGGTATTATCTATCTGTAGGTAAATGATTTTTTATTTATAAAATTGTATGAGAGGACTGGCTAGCTATTTGGGGAAAATGATCCTATTTGACACTGTTTTGAAAAAAAGAATCAAATTACCTTAAAAACAAAAAAGTTTGAAAAATGTAAAATTATAGGGGTGCCTGTATGGCTCAGTCAGTTAAGTGTCCAATTCTGATTTGGGCTCAGGTCATGATCTCATGGTTTGTGGGATAGAGTTTCACATCGGGATCTCTGCTGATAGCACAAAACCTGCTTGGGACTCTCTCTCATTTCTCTCTGCCCCTCCCCTGCTAGTGCTCTCTCTCTCAAAATTAATAAATAAACACTAAGAAAAGAAAAATCCTATGAAATATATAGGATAATTTATTATTTTATTCATAAAATATTTTTTGCACATTTAATTTGTTCTGAAATCTAGTATAAATACTAAAATTTGTAAACATGAGAGACATTATCACTTTTCTCATTAAAACATTAAAAAAGATTGATCAATTTGACTAAAGGAAGCTAACGCATCAAATAATCAATAATTCTATACTTCAAAAGATATACAAATGGATTAAATATAACTAAAAACCTAGAAGAAATGTGTCCAACAAATATATAAAAATTCTACACAGAATGCATCTAATATTTTGACAAAGTGAAAATGGAAAAGGAAAAAAAATTCCTAAAAATGTTGTACAAAATATATGAATGGGCAGCTTCTACAAATGCTTCCTGGCTCCAAAATATATCAAAAGGAAGCCCGTGCATGTCTCCTTCTCGTGACACATTGGAGGTGGTAATCTATTTTAGGATGAAGCTGAACATTTCTTTCCCAGCGACAGGCTGCCAGAAATTTATTGAGGCGGATGATGGGCACAAAATGTGTACCTTTTATGGAAGTGTGTGGCCAGAGAAGTGCTGCTGATGCTCTGGGTGAAGAACAGAAGGGTTATGAGGTCTGAATCAGTGATGGCAATGACAAACAAGGCTTCCCCACAAAGCAGACCCATGGCCATAGCCACCTGCTGCTGACCAAGGAGGCCTGGAGAAATAAAGCACAAGTCTGCTTGGGGTTGCACTGTGGATGCCAATCTCAGTGTTCTCAACTTGGTCATTGTAAAAAAGGGGGAAAGGATATTCCTGGACTCACTGGTACTACTGTGCCTCATCACCTGGGGCCTAAAAGAGCTACATGAATCTGCGAGCGTTTTAATCTCTTTAAAGAAGATGATGTCTGCCAATATGTCCTGAGAAAATCCCCAAATAAAGATTAAAAAAACCCACAACCAACACCCCCAATTCAGCATGTTGTTACTCGACACCAACATCAGTTTTTTGATCTGAAGAAACAGTGTAATAAAAAAATTAAGGAAGAGGCTGGAGAATATGCTAAACTTTTGAGCAAGAGAATGAAGTAGGCCAAAGAAAAATGCCAGGAACAGATCAGAATAGACAAAGGCTATCCTTTCTGAGAGCTTCCACCTCTGAGTCTGAGTCTGAGTCCAGTGGTGGGAGGTGGGAGGGGTTTTCTCAGGGTAACAAATAAATAAAATCAGACTTAAAAATAAGGCCAGGCCATTTATATGTTTTAAATAATAGCATCACATTCAAAAGCTTGTAAAAGATTTAAATAATATCTAATGTAAACAAAAATTATCACAGTAACATGTGAGTGCAATTTATTCTCATCTGTATAAAATTCCATAATATGCCAATGCCACTTCGTAGTATATTACTTAAATGGGTGAACCAAGAAAACATGCAGCATTGTTTGTGGTAGAAGAAATACAAAAAAAGAACAGATGTGGGACTGAAAAAGTAAACCATATAATGGAATACAACATAATAATGAAAAAAATATACCAGAATATATGGGCTAGAAAGAATTTAAAATAATATGTATTTTCATGGAACCTATAAAAATTGAGATGTCAGAAGAAAGAAATAAATTGAAATCAAAAATATAAAACTGATAATTCGAGTCTGGGAACCTGTTCAATAAGGGCGTTACCTTATTTTTGATGTTTACATTTGTTATAAGGGCAATGTAGTCTGGCATTATCTGGGAAGTAAGGTAACTGAATAAAATGGAAAATAAAGTGGAAAATGCTAGAAATAATAATAATTTTTCAAAAATATTATATCATGATATAATTGCTGGTTTCAAACTAGAGTACTAAAAGAATGTTTGAAGATTCTTAGAGAAATGAATAGTTTAAAATAAATTCATATTCATATAAAATATTAAAGACCAGTAATAAAAAACCATAGCTATTAAGAATATTCATCTTAATGCTTCAAGGTATCTAAGTGTAGGTGTTTTATAACCCTTTGGTTTTGAAATTCCTGATATTAATCCCTAACTTCATTATGCCATGCTATCAGTGTGATCAAGGGAAGGTATTTACTACCTCCATGAGAAAACTAGGAGAATAAATCACTTCCACGTGGTTTAAATGAGTTCAAACACATGAAAATTAGAGGAAAATGCCTGATACAAAATAACTATTCAATAAATGGTAGGTGTTATTATTTCCTTGAAAAAAAAGTAACATAGAAGAAAAAAGTGGTTATGTTCTGAAGATGCATTCAAAAGCAAATTTATTTTGATAAAATCATATAGCTGCTATTTCCAGGTTTTATTTGAACAAAAATATAGGCATTACGGTTAGAAAAAATGATATATGTAATATTTGCTTTTCTCTTTGCATGTAATCACAATATGCCAAAAATATTATCTCTGCCTCTTCCAGTACCCTTTCTACATCCATCCCTACACCTTGCACCAGACAAAATATGCTTCAAATCTAATGTTCATCAGGGATAGGATATTATCCCATTAGTTCATTTTCAGAAATACTCTTCATTTTCCACGTTCTGTAACTATAGAAAAACAACACAAAAATAGGTGGTTCAAATGTTCTACTGAATTATTAATCCACAACTATTTTCTTTTTCAGTTAGCCAAACTCGAAGACAGTAAAATTCTTCTATGAATATTAAAAGAAAAAAAAAAAAACAAGATAAAACACTACTCTTTTAAGGCAACCATCATTAATTCACTTGAAAATGTCATAATATTATTCCAAACAATCATTAACACTTAGCTTTACAAAGTAAATTTGATCATGATAATTTGATATTCTATATTATCTAAGATTTGGAATTTTGACTAAAATAAACTTCTATTCAAAAGACTCATAATAATATAAAACACCTAATCTTATGAGGAATATATGATCTGAACTCAAAAGAAATTTCTAAACTACATCTCAAAATGATAATATTTACAAACATTTTAATTAAAATTAGTATGTAAAGAATTAAAAAAATGTTGAATATTAGCTTTTATTTTTTAATGGTTTTTTTTTTTCTATCTAGAGTCAAATAGTATGGTCATGTTAAACTCAGGAGGTTTTGAAGGATATACTTATTGAAAAGCCAGAGAGTTTTCCCAATATATGAACTGGGTAGTCCCTTTGCCAGTTACATGCTGAAAAGTGTCTGAAAGGCATTTGTTATTTTCTTTCAAAATATGCCCATTTTACTTATAGTTTAGTCACATTGTTTATTTTTTTAATTTTTTAAAGGCTTTTATTTATTTTTGAGACAGAGCATGAGTGGGGAGGAGCAGAGAGAGAGGGAGACAGAATCAGAAACAGGCTCCAGGCTCTGAGCTGTCAGCACACAGCCTGACGTGGGGCTGGAACCCAAAGACTGTGAGATCATGACCTGAGCTGAAGTCGGAGGCTTAACCAACTGAGCCACCCAGGCGCCCTAGTCACATTGTTTCAACTTTGCATAGTAAATTGCACTATGTACATGATTTTCTGTTTTCATTGTTTATAAAATGTTTAAAATGCATCCAATTCACTTTAAGTTTCCTACTAAAACTACAGCTCATTGTCTCAAATGCTTTCCTTATTTGAGTTGTATTTTGTGAGAGCATCTGTAGAAGTTTAGCCTTAAAAAAAGAAAGGTTGTGCACTTATAGGGAACTGACAACCCATTGCTGGAAATTATGTTCCACTGTCATTTCAAAGAATTTCAAGGGTTTCTCACTTTTGATATTTTAATACTATATATTTTATTTTAGATTGATTTGTTTAGATGACTCAATTTCTCATTAATTATGGAATCTGGTCCAGAAGTAAAATAAACAAATAAACAATAATCCCAGAAAATAACACTTTAGAATCATTTCCCCTTTTCTTTTGAATGTTTTTATTAGCTAGAGATTCCTTCTACTTTCTTGAAAAACACATCTTCAATTATTTAAATGGGAAAGAATCAATAGATGGGCAATTATATTTATTGGAAGGACTTTGGATTTAGAAGCAGGAGACATGAATTCAAATACTATCTCTGTACAAACAGCTCTATATATTTAGGAAAAGTCTATTTCCGTAATTTTTTTTTACTTATGAAATCAAGTGGAGTAATTTCATTTTATATTTATTCAGCCATAATTTATTGATGTCCAACTATGTTCCATTAAATCTTCTGAATGTTGCAAGTGTAGTACCAAACAATACAAAATACTTATTCTCAAAAATCTTAATTTATTTGGTAGGATAGGAGTAGAGAGGCACCAAATGAACAAAATCAAAAAATAAATGGATATTATAGGTTAGAATCAATACATTATATGATAAAACTTATTTTGAAAATAAAAATAGAATAAATTACAGAGGGAGGACTGGGTGAAGAGTAGTTCACATTTCTCTGTTGTGAAAAATTATTAGAAAAGTGTATGTGAAAATCTTATAAATTCTGAAGCAATAAAGAAATACTGAGTTTTATATTATGGATATATAATTACATTATTTCCACAGTTTAAAGAAATATATTAATAAATGTATAGGGACTTTATTCTCAGCTTATCTAATTTAATTATACCTGGGAGCTGAGTATATAAAAAGAAGCTCATTTCTAGCTCCTACCCCAACAACTCAGATTACAAAATACTATTTCTGCAGCTAAGGACATGAAACATATAACCACTATGAGGCAAATTTCTAGAATTTGAAGATAGGGAGTCATGGAATATTGGAAAAAGACAAAAAGCTAAATTAAGAAAATGAAGAAACTCATAAGAAGCTATACAGATGCATGATTAAATGAACAGAAGAGGGGCCCATGGGTGGCTCAGTCGGTTAAGCACTAGACTCTTGATATCAGCTCAGGTCATGGTCTCACTGTTCAGGAGATCAACCCCTGCCTGGAGCTTTGCGCTGACAGCGTGGAGCCTGACTGGGATTCTTTCTCTCCCTCTCCCACTTGCTCTTTCACACAAAACAAATAAACAAATATTTTTAAAAAATGAACAGAAGAAAATACCATGACTAAAGAGAAACTAAGAGGCAGATAAACACGTTACACAGAAAAAAGGACAGAATAACTACTGGGATCCTTACTTGGTCAGTGTGTGTGCGTGTGTGTGTTTGAATATACCTAAAATTTTAAATTATCCATGTAAACTGGAGTTTTGAATCATAATTGAGTCACTGGAAAAGAAGTAGTTGGTTTTTCTTTACTAGGATTTTTCTTGATGTGCTTAATTAAGGACTCTATTGTTTCTATATTTGATTAAAGACGAATTAACTTGTGAAAACTGTTTTCCAGTTGAGAAATTTTTATGAATTTCCTAGCTATAAATTTGCTTCACATATAAATTATGACTTATTTTTATGAATTTGTTTCATAAAACATTATAATTGCTAAGTTTTAAAATAACTAAAAATTTTCTGTTTATGTTGTTCTCTTTCCCCCACCTCCCACATTTGGCTATCCATTTAATGCTACTACTATACACTTACAAAGAATTGTTTTAAAAATTGAGAAAGTTCAATATTAAGTCATAGAATTTACAGGGGCATGTCAGTCATCTTTATTGTAAGATCTGATAAGAGAAATTTGTTCCAAGATGACATGGAGATGTTTTCTCAAGTTTATAAATTGATTACTTCTTTAGCTTAAGGTCAACAAGACCAAATTACAAAGCAAATATTCTCCACAAAGAAATAAAGGAAGCCATTATGAGCATTAAAAATATAACCTTAATTAATTTATGTTTGGTCACATAGGCTAGAGCTTGAAATGAGAGAGAATATGATACAGACTTTAATAAGATTTAGTGATTTTGAGGATAATTTCTGAGAACTCAGTGTAAGTACCAATGGACAATTAAGGGTTTAGGATCCTGAGATTATAGGTCAAATTTGAGAGTTCTAGGAATAAAAATGAGATTTGATCTACTTTTTAAATTTTATTTAATCTAGGTCCTATTTTTAATTATGGGGTTTTTTTTTTTTACTTGTAAACAAAAACATGAAATTTGTGCTCTATGTGGAGTAGGTAGGTGATTTGGAAACTTAATCCAGTGTATGTTAGCTAATCAAAGCTATAGTTTCACCTGGGATTCAAATACTGGTCTTGTGCCTTACCTGGACTACCTTGGGCAAGTTAGAAATACTCACTGTGCCTCCTAACTTATTGAATGAGTATGATAATAACACCCATCTCTTAAGGTTGTTGTAATAATTCCATGAGCTCATCTATGTAAGATACATGTAGTAGTATTGGTTTATCATGAGTACTCAGTGAACAAGAACTATAAAATGTTCTATCCATACCTTCGAAGCTCCAAAAAGCAATTGGAGTCATACTCTGTTACTTTACTGAAGTAAGATCCTTAAAATTCACAATGTTTTTTTTTTTACATCTATCTCTTTTATACTATTCTCTCAGTAATATCACTTTAGTACCCTATTACATCATGTCTAGAAATTCATTAGGTTTAAACATATGAAAATGCCAATATTTGAACATTTCTCATCCTCAGAAACAACAATTTAAATTGGTCCAATCTTAGAACGACTCTCTAATTCTTCATTCTGGGTTCAACTCCCAGCTTCTCTGTTCAATCTTCCTATTATATTGCTGTCAAATTAATATTCTTTAAGGAAATTCACCCTGTTGTTATTCTACCCAAACTCTCAGAAATATCCAGGTGTCCACTGACATGTTAAAAAATTATTTGAATGTGGAACAAGATTCTCTATAATTTATCCTACATTTAAATTTTCAAATGTATACCAAATATAATTATTGTTGTAATTCATGTTCCTTTTGCTCTGAGCACCCCCTATTACTCCTTTACTTTTTCCACTGTCTCCTGGATTCCAGGAAGCTTTATTATTCTCAGGGACCCAATTCAAAAGATAACATTTTTTTTTAACGAATTTCAGTCAATACTGTCTCCTTTCATGTGACACTTTTCAGTGTTTTCCTTCACACATTAACTTAACAATTGAATTGCCACTGCAAGTTATGAGAAGAGATATTGGGAAAAACATACACAAAAATGCTATCTTTCCCTAATGTTTAGGAATGAACACTCTCCAAAACGTTTTCAGCAAGGTGTCTCAATATCTTGTCACCAGGATATATTTCAGTCCATTTAGCCTCTCACTGATTCCTGACTGTTGTATAACACTAATAGATAACACAGATATTAAATTCCTACAAATCACATGTATAAAGTGTCTAAATAAAAGATATAGCTGTCCTGTGACCAAAATGTTATAAGATTTTACTTAGTGGGCTGATATATCCAGAAGGTAATGAAGAATCTTACTAACCATGACAGTTTCTAAACAGATAATGAAATAGAACAACTCTGTCAGGCAGCCAGATTCAGATACTAGCCTCTTACATTAGATTCTTTTTATTCTCCAACACTAATTCTATTACTATCACTATTTTTAGCCTTACTAATGTTCTCTGTTCTCTGACTATAGCAATGTTCTCTGTAATTTAAGATATTTCACCTTTCATAGTCCTTTATCTCTAATCTTTTCTTGAGACTTATAAAAATCTTACTCTCTCGGGACTAATGGGAGGCGCAGTTGGTTAAGCAACCAATTCTTGGTTTCAGCTCAGGTCATGATCTCACAGTTCATGAGTTCAAGCCCCAGGATACAACTATAGTCAAATAGTTCTTCAAACCTTGTACTGAAGCACTTGCTTTATGAAATGAATCTCAGATACTTTTGCCTTTCCAGTATTCATTCTTCATCTTTCTGGAAGAAGCATCACAAAAAAAATTGGAAAATAAGTTATTTCTCATAGACACAATCTTGCTACTACGACAATCATCTGCCTTCCTTACTGCTTCTCTTTGGCCTAAGTCATATTGCAGTCATAGTAGTTCCCACTGAACTTTTAATTCTGAGCAATAACATAAAGAAAATAGAGGCCTCTACATTTTCTAAAGAAATTCTCCACTTAGGCTTGTTAATTAGACCCTACTGATGCCCTGGTTATTGTCATTTCTTATATGATGCTCTTCAAATTACACTTAAATTCTTTGAGGTATTACACACCCTTTCAATAAATTCCTCATTTTCTTATGTTAATAGAGCACACTTCTTTTGCTTGGCATTGAGGAATCCAAATTAGTATACCATAAAACAGATGTTTATCATCTGGCAAAACAGTCTAATAGGTGATTTCACACATTGCCTTTATACTCTAAATGGTTAACTAGACAATTCAGTAAGTAATCTAAATAGGCTTTTTAAAAAGTTTATTTATTTATTGAGAGAGAGTGAGAGAGTGAGTGGGAGAGGGGTAGAGAGAGAGAGAGGAAGAAAGAGAGAATCCCAAGCGGGCTCCACACCTTCAACATAGAGCCAAATGTAGGGTTTGAACTCACGAACCATGAGATCAAGACCTGAGCAGAAACCAAGGATCGGACACTCAGATGACTGAGCTACTAGGCAGCCCTAAACAGGCATTTTAATGTGGTAGTTTAGAGAATGGCCTCAAACCAGACTGATTTTGAATCCTGGATTAACCACTTACTAACTGTATGACCCAAGCCTCACATGTCAGTGGCTCTACACCTCAAAATTCTAACAAGGATAATAATACTTTCTAAAGTTATTTTGAGGAGAAAATGTGCTAGTATATTTGAAGTTCCTTAAAGAAAGTTCAAATAAGTGGCTAATAAATGATAAAAGTCTTTTAAAAAATCATTGTACAGAATGCAAGCCCATATCTATTGTCAAAGGTGTTTTAGGGACTCATTATGGTAAGGTCACACTGATCTACCCATACAAGGTAAATCTTAAGCCTTCATGAAAGTGAAGGCAATGATCCATCCCTGGAATTCTATGTTCTTGACCTTCTGCATTAATGCAAAATACCACTAGTTACTTATAATCAGATGTAAACAAAAATTGTGATAAAATCCAGGTGATATGAATAAGAATCGTAATTTCCCCATAGAGTTCTTTAGGAAGAGCTTGACAATTCTGTAAGTAGCAGAGTGTATTTCTTTTGAAACACACACAAGTAAATTTTCTTATAATTTTCAACGGTACCTCTGGGATGAGAGTAAACATAATTCAGTTGCTCCTTAACAGTACTGTAATTCTATTTCATTTGAGACAAAGATGCAAAATATATTTGCATGTTTCCTAATCATACTTTTCATAGGAAATATAAATCTTTCACTTAATGAAAAAAAGCCAAAGTAATAATATTACAGAATTTTGATATTGTATAATATGTTTATAACTTGCTAAATTGGAATTATTTGTTATTCATGTGTTTTCATGAAAATGAGATGAACTCTAACTGAAAGAAGGATGCGCTTAATTTGTTGCAAGGATATTGCAGGTGAAAAATTGTAACTCAAATTTCTCTAGTGTTGGTAGTATAAAATAAAAAGTCTCCAATATCATTCATTTTGTTCTGTATGTGTCAACATAATTTTATCTTGTAAACTTGATAGATTGAAATTAAATTACAATTAAGATGCACATCTGTGAAGTTTAAATTAGGTATAGTAGTTGCAATGTTCATTCAAAAGTGGCTGGAGAGAGTCCTGTTTCTCACTATAGAGGATTACCTTTTATTTGGCAAACTTCCTCCTGAAAAAAGCCAAGATATTAACCAAATATTCTCACACACACACACACACACACACACACACACACACACACACAAACACATACACCACATGTTTCCTGATTTATAACAGCTGACTTAAGATTTATTTTTTATTTTATTTATTTATTTTGAAACAGAGAGATGGAATGTGCAGGGGAGAGGAAGAATGAAAGGGAGAGAGAGAAAGAGAGAGAGAGAGAGAGAGAGAGAGAGAGACTCCCAAGGCGGCTCCACACTGTCAACATGGAGCCTGACGTGGGGCTCAAACCAACAGAGTGAAATCGTGACCTGAGCTGAAACCAAGAGTCAGACATTCAACCAACTGAACCACCCAAGTGCCCCTGACATACGAGTTTTTAGCTTACAATCTGAAAAAAGCAATGCACATTCAACAGAAACCATACTCTAATATTGAGCCTTGTCTTTTCCTGGGCCAGCAATATGTGGTGAATATTCCCTCATGATACCTGGCAACAGCAGCAAACTGTAGCTTCCAGTCAGTCATGTGAGTGTAAACAACCCATATGCTTACCAACCATTCTATATGCATACCGCCAGGCTGTTTTTCACTTTCAGTACAGTATTCAATAATTACACAAGATCTTCAACACTATGTTATAAAACAGGTTTTGTGTTAGATAATATTCCCTAGCTATAGCTTAGTGTAATTGTTCTTAGCACATTTAAATTAGGTTGGGTTCAGCTATAATGTTTTATAGATTAAATGCATTTTTGACTTATGATATTTTCAGCTTACACTGTGTTTATTGGGACATAACCTCATCAAAAGTCAAAGATTATCTACTTATCTATCTATCTATCTATCTATCTATCTATCTATCTATCTATCCTTGAAGTTTTTTGAGAGATACAAAAAACTTTGAAAGATTTAGGTATGACATTATGAAGAGATAAGCATTAAATTCAGAGACACTTTTCATCTTGAAGCAAATCAAAAGGGGTAGCTAAGAATCTGTGGAACTGACTACAGAATTTTGCAGTTGCACTTCTTAGCAGTGATGAAAATTTAAGTTCTTGTCACATCAACATAAAGAATCCATAGGCTATACCATAGGCTTTCAGTTGAAATATGTAGAGCTAATAACTAGAAATAATGGCAACTGGAAAGAAATCAGGTCTTATAAATGATGATCAGACTCAAATTAATTTTTGCTTGGATTACTGTTATTTGCCCCTCAGACTAAATTGCCCTGTGATTCTGAGAAGGTAAAAATATTCAGCAATCTCAAGAGGTTCGGGTGACAAAAATTTGGATTCAAGAAAATCATGCTATTAGACATGACAAAAAAGCCAGTATTGGATGAGCAATCCACCCCCAGCAATTATAAAATCTGGATTAAATATATAAAATAACAGAGTCTCAGAGAAAAGCCAGGCCACTTATGACTTAAGTGTCAAAAAATCCCAGAGTGAAGAGTGGAGTACCACAGTGACTTCCACATCCTACTTCACATTTTCCATCAAGGTTTTTGCCAATGTGTAGTTCAGAGAATAGGGACCAGTGAGAAAGTAGTGACTGAGACCTGCAACAATCTGATAGGGGATTAAAAAAAATAGTTGGAGGTCTGAACTCCCAAGGAAACGAGGACTTGAAGACGTCTCCAGAAAAGTGTGATTAAAATTTCAAGTGAAATTTCATTTTCAGGACTTACTTAACTCCTGTGTTAGAGAGGTAAAAAATAAGATAAAAAGAGAGAAGGAGGCAAACCATAAGATATTTTTAAATACAGAGAACAAACTGAGGGTTACGGGAAGGGTGATAAGTGTGAGGATGGTTTAAATGTGTGATGGGCTTTAAGGGGGACACTTGTTGAGATGAACACTGGGTAACATGATGAATCAGTGAATTCTGCTCCTGAAATTATTACAGTATCTGTTAATTAACTTGGATTTAAATAAAATAAAAAAATAACAATAAAAAATAAAATAAATTGAATAAAATAAAATTAAATTAAATTAAAAAGAAAAGAGGCAAACAAAAACATCCTGGAGGCTAAACCCTGAGCATAGATTTCAGCAATCTTGCCATTCTGAGAATGGAAGAATTTAGAGTTCAAAGATGGCAAGTTCCAAGATCTCTGGTAATTCTAGAAACTTTCTTTCAGATTAGAACATTGAAGGGCTCCCATCTAGAAGAAAAGAGATTTCTAGAAATACGAAAATAAATTGGCCAATACAGTCAATTTTAACAAAGCATAAAACACTACATTTAATCTCATCATGATGATTGTCCAATATTCTATCATCCTACTAAAACCTAAGAATTAATAACTGTTTTATGCAAAATACAATAATCAATTAAAACTCACTAGGAACTCCAAAAGAGAAGACCAAGTGATGGAAAACAAAAGAAATAGACAACCAAATGAAGAAAAAACAGCAACAAACAAAAAACAAAAAGGCCATCTACACATTGTATATATCAGAAGATCTTTAAAAAATTGAGATGGGCGCCTGGGTGGCTCAGTCAGTTAAGTGTCTGACTTCAGCCCAGGTCATGATCTTGTGGTTTGTGGGTTCGAGCCCCAACGTCTGGCTTTATGCTGACAGCTAGTTCAGAGCCTGAGCCTGCTTCAAATTCTGTGTGTGTCTCTCTCTCTGACCCTCCCCTGTTCATGCTCTGTCTCAAAAGTAAATAAACATTAAAAAATATTTAAAAATTTGAGAAACATGTTCAAGGAAATACAGTGAATTGAGGAGCTGATAAGATAATGAAAAGGTATATGAATGAGTCACATAGAAAATTAAGAATAGAAAATACAAGTAAAATTAAGAATGGTGGCTATCAGGTGAGGAGGTAGGAGAAATGAAAAAATGTTCATCAAAGGGTACAAAATTGCAATTATGTAGGATGAATAAGTCTACAGATCTAACATAAAAATTTAAGACTACAATTAATAATACTATATTGAATATAAAAAATTTAATAAGAGAGTAGATTTCATCACACACAAGAAATTGGTAACTATGTGAGGAGAAGATATGCTAATTAGCTTGACTGTAGCAATCACTTCACTATGTACACGTACATCAAATTATCATGCTGTATACCTTAAATTTATGCAACTGTATTATGCATTACAAAAAATAATGTATTAATTTAATAACAGATTTGTCATAACAGAAGAAAGGATTAGAAAAACTAAAGATAGTTATTAGAATATATTAAAACTGAAACAATATAAAAGAAGTAAAATGCGGAAAAAATAGATATTTGATATACATTGTTAACAAAGGTTTAATGTGCGTATAACTGGAATCCTAGTGGTTGAGGACACAGAATGACTTAATAGCATTTTTACAAAAAGATATGTGAAAATATCTTGAAAATGATGAAAAAAAGAAAACATTAGTTTTCAAAGCTCAGTGAAACCTAAACTAAAAAAAATATGAAGAAAATTATACCAGAGCATTGATAAAATTGAAAGAATAGAAAAATAGAGCTAAAATAAAATTGACAACTAGATTTAATAGCAGAAAAGACAGAAACCAAGAGAAAAACAAAATCATACCTTTAAAATGCTGAAAAACAACAGCAACAAAAAACCTCACAGCTTGAAATCTGCCAAGCCAAGAAAAAGATTCTTTAAAATAAAAGTTAAATATTGGTATTTTATACAAACTAAAAATAGAAATTATTTCCCAGGAGATGTTCATCAAATATAAAAATCAAACCTATTTTTATTTTCAGAGAAAGAGAATGATCCCATATGGAAATAATGGTAATTTAAGAAAGAATAAAGAACACCATGAGGTGTTACTGTGTAATTCTAAGTAAATATTGACTGTTTAGATCAATAACAATGTTTATTTATAGACAACACCTATACAGAATTTCGCTACATGACGATAATATGGTAGGTATTAATTGCTTACCATGTATTGGAAGGACTTTGCACTATGGAAAAAAGAAATAGACACAATTCTAAGGAAAATTTTCCACAAGTCTTATATGTGCATTGTAATTTGGGAACAAATAAAAATAATTATATAAATATGTAATTCACAAATGGAGGGAGAGATTAATGAATAAAAAATATGCTGGATTCATTAATAAGATGAGAAAAAGAAGAGAAAACAGAACAGGTAAGACAAATGGTAAGATAATGGACACATGTAAATATAACAGAATTGGCTAAATAAATATTCCGGCTGCAAAAGTTTTAGAAAGAGGGAAATAAATAAAAGCAAAACCTTTACACTGCTTTAAAAGACTCGAAGTATAAGGTACCACAAAGAATAGGTATAAAGGAGGCCAGTGTCTGTAATATGTCAAATTCTTACCTCCCAAATACAGTTGATAATTGATACTTAAAAGAAGGCTGTGACTTCTCCTGTCTTTCATCCTATAATTTATACCAGTGAAAATTGACCGGGTAAAGTATTATAAAAAGCACCAGTCCTGTAATCCTAGTTATTTAAAAAAAATCCCTTACCAAAGACTTGCATTGTTAAAGATATTGGAGGCAAATTCATATTTTAAATGTCCTTCATGAATTCAAAACTGATGCCTATTTTCTCAACTGAACCTATTATGTCAGCATTGGTTAAGCCTCATGATAGAGCTGATGGTAAGTTCAATTAGGTACAGAAACAGTTTAAATTTTCTTAGGCCTTCCATTATCTTATAAGATTACTTTCAACATGTGGCTTTTATTGTAGTAATTCTTTAAAACCACGTTTATTTTGGAACACTTGGGTGGCTCAGTTGGTTCAACGGCCAACTCTTGATTTTGGCTCAGATCAAGATCCCGTAGTTCCTGAGACTGAGCCTCACATCGGGCTCTGCAATGACAGTGTGAAGCCTACTTGGAAATCTCTCTTCTCCCTCTCTCTCTGCCACTCCCTTGCAACTCACATTAAATAAACATTAAAAAAAATATTTAAAAAACCCACTTGTATTTTTTGTGATTTTCTTCTATACCTATTCCTATACCCTACTTAATTAGACACAAGAAAGCTGTATATCTCACAATATGCTACTTAGAATACATAAAATTTGTCTTATGCAGATTAAAAATATAAATGATACATTAATCAGGGTTATCAAATTAAAGGTTATCACTAACAAGTATAAAGCTCCTTAAAAAAGATGTTAAAGATAATGTATGAGTTGGACAAGTATTTATGAATTACTCGACATAAAATCAAATAAATTAAAAAGAATAGAAGTGGAATATGTAAAATACTGTGAACACAGCCTCTTTCTTACACATTTTTCTCATTTTTGCCATTGAATGGTTGTGCTATCAAAATTTAGGGCCACAAGTACAAGGTCTGCAATTTGAGAAAGGTGCTTATCCTTTATTCTCGTAGTTTCTACATTTTTTAAAATTAAAAAAAAATTTAACATTTATTTATTTTTGAGAGACAGAGAGAGACAGATCATGAGCAGGGGAGGGGCAGAGAGAGAGGGAGACACAGAATTAGAAGCTGGCTCCAGGCTCTGAGCTGTCAGCACAGAGCCCAACCGGGGCTTGAACCCATGAACTGTGAGATCATGACCTGAGCCGAAGTTGGATGCTCTACCGACTGAGTCACCCAGGTGCCCCATAATAGTTTCTACATTAATATATTTAGAACTGTTAGCACATCACTTACTTATGAAGGGTATATAGAGGAGTATTTGTAAATCTGAACAAAATCCCTCTTATATAGTAGATGCTGCTAAAGTTTGTGTTCTCTCTCTCTCCATACTCCTCCTGCAAATATTATTCTAATTAGATAACTATCTCTGAGCCATTTGAAGTGTGGATAATGTCTTATTCTTTTGTGATTTTTCAAGAAAATACTGGGCCTGAAAATCAAGTGAATAATCAAGCGCTAGAGGTTTTATGAAGGAACAAGGAAATGAATAATTGAAGACAAGCATTCTTCCTGAAACAGAGATGTAGTGATGTGATTCAAAGTATAAAAATTCTATTTATTTCTTTTAAATGACATAAAATTTATAGACAGTTCTTTTCGAGTAGGTTAACTGTAAGCAATCCAATGCAAGTTAATTTTTATAATCCTACAAACTTCAAAAGCCTAGAATATAAAGACAAAATGTGAAGAGGGAAAAAAATTCTGATTGCTTTCTATAAACTTGTAGCTGTAAAACAGTCAAATAAATTCCTTTTATATCCCATGTAACTCCAGCCTCTTTGTCAGTACATATCCATTAATTTAACCACAAATATAATAGTTATTGTCAATTATGAATTCAATAAATGTTAATTAATTTACCATGGATATATTATTCTTCTGCTTTGTTGTGACTAATATACTATTTTCTAACTACATATATAGGTAAACTAGAAGTTTCTTGACATAAAAATACCTTCTAATAGTTTTTCCTTGTTTCTTCTCTAGATGTTACTACTATCTCTATACACAAGAATAAAATGTTTTAAGAATATTTCTAAGATATTAATGAATAAACCTGAAATATATAATCACATAAACCATTTAAAATTAATGTTGTGTATAATAAACTATAAATAGCATTCTCTTTAAGGATAAATGCCATTAGTAATGTTCTAATTTAGTTATTGATATATTATGAAAATGAATTACTACATGTTTATTTTTGTATTATTCCACTTAACTTTAAATGTCCTAGGTTAAACTAAGTAGTAATAAACAGTGAACTGCTATATTAAATACATGTTTAATATATGTGTGTATTAAATTCCATATATTTTTTAGTTTCATGTTTTTTAAAAAAATTACAATTAGTTAACATACAGTGTAGTATTAGTCTTATGTGTAGGATTTAGTGATTCATCACTTCCATACAACACTTGGTGCTCATCACAAGTGCCCTCCTTAATACCTATCACCCACTTAGCCCATCTCCCTGCCAGCCGCATCCCCTCCAGCAACACTCTGTGCTCTATAGTTACGAGTCTGTTTCTTGGTTTGTCTCTCTCTCTCTCCGTTTCTTCCATTTTTTGTGTGTTTTGTTTCTTAAATTTCACATATGAAGAAATCATATGGTATTTGTTTTTCCCTGATTGACTTATTTCACTTAGCATTATACCCCCTGGGTCCATTCATGTCATTGCAATGGCAAAATTTCATTCCATGTATAAATATATATGGAATATAGTACAACTATAGATACTACATACTACATGATATATATATATCACATATATATATACACACACACATATATATACATTCTACACACACATGTGCACACACACACATATATTTTCTTTACCCATTCATCAATCGATGGATACTTTGGCTGTTGCCATATCTTGGCTATTGTAAATAATGACGCTATAAACATAAGGGTGCGTGTATCTATTTCAATTAGTGTTTTCATATTTTTTTGGTAAATACTCAGTAGTGGGATGGCTGGATCATAGGGTAGTTTCTAGTTTTAACTTTTTTGAGAAACTCCATACTGTCTTCCACAGTAACTGTACCTGCTGGTATTCTCACCAACAGGGCATGAGGGTTCCTTTTTCTCCACATCCTTGCCAAAACTTTTTGTTCCTTATGTTTTTAATTTTAACCATTCAGAAGGAATGAGGCGATATCTCATTGTGGTTTTGATTTGCATTTCCCTGCTAATCAGTGATGCTGAGCATCTTTTCATATGTCTGTTGGTTATCTGTATGTCTTCTTCAGAGAAATGTTTATGTCTTCTGTTCCCTTTTAATTGGATTGTTTGTGGTATTTTGGTGTGGAGTTGTAGGAGCTCTTTGTATTTTTGAGACTAACCCTTTATCAGATAAGTAATTTACAAATATCCTCTCCCATTCAGTAGGTTGTCTTTTAGTTTTATTGGTTCTTTGCTTTGCTGTGAAGAAGCTTTCTATTTTGATGTAGTACCAATAGTTTTTTACTTTTGTTTTCTTGACTCATGATACATACATTAAAAAAACGTTGCTATGGCCCATGTCAGAGAAATTACTTCCTGTGCTCTCTTCTAGGATTTTTATGGTTTCAAGATTCACATTTAGAACCTTAATCCATTTTGAATTTATTTTTGTGTTTAGTGTACAAAAGTTGCCCAGTTTCATTCTATTGCATGTGGCTGTCCAATTTTCCCAATATCATTTATTGAAGAGACTGTGTTTGCATAATCTTGCCTCCTTTATCAATTGTGGGTTTATATCTGGGATTTCTATTCTGTTCTATTGAGCTGTGTGTCTAGTTTGCGCCAGTACCACACTGTTTTGATTACTACAGCTTTGTAGTATATTTTTAAATCCGGGATTGTCACACCTTCAGTTTTGTTCTTTTTCAAGATTTCTTTGGCTATCTAGGGCATTTTGTGGTTCCATAAAAAATTTTGGATTATTTATTCTGTAAAAAATGCTAATGGTATTTTGACAGGGATTGCATTAAATCTCTAGATTGCTTTGTGTAGTATGGACATTTTAACAATATCAGGTCTCCCTATCCACGAGCATGGAATATCCTTCCATTGTTTCTGTTGTCTCCAATTTCTTTAACCAATATTTTATAGTTTTCAGAGTACAAGTCTTTCACCTCTTTAAGTTTACTCCTAGATATTTTATTATTTTTGGTGCAGTTAGAAATGGGATTGATTATTAATTTCTTTTTCTGTTTCATTATTAGTGCATAGAAATGCAGTTGATTTCTGTACATTGATTAAACATTTTTTAATGTTTGTTTTTGAGAGAGAGAGAGAGAGAGAGAGAGAGAGAGAGAGAGAGAGAGAGAGAGAGAGAGAGAGAGAGAGAGAAAATCTGAAGCAGGCTCTAGGCTCTGAGTTGTCAGGACACAGCCCAACGCAGGGCTCAAACTCACAAACTGTGAGACCATGACCTGAGCTGGTCTGAGGCTTAACCTACTGAGCCACGCAGATGTCCCTGTACATTGATGTTGTATCCTTTGACCTTACTGAATTCATTTATCGGTTCTTGTTTTTTGTGTACTCTTTAGAGGATTTTTTTTTTATATATGTAGTATCATGTCATCTGCAAGTAGTGAAAGTTTTCCTTCTCCCTTATCAATTTGGATGCCTTTTATACCTTTCTCTTATCTGATTGCTGTGGCTAGGGATTTCAGTACTATGTTGAATAAGTGATGAGAGTAGTCACCCTTATCTTAGTCCTGAATTTAGAGGAGAAGCTCTCAGTTTTTCATCATTGAGGATGATGTTAGCTGTGGGTTTTTCATATGAGGCTTTTATTATGTTGAGGTATGTTTCCTCTAAATCTGTGAGGTTTTTACCATGAATGGATGCTGCACTTTGTCAAATGCTTTTTCTGCATTATATTATTTTTTAACCTTTCTCCTATAATTGTGATGTATCATGTTGACTGATTTCCAAATATTGAATCACCCTTGTATCCCATGAATATGCTTGATCATGGTGGATGATTTTTTCATGTATTTTTGGATTCAGTTTGATAATACTTTGTTGAGGACTTTTGCATCTATGTTCATCATAGATATTGGCTGGTAGTTCTCCTTCTTCTGTGACATTTTTATATGGCTCTGGTAACCTAAACCAGCACTGAGGTAATGTTGAGGTAATTCTGGCCTCAACATGAATTTGGAAGTTTTCCTTCCTCTTCTATTTTTTTGAAAAGTTTAAAAAGTGTAGTCTTCTTTAAGTATTTGGTAGAATTCACCTATGAAGTCATCTGATCCTGGACTTTTATTCCTTGGTAGTTTTTCTTTTCTTTTCTTTTTTCTTTTCTTTTCTCTTCTCTTCTTTTCTTTTCTCTTCTTTTTTTAAGAGATTGAGCAGAGGACAGGGGCAGAGGGAGAAAGAGAAAATTTTAAGTATGCTGAGGGTGGTGGAGCCTGCCATGGGGCTCAATTACACAACTTTGGGATCATAAGCTGAAATCAAGAGTCAGACAATCAAGTCAGACAATCAACTGAGCCGTCCAGGTGCTCCTATTGGGATTTTTTTTTTTTTTAATTAGAGTTTCAATTTCATTGCTGGTAATTGTTCTATTCAAATTTTCTATTTCTTCCTGATTGGGTTTTGGTAAGTTATATGATTCTGGGAATTTATCTATTTTTCCTAGATCATCTAGGTGTTGGCATATAATTTTTCATAATATTCTCTTACAATCCTTCATGTTTCTGTGGTGTCAGTGGTTATTTCTTCCCTTTTGTTTCTGATTTTGTTTATTTGCATTCTGTCTCTTCTCTCTACATATTTCTTTGTCTCTCTCTCTCTTTCTCTTACTCTCTCTTTTTATGAGTCTTGCTGGAGGCTTATCCATTTTGGTGAACTTTTCAAAGAACCAGATCCTGGTTTCTTTGATCTGTTCTATTGTTTTTTTTTTCTAATTGCTATAACATTTATTTCTGCTCCAAATTTGATTGTTTTCTTCCTTTGGCTAGGTTTAGGCTTCATTTGTTCTTTTTCTAGTTCCTTTAGGTATATATTAGATTGTTTATTTGAGAATGCTCTTGCTTCTTGAGGTAGCCCTATATTGCCATAAACTTCCCTCTTAAAACCAAGATTCTGTAACATTGTTTCTTTTTTCATTTTCATTGTCTCCATATATATTTCTTTTTTTTTAAATTTCTTGGCTGACCCATTCATTGTTTAGTAGCTTCTTATTTAATTTAAATGTATTTGTTCTCTCTCCATATTTTTTCTTCTGATTGATTTCCAATTCCATTGCATCATGGTCAGACAAGATATATGGTATAACCTGATCTTTTTCAGTTTGTTGAGATTTGTTTTTTGGTCTTATATGTAATCTATTCTGGAAAATATTCTGTGTACATTTAAAGAGAATCTGTATTTTGCTATTTTAGGATGGAATATTCTGAATACATCTGTTACATCCATCTGGTCCTGTGTTTCATTCAAAGCCACTCTTTCCTTGTTGATTTTCTGTTGATTTTCTATCCATTGTTGTAAATGGGGTGTTAAATTCCCCTACTATTATTGCATCACTATCAATTAATTCCCATGTGTTTGTTTTTAATTGCTTTATATATTTGGATGCTCTCATGTTGGGTGTATGGTTATTTACATCTTTCATATCTTCTTGTCAGATTCTCCTTAATGATTATACAATGTCTTTCTTTGTCTCTTCTTATACTCTTTGATATTTTGTCTAAGTATTGCTATCCTAGCTTTCTTTTCTTATCCATTTATATTATAAATGTTTCTCCATACCCTCACTTAAAAAAATTTTTTTTAATGTTTATTTATTTTGAAAAAGAGAGACAGAGTGCCAGCAAGGGAGAGGCACAGAGAAAGAGACACAGAATCTGAAGCAGGCTCCAGGCTCCAAGCTGACAGCACAAAGCCTGAAGCAGGGCTCAAACCCATTGCTGTGAGATCATGGCCTGAGCTGAAGTTGGATGCTCAACTGACTGAGCCACCTAGGCACCCCTATCCCCTCACTTTCAATTTGCATATATCTTTTGGTTTGAAATGAGCCTCTTGTAGGCATCATATATATGGGGGTTGTGTTTTTATCCATTTCATCCCCTTAGGTGTTTTGATTGGAGCATTTAGCATTTACATTCAAAATAATTATTGACAGGTATGTATTTATTGCCATTTTTTAATTTGCTTTGAGGTTTGTTTTTGTAGCTATTCTCTGTTCCTGTGTTCCCTTGCTCTCTTCTCTCACTGCAAGTTGGATTTCTTTAGTTATATATCTGTGTTCTTTTTCTTTATATTTTGCAATCTGTTACTGGTTTTTGATTTGTGGTTACCATTAGGTTTGTATATAACATCTTTTGCACATAGTAGTTTATATTAGGTTGATGGTCTCTAAACTTGAACCTATTATTCATTCCTTTCCCCATCATGTTTTAGGTATATGTTGTCATGCTTTATATACTTTAATTTTGCAAGTCTCTAAACTGACTTTTACAGATAAACATATTTATAGCTATTGTGCTTCCTACTATTCTTACTCTCACTTATGATCTTTCCTTTCCACTCAAAGAATCTTCTTTCACATTTCTTGTAGGGCTGATTTAAGTGGTCATGAACTCCTTTAACTTTTTTTGGTAAGTTCTTTATCTCTTCTTCTATTCTGAATCATATCCTTGCTACGTAAAATGTTCTTGACTGCAGATGTATTTTGTTTTTGCTTTTGTTTTCCTTTCAGCATTTAGAATTTATCATACCACTTCCTCTGGACTGCAAAGTTTCTTTTGAAAAATCCACTGATAGCTTCATGGGGTTTCCCTTGTATGTAACTGTTTTCTTTCTCTTGCTGCTCTTAGTTTTTTGTTTCGTTTTGTTTGTCTTTATCACCACTTTTCACTATTTTAATTACTATGTGTCTTGGTATGGACCTTCTTAGGTTGTTTTTGTTGAAGGATCTCTAAGCCTCCTGGATCTGAATTTCTGTTTTCTTCTTCTGACTTGGGAAGTCTTTAGGATTATTTCTTTAAATACATTTTCTGTTCTCTTTTCTCTCCCTTCTTCCAAGATCCCTATAATGTGAATGTTATTATGCCTGATGGAGTCACTGAGTTATGCATTTTTTCTCACCTTCTCAGTTTGATTACTTTCCATTATTCTGTCCTCCAGATTTGATTCATTCTTCTGTTTCTTCTGTTATTTATTCTATCCGATGTATATTTAATTTCAAACACTGCATTCTCCATCTCTGATTAGTTCTTTTTTATCCCTTTGTTAAGAGTCTCACTGATGTCCTCCACTTTTTTGAAGTCCAACGAATACCTTTATGATCGTTACTTTAAATTCTCTATGACGCATATTCCTTATCACTGTCCCACCTAGATCTCTTGCTGTAGTTTTGTTCTGTTCTTTCATTTGGGATAATTCTTGTCTTCTCATTTTGTCCAACTCTGTGTCTATTTCTATGTGTTAGGAAAGTCTGCCACATAAACAGCTCTTAAAAGTACTGTGTGGGGAGTTAAGTGTTAACAAAGTGGTGCTCGTCTTTTGCCAGTGGAGACTTGACTCCAGCACTGAAACTAGGAATCAGTGGCAGACCATCCACAAAATGTGGGTATGTCAGGTGTACCATGCCTGCAAGTTGTGTGTGCTGGTCTTCTTTCACAGAGGCTGCACAGCCATTGCCAAACCCAGGGCTGGCTGGGCCATTCTGCAAGTGCATGAAGGTAAAGTGTGCTAATTTTAGAAGGTGTGTGTGTCCCCCATGGGAGGTGTCCAGCTGTTGTCATTGGGACTATGGCCCCACAAAGCATCTAGTTACAGCATTGGCAAATTTTACACTGATCTTATGGGAGAAGGTATTCACAGTGCCAGGAGTAAGGCAGGTTCAGTTGGGGAAGACACAACGTAAGCAAATTAGGTAGTGAATGTAGATATTGTGCTGGTTCCTGCAGGTGCCATGTGTTTATGCTGGGAGGTGAGAAGGGATATGGCACCTGCTAGGTTTTTTTTGTTGTTGTTGTTTGTTTGTTTGTGTAGGTCCAAGACCTCTGTCCCTCTAGACATGATCTAGATTAGTAAACTACTCTCTTTCCTCTATGCCCCAGGAGTTTTTCAAATTGCTGCTTCTGTGCTATATCTCTATAGGTTGTTTGTTGTGATGTCTCATCAATGGTGAGGAATCAGCTTCCTATCCTCCTCCTGGTTCTCCCAAAACTAAGTCTGTTGATTTTAATGTTCCAGGCTTTAAGTCCTGCTGGTTGTAAGAACTCACAAAATTCAGCTCCTCTGTTTTTCAAAGCCAAATGTTATGGGGATTTGTCTTCCCGGTGTAGTCTACCTAGTCTGTTTCTCTCCTTCTCTGAGCTAGCAGCTTCCTTCCTCCCAAGGAAGGCTGAGGTGATCACATGTGATCCTGATCACAGCTCTGTCTTTACTATCTCTTCAATGTGGCTTCATCTCTGAATTTAGTTGTGGGAGGTTGTTCTGTCAGTCTTCAGATCATTTTCTGGGTTATTTACACTGATGTGAGTGCTATCTAGATGTACCCTTGGGACAAGGTGAGCTTAGGGTCTTCATACTCGGCCATCTTCCCTGAAGGAGATGTATCATACTTTTCTTCTTTTTTTTATCCTTTGAAATAAAAGTAGACTCCAGTAGTAGCTACTTAGTGGGTTTTTCAGCGTTGATTACTCAGTCCAAAACACTTTGAGCCATTTTTGCATTCTAATAACTAATAACTAAGACATAAATTTAAAATTCATGGAGCAAAATCTACCTCAAATTAAAAAGATGAAGAAAAATGGAAGTTAGTTAGTATGGCCATAAACACATCACACACATACATTTTTCTTCTATATTTGGATTAGCTACTCAGATCTTCCAACTGCTAACACTACCATGACTAGATATGTGTCATCTCTAATCTGTGATCTATAATTAGTACAATGCCTGTTTTGCTTAGGAATGTTCACAAGAGTGTTCAACCCTGCCTAAGATAAATTAAAGTCTTATATTTGGTAAGCAACTTCCTTTATTCTAGCCTGCAAGCAACGACTTTTCTTGCCAAGTGTTCTAATACATTGGAATTATTTTTTGTAAGTAAGTCGCCGAAGCAAAAATCTGACAAGATGTTTCTTTCTAATTTTTTAAATCTTGCTTATTTGTGGGTGTTGGCACAATTTGGATTCTGTTTTGTATTATTATTATTTTAGCTATTTCTTTTGCTTTGAATATTACTGTGGATGAGATTTGTATATGCCTCAAACCATGTATTTTCTGTGCCCTGCATACTTTAAGGTTCTGGAGTTATATATCCTTTTTACAATATAAGTAAGATATACTTACAATGGTATATTTAAAGAATAATCATCTTTGAACTTGTTTTAAGACATTATGGTCTAGGTCATATCAGAATTTTTTATGCTTTGTACACAATGTACTTTCTTTTCTATGTTTATTTATTTTTGAGAGAGAGAGAGAAAGACAGAGCATGAGTGGGGGAATGGCAGAGAGAGGAGACACAGAACCTGAAGCAGGCCCCAGGCTCTGTCAGGGCTCGAACCCACAAACCACAAAATCATGATCTGGGCTGATGCCAGAGGTTTAACCAACTGAGCCACCCAGGTACCCCTATAATTTATTTTTTAAAAACAAAATTATTTAAATTCCAGTCCATTAACATACAGTGTAATATTAATTTCAGGTATATGATACAGTGATTTAGCACATCCATACAACACCCAGTGCTCATCACAATAAATGCACTCCTTAATCACCACTACCTATTTCACCCAGCTCCCCACCCACCTCCCCTCTGGTAACCATCAGTTTGTTCTGTATAGTTAAGAGTCTGTTTCCTGGTTTGCCTCTCCCTCCCTGACTCTCACTCTCTCTCTCTCTCTCTCTCTCTCTCTCTCTCTCTCTCTCTCCCTTTTATGCTCATTTGTTTGATTCTTAAATTCAACATATGAATGAAATCACATGGTATTTGTCTCTCTGACTTATTTCACTTAGAATTATACTCTCTAGCTCCATCTTTGTCATTGCAAATGGCAAGATTTCATTTTTTTTATGGGTGAGTTTCCTCAGAAAGTTAAAAATAGAACTACTCTGTGGTCAGAATTGTACTACTATACAATTGAACTACCCAAAGAATACAAAAGTGTTAATTCAAAGAATTTTTTTCCTTTAAGAAAAGGGCATGTCTATATTTTTTTCTTTCTCATAACACTCCTGAGTTTTTCTCAGAAATTCAATAAAATATTTTACATATTCAAAGTGGTAAAATATTTTTATTCAGTAATGAGACAAGTAATGATTAGAAATACTATTTTTCAAATAATTATTGTGAAAGCAAGCAAGCAAGATAGATAGATAGATATAGGTAGATATATATAACTTCACATTATTTTCTAATATATGATTTGTATAACTAGATATAAATATAACTGTCACAGGTAAGGTCAATAACCTCAATGGAGATTAAAACTGGAATGATTCTTAAATTGACCATGATTTCCAAGAGTTATGACAGATAAAAGCCAAATAAGGTGCTACTCCATTTATGTAGCTGAAAAAGTTGACAGCTGAGAAGCAGAAATTTGATATTACCCATCACAAATAAAATTCAGACCATCACTTATATCCTACATCAGAACTCATTCATGGCTCCAGAGTCCAGTATTGAAGGATAAATACTACTTTGAGAAAGGATGATGCAATTCCCTTAAACCTATGCATTAAATATTTCTCTAATACTTTTAAAAAGACTGGGAATCATTTTCCAAGGCAAATATATACTTATAAAAGGAGATATTGTGATTTTTTAAGGGAATCATGATCCATATGATTCATAATCTAAGGTATGAAGTCTGAACTAGTAATAATGCCTCATGACTCAAAACACTATTGTGGTCAAAATTAGAGTGAGAAGTAATGAATATTATAAATGACAGTTTCCCAGGTGTCTAAGGGGATCCTGTATTTTTTCTTCCTTCATTAATATACAATTGTACACATATAGTTACCAGCAGGTAGAACCCTAACATTTGTTCCAGATCCGGAGAATACAGGTAATTGTGGTAGAAAGACTTGGTGGAAACTCATAAAAATGTCAATTAATCATGCCATGATAGCAAATAAAAATCAGTGGTGCATTATGGAAGGAATTGTAGGAGCAATTTTCACAAATGTAGATGTGAAGTTTGAAAGTTTGTTATCCTATCATATCCCTGTTAAATTTACTTGTCTGCCCTCTATAAATCCAGCTGCATTATAGAAGATGACTGCACACTACCATGGACATAAACCGGCTGTAGTCTCAAATTCAGCTGCTGTGGGGGACGTAATATATTTACTTGAGCAATTCAAGACATCTCTGATACCTGATAAATGAATGTTTACTAGGCCAATATTTTCATTTCTGTACCCACCATTAGGGAAGATCAACATGACATGGCTCTTATGTGGCAAAGACAGCAGTATACTTTTATTTACTTAAATCAGAACTGTCAGCAGTCTGGCTCTGTGTCATAGTGTAGTTCTTTAGGACCTTAATCATATTATAATTATTTATATCTAGTAATGTTAAAATTAAATTATAGCATGTTTTAATTGGACCTCATCTTAATTAGATGGTATTAGCTGGTGATCAAGAAATTGCAATTAAGCAAGACACCTTAGTAGGACACGTGTGGAGCAGAAATTGGGGGAAAAAAAACAGTGGGAATTAGCAGACCTGCTATTTGGTAAAGTATTTAAGGGTGCAGTTCTTAGCAGCATAGCATGGCATCTCTGTTATGTATAAGACATATTGCTGAATCTTGCAGATCTCACCACTAAGAAAGATGCCTAACACATTACTTTTCAGAGGTATCACATCCAACCTCAGATGCAGTAATATATCTATTATCGAGTTATCTGGAAAGTTAAAGTTTTGAGTGGAGTCCAGAATAAGAAATTATTCTATATAAGATTAAGACTGCAGTACAGGTCACTTTGCTCTTTGATACTTATGATCCGACAGATATGATTGAGTTAAATGTATCTGTGGTAAATTTCAAGATATCGTGATATTTATGGTAAATTCCAAAAGAAGAGTTGAAGTTCAGTACTTGTATCAGTTATTTATTGCTGTGTAAAAAGTTGCCTCAGGTTACCTCAAATGTGCTTTAACCAATAAATGTTTATTATCTCATAGCTTTTGTGGTTCAAGAATCTGACCATGGTATTACTAGATACCTATGTTTCATACTCTCTCACAAGGGTCTAACCAGGGATAGAGTATCATCTGAGGCTCAGTAAAATGAGAACTTCCAAGTTTATTCTCATGGCTATTGTTAGAATTCAGTTTCTTATGAAATATTGGATTGAGAGTCTCAGTTCCTACCTAGATGTTAGCCAGAAACCTCCTTAGCTACTTGGATCTCTTGGTAGGTCAGCTTTCAATATGGTATATCACTTCTACTCAGAATAAGTGAGAGATATATTAGAAAAGAGCACACAAGATTGAAGCAGAATCTCTTTGTAATATAATCTCAGAAAATATTTCCCATAAACTTTTATGCATTCATCATAGTGAGTCACAAGATTCAGTTTATACTCAGGCAACATGCCATTAGACAATAGTGGGGATATCAATAGAAAAAAAAAATCATTCATGTACATCTTGGCAGCTGCTTAATATAAATTTTTAGGGTTTGGGAGCACAGTTACCATTACTTCTCCAGTAGAGAAATACCCTCTGTTAAAAATACATACTGTATGCCAGAAATTTCCTAGTATAGCGTGATGAGGTAATCATAAAACATTAAATGATCATACATCCTGAGCTGCCTATTAGGAATTAGATATTATCTGATTCACTGTGTCAAAAGGCTGAGAGTGTACATTCAGGACTAGGACCAAGCAGGCCCAGAAGAAGGCTTTTGCCTCCGCCATAAGCAGCATCTAAACATTTATGCACTATTGATTAGTTCTGCCTCCTACACAAAATCATCTCTGAACAATGATGTCATTTCACAGAAAAAAAGATAACAATGAGATCATGGAGATCATCTTGTATATCTATATGCCCAATCACACAGAAACAACAGTTCTGATCTAAAGTGTATCACACTTTTGAAGACTAGGCTAAGGACCTCTGCACAGTGGTGGCACTGCCCTTTAGGGGATGATTCATATGCATATGAAGTTTTTCCAAAGCAAACTTCAACAAAACACTGATTGAGACTGGTGTGTAAGTGCATCATCTTATGGAATAGCTCTGAGCTGTGATCTAAGTTTTAGATCATTTCTCAGAAAATCTCAGAAGAGTTAAGCATGAAGTCTCCTTTAGTGATGGCTGACTTGATAGCATGCCTGTCATAAGCTAGTTTCTTTTCTTTCTTTTACTTCATACTTCATTGTGGTTCTCAAAACTTCAAATAAACTACTTGTGATTAAATTATTTTCTGGAGGTGTGTATCAGTAGGAATCCAAACCAGGGCAAAAGGCATTTAGTGTCCTGAGCAGCTCCAAAAGACCAGATATAATTAGTGAATATGGTGGATGCAATGACCCATGAAGTGAACAGTCAAAAATAAGAATTATGAAATGGGAGAGAACTGTGCAGGTATTCACGTTGCATTATTTCTTCCATTGACAGGTTCAAGATATGTTTTCTTCACTTAATCACGTTATAGAACTCTCACATGACAACCAAATATTTGCTTTGCTTTCATAGTTCACGGTTAAATATAAGCTAATGCTGAAATGCGTATTATCTCAATGCTTAACATCTTTTTTTGACTGATTTGTTTCAACACCACACAGAGACCCAGAAATCAGGAGTTCTAATTTTTATGCAAGTTAGAATTTGGGGTCACAACCTAGGTTTTGGCACAAGGCGAAACACATAGTTGCTATATAACATCTATTCTGCTCTTCTATCTTACTAATGGAAATCTGGCATTGTTTTTACCTGTGGTGGGGGGAGATGTGTCCAAATTAAAATGAAACTCAAAAACACAACTTCCTAGAATTTTAGACACAGGCATGGCCAGGTCTCAGTTTTGCGCATGACAAATCAGTATAAAAACATTAAATATTTCTAGCTGTTTAACTTTCCTGACAGGGTATTCACCTTTCTACTCCTTAATTATTTATTCTTACTATCTAAAAAACAGATATAAATTTAGAGATATAGCAGATGTCTCTAAACTGTGAAGTGACAGAAGTTAAAGAAATACACTGAGGATAGGTAAAACAGAGGAAAGAAAACATGGGAGAAAGCATTTCAACCTTGTACATGACAAGTTTTCTTAATGATAACCAGAAAAGCACAATTCATAAAAGAACAAATTGGTAAATTGGGCTTTATTCTCTTTTCTCCTATTCCTCTCTGTTCTCCTCTATACTCAGGCAAAAGGGATCTGTTTTCTCTTTTTATAGATTAGTTTGCATTTTACAAATTTTATGTAAATGATATTATACTATACAATCTTTTTTTTGCACGTGTTTCTGATCTGGTTTCTTCCGCTCATTATGATTATTTTGAGGTTCAACTATATTTTAGTAATATCAAAAGTGTATTCTTTTGTATTTCATTGTGTATGGATATAGCACAATGTTCTTATCCATTTACCTATTGTTAATATTTGGACTGTTCCCAGTTTTTGATTTTTACATATAATGCTTCTAGGAACATGTGCAAATAAGACTTCATATGAACATTTGTTTTCTTGTCTCATGGGTAAATTCCCGGGAGTGGAATGGCTATATCTTATAGTAGTTGTATGTTTAATTCTTTAAGAAACCGCCAAACTGTTTTCCAAAGTAGTTGTAACATACATTTCCACCATCAGTGCATGAGCATTCTATTTCTTCTATATTCTTCCCAACAATTGGTATGTTTAGTCTTTTTAATTTTAACCACGCCTAGGACTTAATGGTATCTTAACCAGTTAATTTTCATTTCCCTAATGACAAATGATGTTAAACATCTTTTTATGCATTTATTTATTTGTTAATTTCCTTTGGTGAAATTTCTACTCTAATCAAACTCTTTTTAAAAAATAGCTGAGACTCTTTTATCTGAAGTGGTTTCTTTGAGGCTTGCAATGAAATAATATTTGGAAACTCTATTACAGATTAATTACTATGCAAAAATATGAGAAGTTTACCCATGAAATAAGTCCAGGGACTTAAAAACAAACCTTCAACAACATTCGTCAACATGGGGTATTGAAATTATATATGTGAGCAGGTGTGTGCCTGTGACACACACACACACACACACACATACATATTCAGGCATGATATCCTTGCTTGTAAGTGTGACTTTATCAGAAGTTGCAAGCAATTCACTAAAGGGTAAACTTGTTTGAAAAGATTTGAAATGTTTTGGCTTGCACTATTTTAAAAGAATTTAGCCAATATTTAAAAATAACTCGGAAATTCTTAGTTGTATAATGAAACTGAAACATCACATGTTCTTTTTTTTAAAATGTTTGCTTATTTATTCTGAGAGAGAGAGAGGGAGAAACTGAGCAGGATGAGCTGGGGAAGAGCAGAGAGAGAGAGAGAGACAGAGAAAATCCCGAACAGAGATGACTTGGGGCTCAAACTCACAAAACCTGAGATCATTATCTGAGTCAAAATCAAGAGCCCGTTGCTTAACTGATTGAGCTACCCATGCACCCCTGCAACATCACATTTTCTACCTTCCATGAAATTAATTGGAAGATCTGGTAGACATTTCTGTATGACAATAGTCAGCGAGATATGATTAGTGACTTATCTCGTTACACAAATCACAATAAAACAATTAACCAGTAGTCCCCAACACTCATACATCATATGTGTATTTAACTTGCAAATGCCCTCTTCACATTGCAATGTAAGAACTTCCATATATATATATATAGCTTACTCAGGACTGCAAGTTACCTTATTCTTATACATTTGCAGACTCATATCACATATTGATCATGACATGTTTCAATGAAGTACTTACCTCATTTGAGGGAGTAGCAGCATGATAGATTTCAATGATAGTTTAACATAAATATATCTTCATGAAGGAGGGAAATATTCTCTCTCTCTCTCTCTCTCTCTCTTTCATATGTGTGTATGTGCGTAGAGTCACATTAACAGAAAGAAGTCCATTTGCAGCAATCATCCACTAGAGTTTGGTAAAGTCATACTAGTGGCATAAGAAATGTTTGGATGCAGACATTTAAGAACCAAAAGTAAGAATTGGTGAGAATCTTGGATAGGTTTAAAACTATTCTTTATATTCTTTATTATGCTTAATTTTATTAGGACAGAGTAGAAAAATAGTTGAGATGATAGCTGTGGCCAGAGGATTAGTCCAGCTGTTGCAGTTCATAGTTGACCAGAGTGAAAGAGAGAAAGAGAGAGAGAAAGAAAGAGAAAAAGAAAGGGAAAGAAAGAAAGCTCTTAGGAATTTCAAAAGTTCCTGACTCTTACAAGAGGTCAGGCAAGTAATATTATTTATCATATTATACCGCTAATTTTTAACAGATTCATTGAGTTATAAGTTACATACTCTAAAGTTGACCTATTAAAAATGTTATATAGCTCAGTAAGTTTTAATACATATATACAATTGGACAATCATCATCACAATCCAGTCTAAGAATACTTCCACCCCCACACAAAATTTCCACATGGTGATTTGCAGTCAATTCCTTGGCCATTCATATGCTCCTCCAAACCACTTGCTTACTTTCTGTCATTATAATCTTGCTTTTTGTAGATTTTAAAAACATAAACGTATTCATATAGTATTTGTGGGGATTCTTATTGCATATGCCTCTCAATTATTTCCTATTATTTTTTAACATAATTTAATTGTTATATGTATACAACATTAAAAAATTTTATTCTCCATTTAATGGACATTTACATTTCTTTTCAGTTTTGGGATATGATGAAAAATGCAGTTATGGACAAACATATATTAGTCATCATATGGATGTAAGGTTTTATTTCTCTAAAGTATATACTTGCTAGTTGAATTTCTAAGTTTTATGCTAAGCCTTTTAACAAATTGCAAGCTTCTTGCCCACAGTGTCATGCCATTCTACATTTTTACCATGATGTAGGAGGACACTAATTTCTTCATATCTCACCAACACGTAATATTATCATTCTTTTTGAAGATACTCATTTTAGTGGGCGTGTAGTTCTATGTCATTGTGGTTTTCATTTTCATAAAACTAATGCAGTTGACCTTCTAGTTTGCTTATATATTTGTCATATGTATGTAATTGTGGGTAAAGCATCTATTCAAAATTTTGATATTTTTGAAAATCGGGTTTCTTGAAGACTTATTTATTCAAGATAAAAATATTTATCAGGTGTATAATTTGCAAATGCAATCTCCAAGTTTATGAATAATCTTTTAATATTGATAATGCTCTCTTTCAAAGAGAAAAGGTTTTAATTTTGATTTAATATATCAATTTCAATTCTTTCTTTATACCTAATAAGTCTTTGCCTAACTTAAGAGCATTTTTTATATTTTCTTTTATTTCTGATTTATTCCAGAATTTTTATCATTTTAAATCCTACATTTATGTCAATTATCCATTTCAGCCTAACTTTTGTTTGTATAGTGTGGTATTACACACTTTGCTCCTTCATTAAGATTTTCTCTCTCAACAATATCTATTGAAAATTTCCCTAAGTGAATTAGAATAGCCTTAAATCATCCTTGCTTTTTGGTTTTATTTTGGTTTTTTTTTTTTTTTGCAAATTTACATAAAAATCCTCAGTATGGATGCAGAAGTAACTTATTTACCTAATCTACTAAACTTTGTCTCTAGATTTTTAAGTTTATTTATCCCTCCCTTTAAAAAAAAGAGAGAGAGAGAGTGTGCAGGAAGGGTAGAGAGAGAATCCTAAGTAGGCTCCACACTGTCAGAGCAGAGCCTGATGTGGGACTCGAACTCATAAACTGTGAGATCATGACCTGAGCCAAAAGCAAGAATTCTTAACCTTCTAAGCCACCCTAAGCTTTATTTATTTTTGTTAGGCAAATTAGCAAGTGTGATATCTTCTTTTAATGTTTGTTTTTACCTGATTGTTGGTGAGTAGGAGAATCTTACCGTGTTGAAACTTTTTTGAAAAAAGTTAAGTAGAATATATGTTAATAAAATTTAAGAGGCAAATTTATTTTTGTCTCCTATGTATAATTTTTTTCCTTGTGATGTTATGGAGGAAGTAAAGACTGAATTATGTGATAGAATAAATAAGTTGAATATATAATCTCTTCTACAAATTTCTATCAAACTCAGAATTTTAACCCAGTAGGCTTATTAAATTCAAAATTTCTAAACCATCAGTCACATTATATATAAAAGTAAACACAACATATATGTATTGATTTATTTAAAAAACGGGATAGTCAGCTTATTAGGTCATTCAAATTAATTATGCAGTATTTAAAATTAGTTTTTCTATAATATAACCTAATATGAGAAGAAAAACAATGTGAACCTGGAGATTTTTTAAAAATAGTTATCAAAAATCCCAAAAAATATTCAAAAATTTTAAACAAATCAAATTGAATGGAAAATATGTATTAATTTATATTTTTTGTTTCAAAGAAAAGGTAAATGTTATTAATGATTGAGTACACTTCTTGACTTTTAAAATTAAATATTTCAGGGACACATGAAAGGTAAAGAAGAAGGCAAAGTTGGTTAACCATCTGACGTGGGCTCAGGTCATGACTTGGTGGTTCATGGATTCCAGTCCTGTATCAAAATCTGTACTGACAGCCTAGAGTCCGGAGCCTGCTTCGGATCTGTGTCTCCCTGTCTCTCTGCCCCTCCTCCATTTACTCTCTGTCACTGTCTCTCCTTCAAAAATAAAGAAAAACTTAAAAAAATAAATTAAATATTTTATTTTGCAGGTAGTTATAAATATTTACATTGTGTAATCTTTTCAAACATTCTTTCTCTTTGCCAAATTATTCATTTTTACAGTTAAAAAGTGCTTAGCTCTTTATAATATTCTCAATTTTGGTATATGCCTTGATTTAACCTACTTACCTAATATGTTCATAGTGATAAGAAAACATTGACAAATCTATTAATTAGTTTATATGTAGAAAATTATATCCACTAAGCTTAACAGAAACTATTTACTTTTTGATATAAATTTATCAAAGTGCAGTAAGATATGAATAGGGCAAGGTAAGTGAGATATTACATTGCTTTGACAAGTTACATGCTGGTGGGCAATTAACCCTATCTGGTGATACTTCTTTGTGTTAAAGAGTTTAAGTAAATGTTGCCACATATTCTTTTACAGTCATGTGGTGTGTTGGATAGAAGATAATATATAGCACAGGGATTATGGACTGAAACAAAACAGAATATGAAGATTACAGTTTAGTACATTATCACATAGCTTCAAGATCAGTCTGGTAAATGGTTCGTAAGCACACTTAATTAAAGGTAATCTAGTTTTATCTGTTTCAGAAATCCTTCCAGTTCTCCCAGTTAGGGAATACATATATCTAAGTAAAGAAAGGGTCAACCATTACTCATTCACTTAAAATGTTGACATACATTAAGAAACATTTCTATTGATGTTTGCAGCTGACAGTGTTTTGCAAAAGAAAGATGAGTCCCTCCAGCAACGATCTATGTGCCGGTCAGAAGAAGATAAAATTAAACACACACACACACACACACACACACACACACACACACACACACATACTATACCTACACACACAAACATACCAATTTACGTATCATTCTTGATTTGCAAGTGTTGTGAAAAAATTAATATTGAGATGTTTTGATAATAAATATCACTGTCAGACTTTACATTACACCATGTTTCCTATTTATGTAGGATCAAAATTCTGTGTTAAGTTAAGGCCTTTATATTCCCTAAGAATTTCAGTTAAGTATACAGGACATATGGAAAAATGAAACCAATATTTCTTGATAATATTTACATTTTATATCACACAGTCTTTAGGAAATGGCCAAATATAGATCTAAAATCCTAAAAAAAGAAATAGACACATCATCAAAAATAGTCTGATTGATAGTTAATCAATGAACTATTGATTTAAAATTATAACTCAAAGTTATAACTCAAAATTTAAAATTAACTCAAAGTACTTAAATTGTTATTGTACTAATTTTATAGTTTATATTTAAATAAAAATGCTTAGGCTTCATCTTGTTTTTACAAATTCCAAGTGAGAGTTAGAAATAAGTAATGCATGGGTTTAATGTCAAGTGATATCTTACTGCAAATGTATACAGTGTAACCAATGGATCAGTTTATGAGTGATTTGTAAACTGTAATATTTAACACAGTTTATAATTTATTTGAGTTTACATCCCAATTCTTAGCAATTTGTTTTGCTACAGATTAAATATTATGCAAATATTTGGTTTCTAGGTTTTTAGTTAACAGGAACACCCTTGTGAATGATTTATTTGGTACTTCCACATAAAATAAATAGCTTTGGAAATATTAATCATAATGAAAGCTGATAAATTGTATTCTTAAAAGTAAATGAATACATCATTTATAATCAGTGGAAATCAATGAACGATTTCTTGCCACTTTTAAATGACTTCAAAATAATGTTAATATAATTAGACGAAATAACAAATCTACTAAATTTCTAAAATTATCTTATCTTCAAATTCAACTTTTGAGTCTGTTAAAACTCTTTCTAGGTCTCAACCTCAACAATAAACAACTTTGAAGGAGATCAAAACTTTATCTCCTCAACATTAGTGCTGTACTCCCTTTTCTTCAGCAAAAATAAAACAATAAAATTTGGTACTAAGATGTTTGCAATAAAGAAAGTGGTGTTTTCAGCAACTTAATTAAGCATGAATCACTGTAAATGGATTTCATAATAATGCAGGAACTAATTTCAATTTTTATTTTCCAAGCACTTGGTTTCACTCTCCACTCCCTCTAAAGCCCATTGTTGGTTTTCATTACAAATCACGTTATGCCCATGATGTCTGTTTATGGCAGTTATTACATGATGCCAAGATGATCTGGTCACCTCTTATGGCCCAGAGTCTAACCCTTCTCTGATCCCTTCTCACTTCCCCCCTTTAAAATACCACAATTTCCAGTTCTTCATTGTCTGCCATCTGGTATATGATGACTTTCTTATTGATCTTCATAATAGCATTCTTGGCTCCTATTTTCAAGATATATACTTTGAAATTTTTACAGATAGTGCTTGCCCTGCTTCCCAATTCAGTACCTTCAGAATAAATGCTACCACAACCTATGTAACAGCCCTAATACTCTGTCTAGTCTCAGTTTCTCATACTTGTTCTTATTCAGTCTGTTGTAGTCTTGTATAATCTTCCTGTTTCTTGAACTTCCAGCACATTTGCCTTGTTTTGTTTTTTTTTTCTGGAATTGATATTTGCCTAAAGAGTTCTATTATATTCATCCTCACTGCTATCAGGCTATACTTAGAAAACAATGCAATTTTCCTGACAATTCTTTTAAAACCGTTTCTCAATAATACCCATTCTACTTTTGATTATTATTTTCACTGTTCCATGTACTACTTTCTACATATGATACAAGATTTGTCTTTTTTGTGTTTATCAACTGTTTCCATGTTTTCTCCCTGTTCCTACTTGAAATTAAGGTCCTGGTAAGACAGACTTTATTGTGTATATGTGTGTGTCTCTTAATAGTGTATTCCAGATGTTTTCATAGTGCCTGATAGACACTTAATATCTTTGGACTCTGATGGATGAATGTTAGACCTCTTTGATTGCAACAGGGATTGACAGAAAACTGCTTTTTCATTTCTTAAAACACACACACACACACACACACACACACACACACACACCCCCTAATGAGCCAAACAAAGTCTCATCCTAATACCTCAATACCTAAACATAAATAAGGATCCTTCCGAATGAGGTTAATCTGCTACTGTAAAGATGAATGGGTTCAAAGAATAAGACAGTCCAAATGTACTCTTCATCTGTACTTTTATATACCAATTTAATTCAATTTTCTGGGTTTATTTCCTGTTTAAAACAAGGAAAACTAGCATAAGAAAATATGGAAAATATTTCTGGCTATTCTAAAATGTACATAGATAGCATTGAAAAATAAAAGATGGTTTCAGAAAGTAGCATTCACATGTATACACAATCTGGATGTTAGAGTACAAATGCATTCAGCTTACTTGTGTCTGATACTACAAAATACTATTAATTCTGCTTCCCTCTTCATGTGAAATGTGATAAATAGCTGTATCTGCAATGACTTAGGATTTTCAAAAGAGGCAAATTTCCATAGTAACAAAGCTCCAAAGAACTTAGTTATAATTTTTTAAAGGCAAAATTGAGGTAGGTTTATAAAATAGGGGTCTCTTAAATTATCATATATCATTATTGATGAGAAATGAAAAGTACTAGTCTTCACAAACAATACTAAATCATTTATTTTTATTATTCTTCATCAGTGTAGCTATTTAATAAGAATTTAACATGTTCACAGATAGTAAGGAACACAAAAAAATGTCTGCTTTCAATGTCTGCAATCAAAGCTTAGATATAATCTACTTTTAGTTTTGATTCAAACTTGTTAGTGATTAAATATTAAACAAAAATAAAGTTTTTTAATTTTATTTCAGTAAATAATATTTAAAAGGTTTATATTTATATATTGAGAGATAAGTAGACTTTGAATATATATCTTTAAAGTAAGTGTGGGCCGGGCAATCTAAATTTAATTCATTTTATGAAAAAACAATAAAGATTAGGCATATATATGATGTAATTAACAATTAGTTGTAAGCTAAGTAAAAATATTTTCTTTCCATCATTAAATGTATTTCATGAATTCTCTGTGAAGAATACGTTTACTTTAAAGTCTTAAACTCCATGCACATTATGGCACTACTACGTAGTTTCTCTAAGTGAAATAACTGTATTTAACTTCATGAAAGATGTAGAGGATATCTAGTAACATATGATAGATATGATTTATTAAATGGTGGATCCCTCAACAACATCATTTACTTGCTGATTGGTTGCTATAATGGAGGCACTTTTGGACCCCTATCAACACAGACTGATGTCAACATTAGATATATTAGAATGTCAAGTTCTTACCATATAGAGATTACAACAGGTTTTGAGGAAAATGATTTCTGAAAGGAGGTCAAAAAATAACGACAGGGTTATATTACAGCTGTCACAAGTTGGTAGAGCACAGGAGAAAAAAGTAGAAAATAATGAAATCAGAATAAGAAAGATAACCAAGGAATAGAGCACAGTAGAAACATTTATAGAAGGTTTGCCCTTAAACTGGAAATTGGAATTTCGTCTTCATCCATATATAAGCTAAATATCCATTGTCACTGATCACTCCTAATTATTTAGATGGCTTATAAACTATGCCATTAAAGCAAGAACAGAACGTCTAATACAGGCCAGACTCCTCATTTCTTAGATATGGATGTTGGAACTAAAAAGTAAATTACTAGAGGTCACACAATTAATTATTGGCAACCATAATTGCTATTTTCACAGTATTTGCTATTTAATATTGTTTAGGCTAGACTGTAAAATAATGCTTTTCTATGATTATCTCTACCAACTCTGTGTAAAGATGCCCAGTGTAATGAAAAAGAAGTAAATTTTGGAATCATACCCTGAAGATCAAATCTCAGAAATACTATGTGTGTGATCTTGATTTCATTGTTTAATGTTCTAGAACTCATTTCTTTCATTTGAGACTAAGTTTTACTATCTATAGAGATGTTAAACACATGAAATGTCTTTTAATAGATATTGCTAATGTCTACTTAATAGCTAATGATTGGCTATTAGATTTTTATATCAAATTCCCTCCCTGTTCTGATGTCTCAATAAGAGGTTCACATATTATGTTCCTCAGTACATTCATAAACTTACAGTGTTTAAAGATCCCCATTCTTGTTGCCTAAATTACTATAAGGAAATATCTACCATTATTAAAACTTAAAATAATGTCCCAATTTAGCCAAATTTTACAATGATATTTATCCTAAGGTGATTGACATTATATGTTTTAAAACCTTGGCTATTGCTAAGAATATAGGATTTTTCCTCCCCTTGAAATAATTTATGTCAAAAATTCTACTTTGTGTCAGAAATATATTTAAATGAATTAAGAGCATGGGATTTGATACTCAAGAGAGTTATTGTCATCCCTGAAACATGTCATTTATTGGGAAGGGTAATGTTTTATCTCCATGGGAAGGATAATAGTTTATCTCCAAATTCTAGTTTTCTCAATCATGAAATAAAAAAGAAAGATATAATTTAAAAAAAAAAGAAAGGGAAAAGAAATCTGAATAACCATCTCTCAGGGTAGAGAGAAGTGACTAGGAGATCTGCAGTACCTGAAACAACCCTGGGGACAGTAATAAGCTCTTAAAAGTAGATATTAGTCATTGAATAAAATAATGGGCATATTTGGTTTTAAAAGCACTCTTAGTTTATGTGAGCTATGCCACTCTAAATTTCTTCTACTAAAACACTGTTCTAAGTGTTTTTGTGCACACACACACACTTCCATTAACTGTTTAAGAAAGGGATGATTTACTTAATGGTGCTTTAAGCTGATTACGTGAAAAACATAGAAACCATATTATTCGTGATGTAAATACATAATAATTATGAATGAAACTAATAAGGCTGCTTTATGTTAAGAACACTGATCTTTGATCTTAAAATAAATATATGAAGATAGGTACATATCACTTATGGATAGTAATATATAGTAGTTTTAATATAATATATTAAGAAATCTGTTATTTATTGTTACTAAAAAAGAAATCTCTACTTCTAAAACTATTTTATAATATTTCAATGACAAAATGTTTAAATACACATATTAAGTTATTTTTATTGAATGTATAATACATAACAAAATTTCAACCTATCTAGTAGGACTTTTGGGTGTTAATAGGGAATTATAATTTTCTTTACTGTTTATTTATTCCTGAAAGAGAGAGACAGAGCACAAGCAGAAGAGGGGCAGAGAGAGAGTAAGACACAGAATCTGAAGAATCTCCAGGGTCTGAGCTGTCAGCACAGAACCCATCGTGGGGCTCAAACTCATGACTCATTAGATCATGACCTAAACTGAAGTCGGATGCTTAACAAACTGAGCCACCCAGGCTCCCCAGGCAGTCATGATATCTGACCTCATATAATTCACAGTTAATTAAAGAAGACATAAATCAGGAATTAAAATAATTTTATTTTATGATGGTATACTTAAACGTGCTGGGTATGTCTACAGGTGATCTAGCCCAACCTAGACTGTAGGGAAAACCTCTCCAAGGAAACTTGAAATGAGTATGAGTTAGTCAGATGGAGCAAACAGGGGAACAGGGAACAGGGAAAAAAGGAACATATCAGAACTCTAGAGTCTAAGAAAGGACATTCTACATTACAACAGCTGCTAGAAAATCTGCTACAAGCAGAATGTATGAGAAGTCAGAGATGAGAGACTATGATGAAAAGGATGACAGAGTTAAGGAAGATTCTTGTCTCTTCTCTAAATTCAAAAGATAAAGATGGAATGATTCAAAGAAGGAATGGAGCATGATAGCAGCTCTTTTTGGAGAACTTAAAATTTGTTTGAAGAAAGAAAAAACAATAGAAAGTACAAGAGGTTAGAGGGTGATGCAGTATTCTAGCAAAGTGAAGACAGTGGACAGTACTACATTGATTTTGTTTGTGATATAAAGGATTAACATATTTGAAATTGAATTGCAAGGTAAATAGGCTGGCAATTGGAAAGCAATGCATATGTGGGGGGAGAGAGAGAGATTAGGAACAACATTTATGTTTATATATCTTTGGGGCTCATGCATGGGTGATAGTAGATTTTATTGAAGAAGACACAGATGTTCGCAGAGAGATAGTTTATTTTGGACATATTAATATTTAATGGCTGTGAGATAGACAAAAAATCAGAACACACACAATTTGGATGATTAAAAAAAGGGAGTAGATGATATTTCTGGGAAAGTTTTTATTTTTTTTCAGGCACAGTTGAAATATTTCATGTCATTGCAATTTGTATAAAGACATGACATGAATTTTGATGATATTAATCAGGGAAAGCTATTTCTGATATTAGTAAAAATGAAAGCTTTTGATAGACAAGGAATTACCCCCAGCTAGAGAAACCACACTGCCTCTTTTTACAACAATTTAGACCTGCTGTTGGATATCTTCTCTTTGTCTTGCTAGGCCCTCTCTCTATTCATCTTCACCTGCTCAGTGCCCAGGGAGGCTAACCTGCCAATATTCATGTCCTGAGGGCACATTTAAAAAAACGTTTTTTTTATTTTTAATTTTTTATTTTTATTTTTGAGACAGAGAGAGAGTGGAAGAGGGGCAGAGACAAAGGGAGAAAGAAAATCCCAAGCAGATTCCAGCTTTCAGTGCAGAGCCCAACACAGGACTCAATCTCACAATCTTCAAATCATGACCTGAGCCTAAACAAGTCTGATGATTAACTGAGCCAACCAAGCACTCCTGAAGGCACTTCTACAAAAGTCTTTTTACAACAACTTCGAATGATCCAATTGGAATATGCCATCACTTTCTACCAGTTCCTCACTGATAGAATCCTTTAGGACTCTGCTGCTTTTGACCTTGACCCTTAAGAAGTTGAAAATAAATAAGGTAAAATGCCAAGGATATTCATAATGTACTTATCCAATACAATGAAGTGATAGTGTGCTCTTGTGTTTCTCCATTCATATTGGGATGAAAAACCTAAATGTGAGACAGAAAACCATCAAAATCCTAGCAGAGAGGGGTGCTGGGGTGCTCAGTCAGTTAAGCATCTGATTTTCGGTTTTGGCTCAGATCATGATCTCATGGTTTGTGAGTTCTGGCCCTGTGTCAGTCTCTGTGCTGGCAATGCAGAGCCTGCTTGGGATTCTCTCTCTGTCTCTCTGTCTCTCTGTCTCTCTGTCTCTCTGTCTCTCTGTCTCTCTCTCTCTCTCTCTCTCTCTCTCTCTCTCACTCTCTCTCTCTCTCTCTCTCTGCTTCTCTCTCTCACCTCTCTCTCTGCTTCTCTCTCTCTCAATCTAAATAAACTTAGAAGAAATCATAAAGGATAAAGCAGTCAGCAACCACTTTGATCTCAGCCAGAGCAACATCTTCCTAGACTTGCTGCTGAAGGCAAGGGAAACAAAAGCAAACAATCTGTTGGAAATTCATTAAGATAAAACACTTCTCCACAGCAAAGGAAACAATCAACAAAACTAAATGTCAGCCTACAGAATGGGAGATGTTTGCAAATGATATATCTGATAAAGGGTTAGTATCTAAAATCTATAAAGAACTTATCAAACTCTATACCCCAAAAGCAAATAATCTAGTAAGAAATGGGCAGAAGACATAAATAGACACTTTTCCAAAGAAGACATCCAGATAACGGTGCCTGGGTGGCTTAGCTGATAAGACTGAGCTCCATGTCAGGCTTTTTACCAATGCAGAGCTTTTTGGGGACTCTCTCTCTCCCTCTCTCTCTGCCCCTCTCCCACTGACACAAGAGCATGCATGTGCATACACACACACACTCTTTCTCAAGATAAATAAATAAACATCAAAAAAGAGGGCATCCATATGGCTAACAGATACATGAAAAAATGCTCAACATCATCAGGCAAATACAAATCAAAACCACAATGAGATACCATCATGTCACACTTGTCAAAATGGCTAAAATTAAAACACAAGAGAAGAGACAGCAGTTGATGGTGAGGATGCAGAGAAAGGGGAACCCTCTTTTACTGTTGGTGGCAATGCAAACTGGTGCAGCCACTGTGGAGAATAATATGGATGTTCCTCAAAAAACTGAAAATAGAACCACCTCATTATATAGCAATTGCACTATTAGGTATTTACCCAAAGGTTACAAATACAGATTTGAAGGGTTACATACACCTGAATCTTGACAGCAGCTTTATGTATAATAGCCAAAATACGGAGAGATCCCAAAAGTCCATCAATTGATAAATGGATAAAGAAGATGTGGTACATATACACACAATGGAATATTATTCAGCCATCTAAAAGAATGAAATATTTTTATTTACAAAGGTATGGATAGAGCTAGAATGTAGTATGCTAGGTGAAATAAGTCAATCAGAGAAACAAATGCCATATGATTTCACTCATGGTAGAAGATAACTGTAATCTGTTTAAAGGATTCATGCCAGATTTTTCTATAAGGTAATGGTGGAAATATTATACTCTCAGTGCTTGGTATAAGCATTCTATTTATTGTGATATTTAACAATTTTGTTAAAACTAATTCATAAACTAACTTAAAAATGCTAATATTAAAAGAATCCCAAGCTTAGGCAGAGATATTAAGAAGCTATAAAAATTTAACAGAAAGAAGGCAGAATCTTATGGGGTTTACAAGTCAGAGAGGTATGGACTAGTCTATGTGATATGATCCTTTAACAGTGATGTAGTAAGAATGACACTTTATAATATTTTTTAATTATATTAATGACTGGACTTTTGTAGAAACCAGTAAGAGGGTCGAATTTGGCCAACAGGTGGTTAAGATGGAATTGAAATGGATTGCTTATACACAGCTACGGAAACACTCATGATCATCGAGAACAAGAAACCCTTAATTCATTGAAATTGTACGGTTGTTTCTATGTTCTCATAAGTCAAACTGGAAGGTGTGACACAAATTAACCTAAATCCCTGGATACATAGAATAGATTATTCTGTCCAAGATTCCCTGATCCATATTAATAAAGAGGAGCAGAAGGTATAACCACAAAAATATTATACAATTTTAATGTTTTGACATATATTCAAAGACATTTTAATGGTATGTTCATGTCAATGTGTATTATCAAATCAGATATATTATATGTTATATCTTAATATACAATTCTTATTTTTTAAATAAGCCCTTTATCAACTTTAAATGTAAAGAATATTTTAGTTTTTTAAAATATAGAGATATATATAAAATAATTTAAATATCAGTTGACTAATACAACCAAGATTGTAATATCTAGAGTTGCTGAAAACAGATCAATAGCATTCTATTCAAGATTAGTTTATGTCTCATTATTCTATATTTTATATAATTATTCATTGAAACTGGACTCCTATTTAATCAAACAATTGTTGGAACACCTGAGTGGCTCAGTCCATTAATCAAACAATTGTTAAAATACTATATGAATAAAAACATATAGAATGTTTTCTATCCCTCTCTGTGGAATCACTATTAATATGGTATTAGTAGAGAAAAATTGGAATACAGCTTCTCGAGGAATACATTTGTAGCATCAGGCTACTCTAGATTCAGAAAAGAGCACTGTAGTGAGTTGGGGAAAAAAACTATAAGAGGAGGAAATAAAAGAAAAGGTAATGAGGAATAGAGTTGAGGAAAACAAGAATTATAGTATAATAGATGCAAAGCAGTTGATGTGAGAGTGCTGTGATGGAGTTTCATATGTCTTTGACCTTAATTTTCAGCTATTACTAAATTAAATAAAAGAAGGTATTTAACTTTCTTTATTGGAAAATTAATGTAGTGGACAATTTGACCCCACAGCACTTTTCTAACTTGAATTTCTTATGCTTCCAGGAATTGAAGTTAGTGACTACTAATTATCACCATAATAAAAGGAAATGTTAAATGATAACAAATATCAGAAACTTCTTTGGCACTGTTTCTGTGAACAAAGTGCATATCAATTCCTAGTGGAGCACTGAATAACATCAACTTCAAAAAAACCTTGAGAAATTATATGACTCTGACCTGCAACTCATTATTTAATGCCTGGAAATATCATTCCATTTGTAAATGCCCCACTGCCCCCAATGAATAATACATAACTTAGATAAGAATTATATTTTTCATGGCTTAATTTACTATCAAGAAATATTTACTGATTAATCAATCACACACATATTTTTCTCATTTATTTGACTTCCTCTTCTGTCTTTTTCTTTCTCAACAGATATAGCCTACAGATATTTATATCTAGATCTAGATATTGAGAAGAGAGAGAGAGAGGAAAAGTCAAACTGACTAATAAGAGACAATGGCTTATGTTGGAAAAATGGCACATTTTATTGCTAATACATTAGACAATAAAGACACATTATTTTACTTAAACTTCAAAAGATACTGCAAGATAGGCTTTTCATCCTCAATTTATCTACTTCTGAAGTTTAATTAATTGAATCTAAGTCCATTTTTCCCCTCACTAAAACAAGGCATTACATTATTTTAAATCTACTTCATAATTATTGAATCTACTTAAAAATACATTTTTATTGCATTTTCTACTACACATGGAGCACCATGCCTCAAGTCTCCTTAATATTCCATTAAATATTTGCATGTACTCTATTTCACTATCAGAAATGCAGCAAAACAATTTAAGTGAGTCGTTATCGTCATTACAGAACGGTGGACTGACTGACTGATAGGCTGCTGGATTTGGATTTGGATTTGGATTTGGAGGTATCAGCTTACTCTATATGGGTAGCTCTAGGGTAGAGAGCTTCCCTATTGACAGGAGTGACTCTGAGAAGAACAAAAAAAAGACAGTCTAAGTTCACTACTACTAACAAACACTAACTATGAAATAACTTCACTTTTATGATAATTTATATAAATATAGAGTCAGAAAATAAAATCATATCTAATGTTAATCCCAATCTAAATTTCAGAACAGGACAAATGAAAAGAAATTTGCCCAAATATTAAGATTACATATTTAAAGACTACTTTTCAATTTATGAATAAAAATAAAATTTCAGAAAAAATATCAATTGAGTAGAAAGAAAGAAAATAAGTTTTCTGTAAAATAGGGATAAAGAAAAATAAGGTAGAAAACCTTTTTGAGGTTTCAATTAATATATTCACTCAAGATATATATATATATACACACACATATATTATTTGATATATATAAACATATATATTTATTTGAGGTTTCTATTAGACTACTCAAAAATAGCCTGTGTTTACATTTTCCTCAGAGAAAGGGTTAAGATTATGATCATGTTCAGTATAAAACATGTTAGGCAAGAATGATTGGTAGTATGTTTTGTTTTTTCTTGCTGGGAAAGGATTTGTTATACAGTGACAATGTAAACACAGGCAAATTTTCTAATGCCAGATACCTGAATTATAAAAACAAAGGTTAGTTGCAAATATTTAATCCATGTAAGAAAATAACAGAATTTCAATACTTGTTTATTGAATTTCTGATTGCAGGTTGTTTTTTTTTTTTTTTGCCAAAATGTGAAATTGTGACACTGAAGTATATAGTAAAGATTATTTCTAAAACCTTCAAAATCCTAATGAAATTCATAATTCTTCCTGTTGGATATAAATATAATTTTCTGGCTTGACACTTTATTTATCTCCAGAAAAGCAAACAACTTTCATACCTAGAAAGACATTTGTCTACAATATGTGATGTACTAATAAGCTAATTGTATTTGGTGAATGATATTAATATTTATTTTCTTTTTCTATATAGCTTATTGTCAAGTTGATTTCATATGATAACCAGTTCTCATCCCAACAAATGTCCTCCTTCATGCCCATCTCTCTTTTTCCCCTCTTCCCCACCCCCATTGACCCTCAGTTTGTTCTCAGTATTTAAGAGTCTCTCATGGTTTGCCTCCCTCCCTCTCCTTAATTATTTTCCCCCTTCCCCTACTCATGATCCTTTGTTAGGTTTCTCCTGTTTCACATATGAGTGAAAAATATGAAAACTGTCCTTCTCTGCCTGATTTATTATGCTTAGCCTAACAGCCTCGAGTACCATTCACACTGCTACAAATGGCCAGATTTCATTCTTTCTCATTGCTATGTACTATTCCATTGTACAAATAAGCCACATCTTCTTGATCCATTCATCAGTTGATGTACATTTAGGCTGTTTCTGTGATTTGGCTATTGTTGAAAGTGCTGTTATGAACATTAGGGTACTTGTGCCCCTAGGCATCAGCACTCTTGTATCCCTGGGGTAAATTCCTAGCAGTGCTATTGCTGGGTCATAGTGGAGTTCTATTGTTAATTTTTTGAGGAACCTCCACACTGTTTTCCAGTAGCTGCACCAGTTTACATTCCCACCAACAGTGTAGGAAGATACCCGTTCCTCCACATCCTCGCCAGCATTTATAGTCTCTTGATTTGTTCATTTTAGCCATTCTGACCAGTGTGAGGTGATATCTTAGTGTGGGTTTGATCTGTATTTCCCTAATGCTGAATGATGCTTAGCATCATTTAATGTGTACAATTGCAATCTGGATGTTCTCTTTGAAGAAGTGTCTGTTCATGTATTCTGCCTATTTCTTCACTGGATTATTTGCTTTTTGGGTGTGGAATTTGGTGAGTTCTTTATAGATTTTAGATACTAGCCCTTTATCTGATATGTCATTTGCAACTATCTTTTCCCATTCTGTCAGTTGCCTATTAGTTTTATTGATAGTTTCCTTTGCCATGCAGAGGCAATATCTTGATGAGGTCCCAATAATTCATTTTGGCTCTCGATTTTCCTGCCTTTGGAGATGTGTAAGAAATTGTTGCGGTTGAGATCAAGGAGGTTGTTGCCTTTTTTCTCCTCTAGGGTTTTGATGGTTTCCTGTCTCACATTCAGGTCCATCATCCATTTTGAGTTTATTTTTGTGAATGGTGTATGAAAGTGGTCTAGTTTCATTCTTTTGCATGTTGCTGTACAGTTCTCCCAGCACCACCTACTAAAGAGGCTATCTTTTTTTTTTCCCATTGGATACTCCTTCCTGCTTTGTCAAAGATTAATTGGCCATACATTTGTGGGTCCGGTTCTGGGTTCTCTATTCTATTCCATTGGTCTATGTGTCTGTTTCTGTCCCAATACCATACTGTCTTGACGATAACAGCTTTGTAGTAAGAGGCTAAAGTCTGGGATTGTGATGCCTCTCGTTTTGGTTTCTTCCTCAATATTACTTTGACTATTCGGGGTCTTTTGTGGTTCCATACAAATTTTAGGATTGTTTGCTCTAGCTTTGAGAAGAATGCCGGTGCAAATTTTGATTGATATTGCATTGAATGTGTAGATTACTTTGGGTAGTATTGACATTTTAACAATATTTATTCTTCATATCCATGAGCATGGAATGTTTTTCCATTTCTTTGTGTCTTCTTCAATTTCTTTCATAAGTTTTCTATAGTTTTCATCATACAGTTCTTTTATGTCTTTGGTTAGGTTTATTCCTAGGTATTTTATGGTTTTTCATGCAATTGTGAATGGGATTAGTTTCTTGATTTCCCTTTCTTTTGCTTCACTATTGGTGTATAAAAATGCAACCGATTTCTGTACATTGACTTTATATCCTGTGACTTTGCTGAATTCATGGATGGGTTCTAGTGGGCTTCTGGTGGAGTCAGTTGGGTTTTCCATGTAGAGTATCATGTCATCTGTGAAAAGTGAAAGTTTGACTTCATCTTTGCCAATTCTGATACCTTTTATTTCCTTTTGTTGTCTGATTGCTGATGATAGGACTTCCAGCACTATGTTAAACAACAGTGGCCAAAGTGGACATTGCTGTTGTATTCCTGATCTCAGGGGAAAAGCTCTCAGTTTTTCCCCATCAAGGATGATATTAGCTGTGGGCTTTCCATAAATGGCTTTTATGATGTTTAAGTAAGCTCCTTCTATCCTGACTTTCTCGAGGGTCTTTATTAAGAAAGGATGCTTTATTTTGTCAAATGCTTTTTCTGTATCTATTGACTGGATCATATATTTTTCATCTTTCCTTTTGTTAATGTGTTGTATCACACGGATTGATTTGTGAATATTGAACCAGCCCTATAACCCAGGAATGAATCCCATTTGATCATGGTGGATAATTCATTTTATATATTGAGTTCGATTTGGTAGTATTTTGTTGAGGATTTTTGCATCCGTATTTATCAAAGATATTGTCCTACAGTTTTCTTTATTTCTCTGGGTCTCTGTCTGGTTTGGGAATCAAAGTGATGCTGGCTTTGTAGAATGAGTCTGGAAGTTTTCCTTCCAGTTTCTTTCTTTCTCTCTTTCTTTCTCTCTTTCTTTCTTTCCTTCCTTCCTTCCTTCCTTCCTTCCTTCCTTCCTTCTTTCTTTCTTTCTTTCTCTTTCTTTCTTTCTTTTTTTCTTTCTTTCTTTCTTTCTTTCTTTCAAATAGCATAGAAGAATGGGTATTAACTCTGCTTTAAATGTCTGGTATAGAATTCCCCAGGGAAGCCATCTGGCCCAGGGCTCTTATTTGTTGAGAGATTTTTGATAACTGATTCGATTGCTTCACTAGTTATGGATCTATTCAAATTTGCTATCTCTTCCCATTTGAATTTTGGTAGTGAGTGTGTGTTTAGAAATTTGTCCATTTTTTCTAGGTTGTCCAGTATTGTTGGCATATAATTTTTTCATAGTGTTCCTTTATAATGCTTGTATTTATGAGGGATTGGTTGTAATCAATCCATTTTCATTCATGATTTTGTCTATTTGGGTGCTCTCTCTTTTCTTTTTGGGAAGCCTGGCTGGAGGTTTATCAATTTTGTTTATTTTTTCAAGAAAACCAACTCTTGCTTTCATTGATTTGTTCAACTGTGTTTTCGTTTTTGTTTTAGATTCTATATTGTTTATGTGTGCCCTGATCTTTATTATATATCTACTTCTGCTGGTTTTGAGGTGCTCTTGCTGATCTGCTTCTATATTTGTGCTTTTTCTTATTTCTTAAAATAGGCCTGAAGTGCAATGTACTTTCCTCTTAAGACTGCATTTGTTGCATCCCAAAGAGTTTGGGTTGGTGTATTTTCATTTTTATTTGTTGCCATATATTTTTTAATTTCTTCTCTAATTGCCTAATTGGCCCATTTGTTTTCTAGTTGGGTGTTCTTTAACACCCATGGTTTTGGAGGTTTTCCAGAATTTTCCGTTGATTGATTTCAGTTTCATAGTATTGTGATCTGAAAGTGTGTGTGGTATGATCTCAATTCTTTTATACTTATTGAGGGCTGCTTTATGACCGAGTATGTGATCTATTTTGGAGAATGTACCATGTGCACAGGAGAATAAAGTGAATTCCATCATCCATTCCTCAGGATATAGAGTTCTATATATATCTGTCACATCCATCTGGTCCAATGTGTCATTCAGGTCCATTGTTTCTTTAGTGCTTTTCTGTCTAGTTGATCTGTCCATTGCTGTAAGTGGAGTATAAAGTCTCCTGCTATTAGCACATTCCTATCAATATGATTGTTTCTATTTGTGATTACTTGTTTTATGTATTTGGGTGTTCCCAAGTTCAGTGCTTAGACATTTATAATTGTTAGCTTTCCTGATGGACAGACCCTGTAATTATTATATAATGCCCTTCTTCATCTCTTGTTACTGCCTAAACTTTAAGGTCCAGTTTGTCCCAGCTTTCTTTTGACTTCTAGTAGCATGACAGATATTTCTCAGTCCCCTCACTTTCAATCTAAAGGTGTCCTCAAGTGTAAAATGAGTCTCTTGTAGACAACAAATGGATGGATTTTTTTTTTAATCCATTCTGCTACCCTGTGTCATTTGATTGGAGTATTCAGTCCATTTACATTTAGTGTTACTATTGAAAAATATGGGTTTAGAGTCATTGTGTTCTCTGTAGGATTCATGCCTGTAGTGTTGTCTCTGGTACCTTGTATTCCTTGCAACACTTCTCTCAAAGCATCCCCTTTAGGATTTCTTGTAGGGCTGGTTTAGTGGTGATGAATTTCTTCAATTTTTGTTTGTTTGGGAAAACCATTATCTATCCTTCTATTCTGAATGACAGGCTTGCTAAATAAAGGATTCTTGGCTGGATATTTTTCTTTTCATCACATTGAAGATTTCCTTCCATTCCTATCTGGCCTGCCAAGTTTCAGTAGATAGGTCTAAAACCAACCTGACAGATCTCCCTTTATATTATAGGCCCCTTTTATCCCTAGCTGTTTTCAGAATTTCTCTTTTTCCTTATATTTTGCCAGTTTCACTATGACATGTCATACAGAAGATCAATTCAAGTTGCATCTGAGGGGAGTTCTCTGTGCCTCTTGATTTCTATGTCTGTTTCTTTCCCCAGATTGGGGAATTATCAGCTATAATGTGTTCAAGTACCCCTTAATCCCCTTTCTCTCCTTCTCTTCTTCTCTGGAATTATAAGAATGATATGGATATTGTTCTGTTTGATTGCATCACTCAGTTTTCAAATCCTCCTTTCATGCTCCTGGATCAGTTTATCACTCTTTTTCTCAGCTTCCCATTTTTTCTATAATTGTGTCTTCTAATTCACCTATTCTTCTCTCTGCCTCTTCAATCCATGCAGTGGCTGCCTCCATTTTATTATGCACTTCGTTTATAGTATTTTTTGATTCATTACAACTATTTTTAAGGTCCATAATCTTTGTAGCAAATAGCGTCTGTGATGTCTTCCATGCCCTTTTCAAGCCCAGAGATTAATTTTATGACAATTGTTCTACATTCGTGGTCAGTTATGTCGCTTATATCTGTTTTGACCAATTCTTTAGCTGTGACTTCTTCCTGAAATTTCTTTAGAGAAGAGTTCATCTGTTTCATCATTTTGTCTAGCTTTCTGTCTTTTGTAAGTTTTAAAAGCTTGTTATGTGCTCTGCACCTGCAAGTACTGCTATATTAAAGGAGGCCCATATACTGTCCAGGCTTGTCCATTCAGGAAGTGTTCTTTTAATGGTGTCCCTTTGTCTCTTGTTGAGGCTTTGGTTATTTTATTTCTCTACTCATAGTCATATTTGGGACTCTCCACCATGTGTACATTGGCTTGTTTCTTGAAGTAGCCCTCTGAGGCTCTCTTTTTAGTGGACTCTGTCTCTTTTCCTCCCAGACTCTTGTGGTTCACAGTCCTTTGGCTTCAGCCCTGCTTTGTTTGAGAGATGCAGGCAGGAAGTACATACTCCCTATTTCTCTGCCATCTTGCCCAATATTTATTTTCATATACTTAAATTTTTATAATATTAGATTGTTGTCCATACCTTTCTATTGTTTTGGTATGATATAAATTTTGTATTATATGAATGTACTAAAATTACTAAATTAAAATCAACCTAATATTAAAGAGGTAAAATAGTTATCCTAATTGTTTTAAATTTCTTTCATGCATATATCATACAAGGAGAAATATCAAATCTTCCAAGATCTTAAAGTAGTGATCCTGATTAACAATTGAACTTAATTATCAAAGGCAGACAGTAAGCTTACACAGAGCCAAATTAAAAAAAAAAAAAAAGAAAAGAAAAAGCACAGTGAAGAATGCCTATATTTACATCAATATATGACTTCTTAGGATTGCAAATGTTGGCCAATAAATTTATGGTTTTCTTGAGACCATTAGTCCCATTCTCTTTCAAGATTTAAAACAGTGGTATATTACTATATTTTTATAACAAAAAATACTATAGTAGCATCTTTCAATTTTTTAGTTTATACTTTAAAAATGTAACAGTTATTTGCCTCTGGGTAGCAAAAATTCTCAGTTTTTACATATTGAACTTTTGGGTATATTACATAGAAGCCTATTTAGTAGAAAAACTATTACCAGTGAAAGAAAATACAATCTTTCTAATTTAAAAAACCCTTTAAAATATGCTTCTTTTTTTTAAGATTTATTTATTTTTGAGGGAGAGTGCAAACTGGGAAGGAGGAGGGGGGCAGACAGAAGATCTGAGGCAGGCTCTGCACTGACAGCAGTGAACCTGATGAGGGGCTCAAACTCACAAACCTTGAGATCATGACGACCCGAAGTCCAACAATCAACCAACTGAACCACCCAGGTGCCCCTAAATTTATGTTTCTATAGGTTATTTCACTGTATTTGTAAACAGATTACATTACAGGAGTTAAGAAAGAGAATATTGGGTGATCTTAGTATGTACTTTGAGGATGATAATACATGCATAGTTTGTAATTGGCGATTTTAAATTGTAATTATATGTAAGACTATTTTCACTCTAATTTTCTGAACAAATTATAAGCCTGAAAACATATAATAATTTTCATTTTGAAGCCAGGCTCCTTAATTACTTTTCTACAAATAAAATTTACTTATGTATATTTAAGTGTAATTTATTAAAGATATGTATTATAAAATTAAGAGAATAAACAGCCCAATTTTGGACTTTAAGTTTAGTTAACTTGATGAAATTGAATTTATCTAATAAAGTGATTAATTTATTCCTCATTATATTAATATAATAACCAGATTAAATCCTGAGATTACATTTATTTGAACCATTTAGAACAGTTTGCATTGCTATTAACTAGAATTAATATGAAATTGATAGTTTCACCATGGAAATCCTCTCATATGATTATTTCTGTTGACTCACAGCAATACATTAACCAAATGTAGTTTTCTCAGATTACAAGAGAACTACTACTTTAGTTTTCCATGTATAAGAAATGTCACTAATGTACAATTAATGCTGTATGAAGTATACTCATTAATTCCTTATCTGATGTTTAATTCTTAAATACAATTATGATTCATATTAATTACATGGAAAAGAATACTCACGAATCAAGAAGTTCCTAAACGTGTCTATTTGGGCATATTCCTAATATTTAAGTACAAAATTGAACACTCATGATTACTGGGAAGCCTTTTTTGTTTTGTTTTGTTTTCTCCTTACCCATCTGTAATTATAATATAATTGTAGTTGGTTTTCCAGTGCATTTAAATCATGCTTCAATATTTTGATAGTCCAGGAAAGTAAGTTCTTAACTTTCAAAAATCTTAACATAATCACATAACATACCTCTATTATATCACAATCGGATTGAAATGTTTTCCAAACATACAGATGCTAAGAAAGAAACCTGGTAATCAAATGGAGAATGCCTTTGATTCCTTCCTTAATATATCAACAAAATTTCTCACTTCTCCCTTATCTCTCTCTTCTTCCTTCCCTTCCCCTTTCTCTCCCTTCTTTGTCTTCATGTTCCTCCTCGTCTTCTTTGTTCTTCTCTCCTCCTCTTCTTCCTCTTCCCTTTTCACTTCCTTAGCTCCTTTTCTCCTCCTCCCTCTTCTTTTTTTCCCACTATATCTTTCTAAATCAATATAGATCAAAGTTTCTAAATTTCAGCACTAGTAAAATTTGGGACTGATAATCCTTTGTGTGTTTATACATTATAAAATATCTAGCAGCATTTTTAACCTCTGTTCACCAGATGCCCAGAGCAAATGTCCTGTACTGACAATAAAAAAATCTTCAGATATTGCCACTGACAAAGATGCTTAAATTAGCCTCAATGCCTTTGAAAGTTCTTGGTAGAATATCTTATACTTCTATACGGACTTAATATTGCTATTGTTGTGTTTTTTTGTTTTTTGTTTTTTTTTTTTTGAGAGAGAGTGTGTGAGCAGGGGGAGAGAGGCAGAGGAAGAGAGACAGAGGGGGAAGGAAGAGAGAGAGAAAATCTTAAGCAGACTCCACACTTAGCATAGAGCTCAAATAGCTTGATTCCATAATCTTGGTATCATGACCTGAACCAAAATCAAGAGTTGGATGCTCAACCAACTGAACCACCCAGATGCTCATATATGGATTTATTATTTTTAAGATGTTAACTAACTCCTACATGCAAGGACACATGCTAGGTTCCTTGTGTTACAAATTCTTTCTAGGATGATCCTTTTGCTTTAAAATTTTTAGGGCATATTGAACCCTGTAAAGAATAGATAAGGAGAACTTTTAGTTAATAAACACAGAAGTGAAAATAGTTTTTAATCTAGTCATATCTATTGGATAGCAGTTTAGACTTTTTTTGCAGCTTCTCTTTAAACAATTTTAGTTGGGGGTGCGTGGGTGGCTTAGTTGGTTAAGCATCCAACTCTTGATTTTAGCTCAGGGCATGCTCTTATGGTTCGTGGGGTTGAGCCCCACATAAGGCACATGCTGACAGCAGGGAGCCTGTTTAGGATGCTCTCTTTCCCTCTCTCTGCTCTTCCCTGGCTGTGCTCTCTCTATCTCTCTCTGTCTCTCTCTCAAAATAAACATCAAAAAATCCAACATTAGCTGTATGTATAACCAACATCCCAAACACCTTAGTGTCTCAAAATTAGAGATAACTCTCTTCTTTTCCACATCTTTTTCTTCTTTTTCTTTGTAGGGACTTCATTTCTTGAGTTCAATCCCTCATCTATAGTAATAACTTCACTATTACTATATTCCTCGGTTTTCTGGACTACAGACAGAAGCAAAAGATGATATTGTTACATAGAATAGTCAAAAAGTGAGTAGAGAGATTCTTGCTAAGGGTCTATATAATGTCCAGGAAGAATAAAGAGCTTTTTAGGAAGTAGAATTGAGGGTGTGGGTAACAGTGACATGCCAGGTCATTTATACATCAAGGATGGGAAAATATGTGATACCCTGTACCAGCTTTTCAGAAGCAGCATTCCTCCCAAATATAAAATGACATTTTTTCCATAATATTTTATTGTCAAATTGTTTTCCATATAACACCCAGTGCTCTTCCCCTTATAAAATGACATTTTAAGCTATGATTATATGGAGTATAGAGTTGAACCTCCATCAATAAGAAAAGTTAAATTTTGTATCTTCCTTAGGATAATATTTGAGTCACTTGTAGATCATAAATAGCCACAAGAATTTCTAATTCTTTCTCTTTCCTAATTCTGACAAAAAATGAGATGATAAAATTCTGATTTAATTTCTACCTATTATTAGATAAATCCTAGCCAGAAAGAAAGAAAGAAAAAAGAAAACAAGAAAGAGAAAAAGAACAAAAGAACTAAAGACAGAAAGAACAAAAGAAAGAAAGAAGGAAAGAAGAAAGGAAGAAAGAAGAAAAACAGTTACAAACCCTGGACAATGAAACTTTTTAGTGACAACAACATAACTGGAAGGAAAACTCTTGAGGAACAGAATAAAACTCTTCTAAGATCACAAGTGAATTGAGAGGGTTACAAAGAATCCATTAAAGAGGGTAAAAAAAATATTGTCTGATGATGCTTTTCCACAGCAGAGAAAGATACATAACAAGCAGGAAGCCAAAGTAAAAAAAAAAAAAAAAAAAAAAAAAAAAAAAAAAAAAAAAAAAAAAAAAAAAAAAAAAAAAAAAAAAAAAAAAAAAAAAAAAAAAAAAAGTCCTATTGAAAGATATATAAGAAGACTACCCTAAAGCATTGAAGAAATAACTCCCTTTGAACTGGATTTATTGTTCAGAGTAGGACAGAAACATAGAAATTGTGTGATTCATATCTTCAAAAAGATTAAAAAAGAAAAGTTTCTTCTCAGAACCTAGAACTAGCCTTCACAGGGAAGGACACATGTGCAATAAAAACTATTAAATATTGTTTAAAAGCAAAGTTGCCAAATTTAAAGTTGAGATATTCTTATTATAAAAGAATACCATGAATCAAATTAAGCAGAAACACAAACTGAAAGAGAAAAATATAACCATAAGCAAATATACAATAATGCACACACAATTATTCATAAATGCACATCCACAATATATACTCACACATATATAATATAAATACCAGAAAGCAGTATATTATATTATGTTATATTATATTATATCATAAATACTGGTAAATTCATTCCCCAAGGAGAAATTTAATAATCTCTGATAATTATCTCTATTCAACATACATTAAAATTGAAAATGGAAACATACATAAAATTAGATTTCTAATAAATAACCCCTTGGGAGCAACCTAAATTTTTCTCACTTTCTCACTAACATTTAGGAGAAAGAAAATGTCAAATGTATATTTATGTTTTACTAACTTTAAATATTAAAAGTTCTCATATATAGGACACTTAACCCTTTCATGTGTTCAGGTATTTTTGATAACTTAATCCTTTTTGTCTGAGATCTAAAATCACTTTCCTAAAGAGTATTTCTAAAATTTACTCCTGGAGATGACATGTCAGGATATACATGAGACAATTTTCCTAATTATTCATCCTTGATCACAGCTCTATTTATTCTTCCTTTTCTGAAAAGCAAGTTGTGATGATAAAATGAAGACCCCTCTCTAATAAGACTGAAGAAAGTCAAATCTCATCATAGCTACTATTTATTCAAGTATATTGATTCTATTACTCTGAACCTTTTGTTTTACTAAACTAAATGCTCAGTCCTTAGCCTATAAGAAAGCTAATGGTTTCCTTAGGTACTTGAGGCATTATGAAATAAAAGTTTAGATACAATATGCACAATTGGCAAGTTTCCCTAAACCAATCTGCTTAAATCATGGAGAAGAGGGGGGTGTAAAAGGAAAGGGTGAGAAGGGTGGCTGAGGAAAAATACATGGTTGTCATTAGCAAGAATAAGCAAGCACTGCACTCTGACCGATAAAATTTCCAATGTATTTGCTCCCCAAAACACTTTTTTCTGGTTAACTAATCTTGGTACCCACTTGAAAGTGTCTCAACTGTGTGTGTGTGTGCGCGCGTGTGTGTGCGTGTGCGTGTGTGTGTGTGTGTGTGTGTGTGTGTTACTCTGTATCTGATGATTCCATAACGACTACTCTGGTTATTTCTGTCACCACTTCATTGTGAACTCTTGTTTCCCCATGCATTCATTTTGTTGTTGTTATATGATCTTGTGTGACCAAACTTTACCTGTGGCAAATCTTGGAAGAAAGAAGTCCTCTAGAGAGAACTTTGTTTGTTTTACTAGGTTCTAAACTTCTTAACAACCAATAACTGCTTTAAAATAACTCCTTGCCTCTATGATTGTTGGGTCTGAGGTTATTTTATATTTGAATAGCATACTAACATGCTTCTTGTGGTTGTAAAATTTCTAACTTTTGTTTTGTTGGTTTTCCTCTATTTTCTAACTACTCACAGCTGAGACAGGTGATTTCTTAAGTTATTTCCTTGTGGATTTAATTTTACTGGTTTATTTTTTAAATAAGAATTTAGGTTTTGGATTTTGCATTTTTATGTTTTCCCCTCCACGTGGGAAGGGCTCTGCCTTCTGGAAAATACACACACATGCACACAAAGAAAGAAAGAAAGAAAGAAAGAAAGAAAGAAAGAAAAGAAGAAAAATAAAAAAGTATATGCAAGTGGTCAAAGATTTTCAGTTATCCATAAGGATTCTGAGACGCTTTCTTTTCTGGATTCCAATTTTTACATATTTGGTGTCTGTAATTCTCTTATTAATTTACTGTTCACTGATGTGAAGTCATTTTCCTACATACTGAATATTTTACAATATAACAGTTATTCAGACTTTCTTGTCCTTTGCAGTTGGACATCCTTTGTATTTATAGCATGGCTGGGATTTTGTCTTAATTATTCATCAAAAGTCAATTGATTTATTAACAAAATGTTAATGCTTCATTTTTTTTCAATTTTCAAAATTCAATATTCAAATGTTTTGTTTCAATTCAATGCTTATGAATCCATGAAGGTCAATATATCAGACCTCAGTATCTGTAACAATAGTACCCACTTTCTTCTAGGCATATATAAATTTGATTGATTTTTAGGAAATGTTTCATATATTAAGTATGAATTATATTACTCTAATACAAGATAGAACTAACTGAGTGCAACCATATTGAGTGGTTTCAATACCTTTTCATTTCAAGGCACTTTAAAAATCTGAAATTGATTTTTGGCACACAAATAAACCAATATTGAGGAAAAAGATCACTTTTCACATAAATTTTAGATTTAAAAACATGAAAAATTAGCCTTTTGTGTTTGTCTTCAAACCAATATTAAAAAACAAATTCAGTGACACTGAATATTTATTTAATTAAAGTTTATTTATTTTTGAAAGAGAGGGAGTATTGGAAGGGGAGACAGACAGAGAGAAAAGGGGAGGGGCAGAGAGAGAGAGGAAGAGAGGGAGTTCCAAGCTAGCTCCACGCTGCCAGAGCAGTGCCCACCACAGAGCTGGATCTCACAAACTGCGAGATCATGACCTGAGCAGAATTTAGGAGTCTGATGCTTAACTGACTGAGCCTCTCTAGTGCCTGAATACTGAATATTTAAACATGGGGAGAATACTTAGGGAAAAGCAAAAATAGTGAGAAATTTTATTTACAATATGGTTGTAGAAGCAACTAATTTAGTTAATAAGAAAACTATAGCTAATTCTTATATAACCTACTAAGAGTAGATATTTTTGACAACTAGATATAAATACTAAAATACTCTATTGAGAGGCACCTGGGTGTCTGTCTCATTTGGTTAAACATCCGGCTCTTGGTTTCAGCTCAAATCATGGTCTCACAGTTCGTCAGTTCGAACCCCATGTTGAGCTCTGTGATAACAGTGCAGAGCCTGCTTGGGTCTCCCTCTCTCTCTCTCCCTCCCTCTCTCTCTCTCTCTCTCTCTCTCTCTCTCCCTCTCTCTCCGCCCCTCCTTTACTCTCTCTCTCTCTCTCTCTTTCTCTCCATCTCAAAATAAATAAAATGTAAAAAAATAAAATATTTTGTTGATAGCAGTCTTTAAAGACTAATGGAAATTCTTTGAATAGAAAGGGAATGATATAAGCAGAAAGCTTGGAATATTGAAGGGAAAAAGAACAACAAAAATAACAAAAATATGTTTATATAATAGGCTTTCCTTTTAATAAGTTTTATAAATCACAGGTGATTGCATTAAAAATTGTGACACTGATTCTTAAGACTATGATATTTACAAGCAGGGAAGGTAAAAACAACTAAATTAAAGTAAGAGTTACACACTTCACACATACACGGACACATTCAATCTGAAATGGACAAAAACATACAAAGAGATATACCCCAAACCACTATATATATATTAGAAACAGAATAAAGAGAAACAGAGGAAACAAACTGAAAACAAATAATAAAATGATAGACTTTAGCTCTAACACACACTAATTACCTTTAAAGTAAATGACATAAATATATCAACAAAAGGCAAGATTGGCAGAGTGGATAAAAAAATATATGAACCAACTCTCTTCTCTTCACAAGAATGATAACTGATCATAATAAGTCATACAAAGGCATTTCTTCACTTCAACAGAATTCTTTGTCTAGCTGTCATCTAACCAGAAAAGCTTATGCACAATTCAGGATTCCAAAAGCACCAATATTCCCAAATGTGGATGATTGCTGTGATTCCCAGGACTCCTAAAGTTAACCCTTACTTTTATTCAAAACTTCACTATGGAGTGTCTGTAGGGTTTTTATTCTTCTCATAAGGTAAACAGAAGAATTACTAGAATGAATGAAATAATGTTTGCATTGTTGATTTGTTTTTCTTTAAATATCTACTAATTGCTGCATTTGTAAGTTTATGCAAGTCTTAATTTATATGTTTGTATAATTTTCTTGCCTGGGGTATTCTCCTGACCTTAGTGAATGGTTCCCCTATCTTCTTATTTAGTTACAAAACAAAAATGGGAGTCATTTTGAATATATCACACACCTGGAGATTTCTACAACACCAAAAAAATAAGCTCTGTTGATTTTATATCTGAGATATGAATTGCTTATGTTATTTGTATCTTTTTATATAGCTTCTACTTGGATTCAGCCCACCCTACTTAACCTTCTGAATAAAAGGCTTTATGTGGACAAATCCATTGGATATTTCTCAGTCCTTATATTGCTTGAAACATTTGCAACACTTGAAAAGACTATTTCATTATCTTTTAAAACATTTTCCTGTTGGCCTATGATGGTTCTGCTCCTGTCACCCTTCCTACAGCTCAGCACTTATATTTTTGGTATCTTCATTGTATTGCATTACTCTTTCCACTACTGAAATATTAAATACTAATAAGTTTCCTTATAAAACTTTAATCATTACTATCATTTTTGTTATTATTACTTTTATTTTTATTTTATCCTCACTCTATATCAATAGTTTTCAACCAGAGTCACATAAATAAGGATCATTTGTGGACCATTTAAGCCTAATTTAATATGTAAATTCTAGGGTGTTATTCTAGAAATTCTTATTTAATTAGTTTGGAGTGTGGCTCAAGTACTTTCTTTTTTGCATTTAAGTTACAGAGATATATAATAACACTGATTTAAAACTCCTGGTGTAGGCATTATTCACTCAGAGGTTAAATATCATCTTTTTATATCCCTTCCAAAGTGTAAATCTATATTCATTCCCATGTTATTGAACTCCAACAATCAAATGAATGTTTCAGGAGCATTTCTAATAAAATATTTCCAAACAAAAACAAAACATATCAACTTCCTTTCCATATGACTGTGCATGTGCACACACATGCATGCACACTCTAAACCTAAACTTTTTGTGTTTTCCATCTCTTATTGGTTGGACTAGGGGCTAACTGGTTAACCATTTCCCATTATAAGGCAAAGAATCATCTCAGAGAGCTTAAATGACATTAGCAGTGACCATAGGATAGTAAGTAGAAGAGTTCAAACTCACTTTCAGAGTCTACAAATTTCAAGATCCGTCTTTTCTTCCTAAGTTCAAGATAATTTGTGAAGTGACTGAAAGGTGATGTTTTCATTAAATATTTTTCTCCATTCAAATTCTTGAATATGGCCTAAGTGCCCATTAGTTTTGTAAGTTAAACAGTCAACCAAGTCCAAAAGATACAGTTCACTCTATAGGGTAAGTGGTAAATTTGAAGCTTCATCTAGTGTCCAAGTAATTTATTGAATAAATTCACTTTTTTTCTTGCTGAACTGATTTAGAGTCACACACCAGCATTAGTATAACTCAAATTAAAAAAAAATAGAGAGATAGAGATCGCTAACTAGACAGAGTCAGAGAAGGAAAGGACGAGGAGAGCACATCAACCTGCAGTAGAACATAAGCGCTGATTTGTTATCCTAGTCTAGATCTCCTTCCCTGTCAGTGCAACTATTTTACTCTTCATTATTTGTTTTGAAAGCTTTATCCAAGTAATTAATTGATAATTTTAAATTACTCAGAGTGATTCTGTTGCTGAAAGTGATGTTGCTCATAAGAGAAAAAAAAATAGTGACTATGTGATCTGTACATTGGGCATGGTAATGATTCAATGGAAGTATAACGTTCTAATTTTTTTCTACATTAAATGGAGGACATGAGGGGAAAATATGCAGTGCAGAAATAAATACGATAACTTCAAAACAATTATAAAACACTATAGGGGATTTAACTAATGAGTCTGTAATTACTAGAGCATAACATTTTAATTAAGGTTCTAATTAGAAAATATGGCTGGTTATTCACAGGGGTCTTTAAACTTTTTTCTTATTATAATTTAATTAATTAACCCAAAGTATCATTTGAAATTCCTTTAGCAAATTAGTCTAATAATTTGAAGGAAAATAATATAATCAATAGGATCATGGGTTAACATGAAATTACCATAAAAAGTACAAATGTAGAATTCTACTATGATTGAAATATATCTTATTACAAGCACTAAATATGAACAACATTTGAAAAGGAAAATTATATTTAATTGAGTTAAAAATAACTTCACGATATTGTTATTTTTTTATTGCTACCTAAATAGGTGTTCTATCTTTTAATCTCTCCCACCTATTTTCATGAAATATTTTTATATTACTGTTATTCCTTTGACAGATACTTTGGAGAGCTCAGATTCTGAAACTGCATGAAATTGTTTTGCTTGTGTGTTTACTAAATTCAAATCATGTTTTGTATACTCTTCATTTGTTCATAGATCCATGGAGCATATGCAAATGTAAGTAAACAAATGCAATAATAACACTAAGTGTTCAGTGTTCATGGTAATTAACTATACACTAGATTTTTTTTCTGACATATTAAAGATCTAAGACAAATTCAGCGGGTGGTGGTAGCAGGCAAGTTGACCGGTAGGATGAGGATGAAGATGTTATTTCAAACTATTTGACTCTCAGTGGGGTAGAATGTTCTCTGACCTACAATAAAGACAAGGGCCAATAAAGCCATGTCTTCATCTCCATTTTACCCTTGCCAAACTATCTCAACTATCATAGATATATCATAGATATAGTTTACCTGTTAAACATAATTTTAGTTTATTCACCTGCTTTAAACACAGATGACTGAAATGCCAATCATATGTTTAGGAAGTTAAAAGAAGTAGAACTTTATGTCAAATGTGTTCACTTTTTTTGCTTACAAACATTATAGCTGTTTTATTTTTAATACAAGTTAATCTTTTATCAGATACATAAATTGCTTATAATTCACACTCATTTCACAATTTATTCAAAAGGAAAGAACTGGAAATCAACTGAAATTATATTTGTAATATTTCATTTTTAATGATTTTTACTTTTCCATATCTAGAGAGGTACAGATTAAAACTGACAACCTAATGCATAATAAAATGACTTATTAGCCAAAATCTGAAGAATATATAATGAATTTTGACTTCTTTTGTGGATTTGAGTTTAAAAAACTTTTGAATAAAGAGTTTAAAAAACTTAACAGGAATGATTGTAGAAAAAACATTAAGTATTTACCTCTACAATGATAGATAAATTGGATAGAAAGAAATAGGTGTATGTTTATAAATACACATGATATTTTGCATTTGTACTCAATTTTCTTTCTCCCTTCCTTCTTGAGTTAAAAGGCATGGCATTAAAGTAAAAACTATCCAGTAAAAACCAGCAACTATATTAATCATTTTAGATATATTTTATGGCCCTCTCAAAAATTAGGATAATGGGTAGATTAATGTTCTCTATATTGTTGAAACTGATGAGGTATATGAATAAAACAGCATTTAGAATGTGTATAAACTATAAAATCTTTACTGTTAAATTGCACATATTTGTATAGCATGATAATTAGGCCTCATAGGGAGATAGGTGATACAAACATTTCTTTTGGGGAGTAAAATGTATAGGTAATATGTAATGCTGAATGCATATCTGTAAAGATCACCCTTCTCTGAAATACATCACACACAAGTATACCAATAATTTCATGGGATTTGACAAGCCAATATCCACCTCACCCACAGAGCAACGCCATCAACAGTCAGAGTGAGGTCTTTTGTAAATCCAGACCACCTTTAAGTTCAGAGGCTTTCAGTTTAAGGACTGGGACTCTTGGATTAGTGTGGTATATTTAACAATAATAAAACTACAGAGAGCATGAGTGGATAGTTTGTTTAGAGAAGTAGGGTGGTGAAGAAGTGAAAATACAATTTTCAAGCACTTTGCACTTTGAGTAAGGCAAATGATGACATTCTCTAATTCAGGATATACTTTAATAGTTTGAATGTTTGTGAAATAAAAGATGCTAGAAGAACTTATCTACAAGGAGAGTTTCAACAGTTAAGAGTGAAATAAAGGCATGTAAGTAATTATAAAATGATAAATACTAATTTTAAATAAATGTTAATAGCCAGCAAAGGTCTAAAACATTTGCTGATTGAAACATCTCTTGATTCCTTCCCAGCTCATGGAATCCTCCCCCTTGACATTCCTTCAATAACCCAATAACAGATCATTTTAAGCTCAGGGTTGAGATATTTCTTCATCAATACATTCAGTTCATAACTGTTGAGAAACTATCATGCAGAAAGCACTATTCTAAGTTCTGGAGTGACAGCAATGATGAAAAAAGAGATTAAAAAGTGTTTTCCCTCTGGAGTTTATTTCTAGTTGGGGCTCTTATGACACACAAAACAATTAATCCTGGTATGAAATGCAGAAGGTCTTTCTAACTCCATTCATCTGAAGGCTGAGTGTGTGTGTGTGTGTGTGTGTGTGTGTGAAAGAGATAAATCTCCAAATATAAGAATTATGCCATAGACTGTGAGTTTAACTAGATAGAACTGCATCTATAAATTCATCCAGATCTCCTCTCTGGCCAATTAGGGTGAGAGCTGGAATGGGGAGTACACATCATTTAGAATAAGAGAAAGTTTGAGTAAGAGTGGGGCTTTCCATGATCAGGGTCCATCCTCAGCTCTGGCTACGACTTACAGAAATCCTTCCAGCAACAACAACAACACAAACACATGCGTGCATGTGTGTGCATTTGCATGCACACACACACACACACACACACACACACAGAAACATCCTGCTTTTTGTATGTTCCTTGAAAATATTTCAGAACAGGATGCCCACCATATCAGGTGTCCTACATGCACCTGGATACTTGCAAAAAGACAACTGAACATTCTAGCACATAGGGCTCAGAACACAGTGAAAACAGTATGTCATATCAGTAAGGACTGGGGCTTTTCAAGAACCTGGATGCCAAGTTCAATGAAGGGATCAAACTGTTCTCAGCTCTTCTTCTGTTTTTTAGCCTCCAAAAGCGATCTTTACTTCCAGTCACCTATTTCAACTGCTACTTCTTTTGTATTTATTATTATATTGAGCAACATCAATGTTTGTCCATTTCAATTTTACCTTTTTATAATCATAGGAAGCAGAAGATATACATAAGCACTGTATATACCCAAAGAAGTCTACAGATTCAATTCATTTCAATGTCTATCAAAATGCCAATCGTATTTTCCACAAAACTATAAAAAATCATCCTAAAATTTGTATGAACTACAAAAGACTCTGAATAGCCAAAATAATTATGAGGAAGAAGAATAAAACTAGAGGAATCACAATCCCAGACTTCAAGATACACTACAAAGCTATAATAATCAAAACAGTGTGGCACTGGCACAAAAATGACATATACATCAATGGAATAGAAGAGAGAACCCAGAAATAAACTCATTTTTATATATTTAATTAATTGATAACAATAAGGCAAGACTATAAAATTGGGTAAAGACTGTCTCTTCAACAAATATTGCTGAGAAAAAAAGAATGCTACAATGAACTGTCTTTCTGTGATAGAAATCTTATTTTACATCTAGCAATAAGTTACTATATGGTTATAGATATTGGATAAACCTACTTTGAGTTTATGTGGTTCTTGGTTCAGCAGTATTAGAAGGGTATTGAAAATAATGAAACAAGTAGTCTCTGTGATTTATCAAGTGTTTGTGTTTAGTAATGAGAAAAAAATAAAACTGATATGTCTTCATAGATTAGGACAAATTTACTTTGGTTTTATAAATTGAAATATATCTACATAAATTTTTTCCTTAAGTTTGTTTGTGGGTATTTAAAATTTTCCTTGACTATATTTTAACCATTATATTAATCAATGGGCAAATATAAAAAGAATATACCTCTTGAGTATATACTATCTATGTATCTACTCCAAAGAAAATTCAGAAACCTTTACTTGGCATTAATATTATATTGGGCAGGGAATAAATTCACACTCAGGAAGAATTCAAACTTGAAATTTGTATGAATCTCCGAGGTATGACCTTTTAGAAAGACTTACAATGTAGAAATGAGAAAGTTGCTTGATCTTTATCATGACTGGTTATCACAATGGAAGGGGCAGAGGGCGGGAGAAATCTTATTATCTTATACCATTTTAGGTAATGACTTAAGTTTCATTTATAATTATCAGAGGCATTTAAAAACTATTTCTCTTACATTCATGAAACAAGCTAGATTAAGTTTTGCTTAAGTGGCTTACCTGGATTTTTCCTGTTTGGGGGAATCTTCAAGACTGGTCTCCATTTTATTTTATTTATATTAACAATATAAATATACTTTTCCCCATAATGATACCAAGTAAAAATTCTAAAATCATTAATATCTCAAGGTATTATTTTAATTACTTTAGTACATACTATAATTGCTTATAACCATTACTCTTCTGCCAAACATGTTGTTTTGTCTGTCTTTTCATTATAGGTTATGCCATGAATAAATTGAGATTTTTTTTACTAACATTAAGGTTATTACAATAACCTTAGGTCAGTCTTTTTTCAAGGTATCAGTATTTTAGCATTCAGAAAAAAAAATGGCTTTACTGAAATCAGTCAACAGAAAACCTCTAGTTTTTACAGTAAAAACAGAATGTCCAGATCAGTTACCATTTGCTTCCATTCATCCATATTGGTCCACAAGAAAAATAAATGTTCGTCCCTCTCCTGGCATTTAAAGGAAATAGCGTATCCTATGGACTACTCTACCTTGCCATTCAGCTTTCTTCTACAGATTTCCTTCCTTCATCAGATTAGTCAGCAGTGGTCTTCTGATTAGGAATTGAAGATATCAGTTTTCTTTTATTTGAGCCCATCAGGAAGAGAATACACTTACGTAGCTGTTCTTCAGCACAGGGAGCTCACTGTGGGTGATCATAAAAAGGTTCATTATTATTATTTGATATAGTAATTTGGCAAGCTGGGCTCATGCACTTTCTTGCAAGATCGTTTTGATATCTTATAAAAGGTGAAAAAAAGTTCTTTCAGGAAACCAGGGAACATTTTATGCTTGAAAATAAAATTTGGCATTTTGAAAAATTAGATTATACCTCGGAGCATTAAGTGAATAGTTTTAACAGATAAGAAAGGACATACTGACTCTAAAATTTTCTGCAACCAATATAGAGCATTAAAAAAAATAACCATGTTGGTCTTCTCAATTCTGACTTTATTTTAGTTGTAGTAAAAGATAATCTTTAGCAGATTGTCTTTAATGTGTGAGTTGATGTTGATAGGTGAGTAATGTACATGCATTTTGAAGAAGTGAGATAGGGAAGACAAATACAAGTAACTGCATTTTTAAGTTATTTGGGTTATATTATCATTTTTCTGATCACTGTGTAATAGCTTTGTGTACATTTACCAGCAACGTTTTGACATAGTTTTCACTTTTTTTTTTGAGTTTACCTACTCATCAAAGAATGAGTCCTCTAGGCATAATCAAACATAAAATAAATTGAAATAAAATAAATAAAATACTCATGGGCATTTGAACCTCCACCTCAGTATTGTATAATCCTTGGATTAGTGAACACTGAGGTTCTCAAATGCCCTGAGGAATGAAGAGAACCTGGAGCACCTAATGACCGTGATAGCTCTTGTCATGAGATGGTCCTTAATGAACTGCAGAACTTGGTATTAAAATTTTTTTATGGTCTCTTGCCACAGTGAAATTGATCTGGCCCTAAGACTCACTTTAACCTACAGAGAGAGCAGAGGTAACACAGTCCCAACTATGGGACTAAATCTTAAGAAGTTATGGCAGGAAGATTTGCACTTTGGGGAGCCTTGAGCTGCCTAGTAAGAAGTCTTTCTTTGTTTTAGACACCTGTGGAGAGAGTGTGGGGAGAAACCAAATGGAGAGAAAGAGCCCCTGAGACTACACAGAAAGAGATCTAGCCGTTTCAACATCCCAGGTGATCCTAAATTTCTAGCCCTTTTGTCTTGGAGCCAGGCAAGCAAGTAGAATCATCTTAGACATCCCCTTCACCATCTGATTACAACTACACAAAAGACCCTAAGCAAAAACAACAGAACTGCCCAGTTGAGTCCAGATAATAATGTGTTAATGTTTTAAGTCACTAAATTATGTGGTGGACTCAGCAACCGATAGCCAAAGCAGTGATCCATAAATGTTGCCACAGCAAAAGAAGCCTGGTGACATAGAATTTTGGTTCATTATATGGTTTATATCATTTCATCATTTAAACACCTGTACCCCAGAGCTACTAATAATACTGAGTCCCTGACAGAGATAAAGAAATTGAAGCTTATGGATTTTTTTTGGTAACAGATATTAGACATGTTGAACCTACATATATAGAACTCCAGTTACTGAAGACACAGTGAAACCATTCATATATGCATTAGGCTGAATGGATCATATAACACTTCTTAAAATTTCCAAGTTGTTTTCCTTAATACTCAAAGTTAAATCCAAATCCTTACCTTGGTCTAAAGACCCTGAATGATATGCTTCTCTGTAACCCGTCTACCTTCATTTCTAGTCTCTTCTCTATTCATCCCACTTCCTATCCCCATTTTCTGCCAAAAGTCTCCTTACGGATCCTAGAATAGTACATCCCTGTCTTAGGGTGGTTAGTTCTTGCTGTTTTCTGTACCAATAATAGCAACTAATTAAATTCCAGAGTACTTAGTATGTGCCGATACAGGGTTTTAAGTTATTAACCCATTAATATTCAAAGAAACCTATAAGATACACTGTCCATTTGAAAAAAAAAACTGATTCAGTTAAACTTATGAACATTGCCAATTTAAGGAAATGAAAGGACCAAAATTTGATTGCAGGCTGACCCGCCCCACAGTATCAATGCACCATGGCAAGCTGCCTTAAACACTCTTCTACTGGATATATACTTACCTTATTCCCCAATCTTCTTCAGGTCTTTGTTCAAATGTCATCTTACCAGAGCAATGTCTTCCCTAATTTTACATAAGATAGAATCCTTCCCATCTCTATACACTTACACTGTTTTACCTTTCTTCATAGCACCAATTGTCATTTGATATACTATCTATTTTTTTATTCACCACCAATTTCTCTGCACACTAGAAAGTAAAAGACTAGGAGATCTTTCTTTACTACTCATTTCTGACTTTCAGTGCCAAAAAACAGTGCTAGGTAAATAATGGGCACTAAAAATAGTTGTTGGTAAGGTATAAGAAAGTGGTCTAGAAGATGGTGGAGAAGAAGGGAACACTGTTACCTCCTCATGCCCGCAACCATCAAACTGAGAGGAATTAAAAGCCACAAATTTCTGATCTCCAGCAGCAGAGGTACGCACACTGACCCCTTATTGATATCAGCCTCACGGATGCCTGAGTGAGTGAGAACTGGGAACGGAGACTCTGAGGGAGGGAGTGCAGGCCCAAAGCCGAGCTGGGAAAGAGAGTGTCAGAGACTTAGCCCTGGGCCACAGAGAACATGGGTCCAGAGGCTGCACAGCACAGTGCAGTGTGCAGGACGGCTGTGCATGTTGGCACAGAATTTTGAAAGCTGCACATGAGACAGCAGGCAAGACACTGTGCACCAACTGGGCTCCAGGGAGGTACAGAGCCGAGGGGAAGGGGAGAGATTGACAGGAGACCTCAGCCTATGGCGCAAGGGAGAGACACTTTCCATTTGCAGCCACTGGGCGCAGGAAGAGAAATCTGACCCCCTCTGCGGGCTTGTTATCCGGTGGTCCCAGCAGCCTGCAGACCTCAGGTGGAGCCAGGGAAGGGCTGGCTCTCCAATCCCCCTGTGCAGTCCCGACCAGAAAGCCACCTGCCTCCCAGAGGTTATTTTAACGGTGGCAGAAACAGTAAAGTGGGTGGACTAGGATTTGAAGGCCTAGGGGACCTTAGAAAACCGAAACAATTTGACCCACCTGTGGCATGGAGAGGTTGGACTCAAGAGAGTGGCTGGCAGGTTTTATGCTCTCAGACTGTCCTTTATCTTTGGCTGTCTCTGTCCCTCCAGCTTTTTTTTCTCCTTTCCTGTCCTCTCTTCTTTCCCGCTCCCATTTTTTCCTTTCCCATTTGGTTTGCTTGTTTACCGGATCTGTCAGTGTGTTTGCGTGCTTGTGTTCCCTGTGTGTTTGTCTGTCTGTTTTCCTTTTCAGGGCTATCTCAAGAAACAGGTCAAAGCACACATAGTGGAAAGTCTCAAATATCACTGAGTAAGGAAATATATTAATTACAGGCACAATAAGAGAAACTGAGAGACACCATTAAAAGAATATCTCCTGAAACGACACGCCCTGGACAGTCAAAGAGCCTCCTTTAAAAGGGCCATACTAACAGGTGCACAGTGCAGAAAGAGCTTTTAAAACTGATAAGAGACAGAAAGCTAGACATAATGACGAAACAAAAGAACTCTCCTCTAAAGAAATTCCAGGAAGAAGTCACAGCAACAGTACTGCTCAAAACAGACACAAGCAACATAACTGAACAAGAATTTAGAATGATTATCATAAAATTAATCACTAGGCTTGAAAAAAGCATAGAAGCTGTCAGAGAAGATATTGATACAAAAACTAGGAACCTTCAATATAGCTGTGATGAGTTTAAAAAAAGGCTATAAATAAGGTGAATAATAAAATGGAGTCTGCCACTGCATGGATTGAAGAAGGAGAGAGGAGAATAGGTGAATTAGAAGACACAGTTACAGCAAAAGAAGAAGCCGAGAAAAAGAGAGAGAGATTGATACAGGAGCATGAAAGGAGAATCAGGAACCTGAGTGATACAGTCAAACGGAACAATATCCATATCATAGGAGCTCCTGAAGAGGAAAAAAGAGAGACAGCTCCTGAAGGGGTCCTGGAACAAATTATACATGAAAATTTCCCCAATCAGGGGAAGAGAAAGACATTGAAAATCAAGAGGCTCATAGAACTCTCCTAAGACATAACTTGAACTGACCTTCAGCACAACATATCATAGTGAAACTCGCAAAATATAAAGAGAGAATTCTGAAAGCAGCTAGGGATAAAAGGGCCCTAATATACAAAAGGAAACCTATCTGAGTGCTTACAGACCTATCTACTGAAACTTGGCAGGCCAGAAAGGAATGGCAAGAAATCTTCAATGTGATGAAAAGGAAAAATATGCAACCAAGAATTCTTTATCCAGCGAGCCTATCCTTCAAAATAGAAGGAGAGATAAAGGTGTTCCCAAATAAACAAAAATTGAGAAAATTCATCACCACCAAAGCAGCCCAACAAGAAATCCTAAGAGGCACTCTATGAGAAAAATGTAGCAAGGAATATAAGACACCAGAGACATCAATACAAACATGAACTCTACAGAGAACACAATGAATCTAAACACACATTTTTCAATAATAACACTGAATGTAAATGGACCGAATGCTCCAATCAAATGACACAGAGTAGCAGAATGGATAAAAAACCAAAATCCATCTATTTTCTGTCTATAAGAGACTCACCTTAGACCTGAAGACACCTTCAGATTGAAAGTATGGGGACTGAGAAATATCTACCATGCAACGGGATGCCAAAAGAAGGCTGAAGTAGCCATACTTATATCGAATAAACTGGACTCTAAAGTAAAGGCAGTAACAAAAGATGAAGAAGGATATTATATAATAATTACAGGGTCTCTCCATCAGGAAGAGCTAACAATTCTAAACATCTATGCACCAAATTCGGAAGCACCCAAATACATAAAACAACTAATTGCAAACAGAAATAAACTCATCGATAAGAATGTGCTAATTGCAGGGGGCTTTAATATTCCACTTACAACAATGGATAGGTCAACCAGACAGAAAATCACTAAAGAAACAATGGACCTGAATGACACACTGGAACAGATGGAATTAATAGATATATTAAGAACTCTGCATCCTGAAGATAGGGAATTCACTTCCTTCTCAAGTGCACATAGCACATACTCCAAGACTGATTACATACTGGGTCATAAAGCAGCCCTCCATAAATACAAATGAATTGAGATCATACCACACTTTCAGATTACAATGCTATGAAACCTGAAATCAACCACAGGAAAAAGTCTTAAAATCCTCCAAAAATGTGGAGGTTAAAAACCACCCTACTGAAGAATGATTGAGCCAATCAGGCAATTAGAGAGGAAATTTAAAAATATATGGAAACAAATGAAAATGAAAATACAACAATCCAAACTCTCTGGGACACAGCAAAGGCAGTCCTAAGAGGAAAGTTTATTGCAATCCAGGCCTATTTCAACAAACTAGAAAAGGCTCAAACTCAAAATCTAACAGAGCACCTAAGGAAACTAGAATGGGAGAAGCAAGAGCACCTCAAACCAGCAAAAGAAGAGAAATAATAATGATTAGGGCAGAAATAAACAATATAGAATTCAAAAAAGCCATTGAAAAACTCAATGAAACCAAGAGTTGGTTTTTGAAAAAAATAAACAAAATTGATAAATCTCTAGCAAGGCTCCCCAAAAAGAAAAAAAGAGAACACCCAAATAGACAAAATCAAGAATTAAAATGGATCTTTTACAACCAATCCCTCAGAAATACAAGCAATCATCAGAGATTACTATGAAAAATTACATGCCAACAAACTGGACAATCTAGAAGAAATGGACAAATTCCTAAACACACATGCACTACCAAAATTCAAATGAGAAGAGATAGAAAATCTGAACAGACCCATAACCAGTGAAGAAATTGAATCAGTTATCAAAAATCTCCCAACGAATAAAAGCCCAGGGTCAGATGGATTCCCAGGGGAGTTCTACCAGACATTTAAAGCAGAGTTAATACACATCCTTCTCAAGTTATTCCAAAAAATAGAAATGGAAGGAAGACTCCTGAACTCATTCTACAAAGCAAATATCACCTTGATTCCTAAACCAGACAGAGACCCAACAAAAAAAGAGAACTACAGGCCAATATCCTTAATGAATACAGATGCAAAAATACTCAACAAGATACTAGCAAATCAAATTCAGCAGCACACAGAAAGAATTATCCATCATGATCAAGTGGGATTCATTCCTGGGTTACAGGGCTGGTTCAATATTCACAAATCCATCATTGTGATACATCACATTAACAAAAGAAAATAAAAACCAGATGACCCTGTCAATAGATGCAGAAAAACCATTTGACAAAATACAACATCCCTTCTTAATAAAAACCCTCGAGAAAGTCAGGATAGAAGGAACTTACTTAAACATTATTAAAGCAATCTATGAAAGGCCCACAGCTAATATCATCCTCAATGGGGAAAAACTGAGAGCTTTTCCCCTGAGATCAGGAACATGACAGGGGTGTCCACTCTGGCCACTGTTGTTTAACAGAGTGCTGGAAGTCCTGGCATCAGCAACCAGACAACAAAAGGAAATAAGAGGCATCAGAATTGGCGAAGATGATGTTAAACTTTCACTTTTCGCAGATGACATGATCCTCTACATGGAAAACCCGACCGACTCCACCAGAAGACTTCTAGAACTGATCTATGAATTCAGCAAAGTCGCAGGGTACAAAATCAATATAAAGAAATCGGTTGCATTTTTATACACCAAAAATGAAACAACAGAAATAGAAACCAGGAAACTGATCCCATTCACAATTGCATGAAAAACCATAAAATACCTAGGAATAAACCTAACCAAAGATCTAAAAGACCAGTATAATGAAAACTATAGAAAACTTATGAAAGAAGACACAAAGAAATGGAAAAACATTCTGTGCTCATGGATCAAAAGAATAAACATCATTAAAATGTCATTATTACCCAAAGCATTCTACAAATTCAATGCAGTCCCCATCAAAATTGCACCAGCATTCTTCTCAAAGCTAGAGCAAATTATCTTAAAATTCACATGGAACCACAAAAAATCCCGAAAAGCCAAAGTAATATTGAAGAAAAAACCAAAACAGGAGGCATCACAATCCCAGACTTTAGCCTTTACTACAAAGCTGTCATCATCAAGACAGTGTGGTATTGACATAAAAACAGTCACATAGACCAATGGAATAGAATAGAGAGCCCAGAACTGGACCCAAAAGTGTAGGGCCAACTAATCTTTGACAAAGTAGGAAAGAGTATCCAATGGAAAAATGACAGCCTCTTTAGCAGGTGGTGTTGGGAGAGCTAGATGGCAACATGCAGAAGAATGAAACTTGACCACCTTTTTACACCATTCACAAAAATAAACTCAAAATGGATAAAAGTCCTGAATGTGAGACAGGAAACCATCGAAATCTTAGAGGAGAAAGCAGGTAATAGCCTCCTTCACCTCAATTGCAGCAATCTTCTACTTGACACACTTCCAAAGGCAAAGGAATCAAGAACAAAAATGAACTATTGGGACCTCATCAAGATAAAAAGCTTCTGCACTGCAAAGGAAACAATAAAAGAAACTAATAGGCAACCGACAGAATGGGAAAGGATAGTGACAAATAGCATATCAGATAAAGGGCTAGTATCCAAAATCTACAAGGAACTCACCAAACTCCACGCCCAAAAAATGAATAATCCAGTGAAGAAATGGGCAGAAGACATGAACAGACACTTCTCCAAAGAGAACATCCAGATGGCCAACAGATACATGAAATGATGCTCAGCATCACTCATCATCAGGGAAATATAAATAAAAACCACACTGAGATACCACCTCACGCCAGTCAGAGTGGCTACAATGAACAAATCAAGAGACTATAGATGCTGGCGAGGGTGTGGAGAGACAGGCACCCTCCTACACTATTGGTGGGAATGTAAACTGGTGCAGCTGCTCTGAAAACAGTATAGAGGTTCTTAAAAAAACTATCAGTAGAACTCTCCTATGACCCAGCAATAGCACTGCTAGGGATTTACCCAAGGGATACAGAAGTGCTGATGCACAGGAGCACACGTACCCCAATGTTTATAGCAGTACTTTCTACAATAGCCAAATCATGGAAAGAGCCTAAATGTCCATCACCTGATGAGTGGATCAAGAAGATGCGGTATATATATATATATATATATATATATATATATATATATATATATATACTCATATATATATACAATGGAGTACTACATGGCAATGAGACAGAATGAAATATGGCCATTTGTAGAAAAGTGCATGGACCTCGAGGGTGTCATGCTAAGTGAAATAAGTCAGCCGAAGGACATATACCATATGTTTGCACTCATAGGTCTAACAGGAGAAACCTAACAGAGGACCATAGGGAGGGGATGAGGGACAGTTAGGGAATGAGAGGGTCACAAATCATGAGAGACTATTGAAAACTGAAAACAAACCGAAAGCTGAAGAGGGAGGGGGAGGGTAGAAGGGGGTCATAGTCATGGAGAGGGGCACTTGTGGGTAGAAGCACTGGGTATTATATGGAAACCAATTTGACAATAAACTACTATAAAAATAAACATTAAAAATTTTAAAAAATAGTTGTCAAATACAAAATATGAATGGAAAATTTAGGATTTGGATCCACTTTACAGTTGAATCCAGTTTGACCATACTCTACTCCTATATTTATCTTCTATCAGTACTACAAGCTTTTATTTAAATATTAATTTACATATATTTTTTCAGGTATACATATTTATTTTCTGGCTCAAATATGTGTTAAGGCTTTGACTATTGGAAACAAGTTATTTTTTTATATCCATACATCATGCATAAAAGCAAATAAATCATTTCCTAAGTATATTTGATTCTCTTTAACAAACTTGCAATAAAAACTATGAATGCTAGTAAATAGCCACATTGCAAGTTAGGTCAAATCTTGTTCTCACACTTAATAATATGACCATCAATGCCATTGTAAAATGGGCATAGTGATATCAATGTCAATAGTATATGCCTGCACATGAGTCATGGTAGGTTATATCAGGACACAGTGATAATAAATGCTCACACACACACACACACACACACCTATGCACATGCATATATATTTTCCCCCTCTTCATGGTACATTTGCTTTGATAGTAATTCATTCCTTACTGTAGTATTTTTCATGTCAGTTTAAAATTCTGACTGTCAATTTAAGAGAACTTCTATAATGAAACATGCTTCTAAGTTTGTCATGGCACAATAGAAGGACATGATAAAAGCAGTAACCAGAAAAATAATAAAATGCTCAAATATAGAAAATGATAGAAATAAGATTATATCAGAAGATAGCAGAGCAACATGGAAGCTTTTGGGGGTTTTGTTTGTCTCTCTCATCCCTGAAATGCAGCTAGATCAACACCAAACCATCTTGCACACGTAGACAATTGATTTGAGGATTAACACAACAGTCTGCACAACCTGAACCACAGAACTTGGCAGGTACATGGCATGGAGAGGTGAACTGGTGGAGAGAGAAGCCACAGAGGATAGGGAGCTATTTTTGCTTTTGAAGAGGGAATGGAGACAGGGAGGGGAGTACAAGAAAAGCACTCCCCCCAATAGCTGCTGGAGAGACAGAGTGAAAACACCAGCAAGAGAATGAGCAAGAAAGGTAAAAAGGAGAAAGGAGAGGGTTTATATACGATTAGGACTTTATAAACAGGGGAGTACAGGGTCTGACACTCCACAGCTGGATACCTGGCAGAGCTCTGGTGGGAGGGGCTAAGATCAGAGGATCTCCTCAGGCCACAGGAAGGGGGACTGTTACCCTGCTGAGAAGGCATCTGGTAGAGACTATGTGGCCTCCCCACAGGCAGAGGTCCCAGCAGACCCGGGGCACAGCCACATTTGCTGATGTCAGAACAAGGATGTTAGGGTGAAGCCTGGTGCCAGCCTGGTGTTGTGATTTACCAAAATCCCTGAAACACCCCTGCTTCATAATCATGTGAGCTTTTTCTGGACCCGGCTGGCACCTGGCTGCAGTCTCTGGGCATCTGCAGTAGCGTGGCTGTGCAAACGTTCCTGAAGGTGGACCAGCACCTGGCCATTGCTTCCACGAGACCCTCCCCCAGAGGGTCTGAGCATGTCAAGGCCACGGGTATCTCAGAAGTGAGGGATTCAGGGGTACCTGGGTGGCTCAGTTGACTTCAGCTCAGGTCATGATCTTACAGTTCATGAGTTTAAGCCCCGGATGGGACTCTGTGCTGACAGCGCAGAACTTGGAGCCTGCTTTGGATTCTGCGGCTCCGTCTTTCTCTGCCCGCCCCCACTTGTGCTCTCTTTCAAAAATGGATATACATTTAAAAAAAAAAAAAGTGAGGCGTTTGGAAACACAGCCCCATCAGAGATAAAACTCAGGAGGGAAGTACTACCTGGAGGCTGACGATTTGGTCGCTGAAAATATAGAAGCGGGTAGTGGACGGAAGCTGGAGACACAGGAAGAGTGCTTGATTGCCAGTGGAGAGAGCACAAAATTCTGATTCTAGAGACAGGTAGCTGGGTGACGCCATTTTCACCTCTTCTACGCATGCGCATTCACACACACGCGCACACGCACACGCCACAACCATCTACCCCAGTAAACTAAGCAGCGCCATCTAGTGGAAAACATCACAGTTACACCAAGCCCAGTCCAACTGGTCCAATTGCACTTTATAGGAACACCAAAGTTTCTTCATCTGTTTAGTTTAAAGACTATTAAGTGCTTTATAGTTTGAATTCTAGAGGAAACTGGATGTAATTTTAATCGTATTTCATTCTGTTCACTGATCCAGCTATTCGAGTTTTTCCTTTCTTTTCCTATTCTTGAATCCAGGAAGAGAAAAATGTATTTTTATTTTGTTTTTATAAAAAATACTTTTCTTTAATTTTTTCTACTATATTTTTTGTAAAACTTTTAAATTCTGTTTTGCTTTCATCATTTCATTTTATTCTATTTTATTGTATTCCTTTTTTAAAATTTTCAAACTTTTTCCTTTTTCTTTTCTTTCCCTTTTTCTTCTATCAAGCTTTGTTTAACAACAAGACCAACACCCACCTAGTATCTAGCATCTTTCATTTGATTTTTTGTGTTGTTTTTAATTTTTTAATTTTTATTTCTTTTTTTTAATTCTTTTTTTTTCCCCTTAAAAATGACTAAATGAAGGAATTCACCAAAAAAAGAGAACAGGAAGAAATCACAGCCAGGGACTTAATCAACACAGATATAAACAAGATGTCGGAACCAGAATTTAGAATCAGATAATAAGAATAATAGCTGTAATTGAAAAAAAAAAGCATAGAATCCCTTTGTGCAAAGATTAAAAAAAAAGGAAAATCTAGTCAGGATGAAATTTAAAATTCCATAACTGGGCTGCATCTTGAATAGATGCAGCAGCGGCAAGAATGTGTAAAGCACAGTAGTGAATCATTGATACAGAAGACAAACTTATGGAGAAAATGAAGCAGAAAAAAAGTGGGAAACTAAAGCAAAAGAGCACAATATAAGAATTACAGAATTCAGTGACTCATTAAAAAGGAATAACATCCGAATCATAGGGGTCCCAGAAGCCAAAGAGAGAAAAATGGATAGAAGGTTTATGTGAACAAATCACAACAGAAAATATTCCCAAATGCGGAAAGACACAGACATCAAAATCCAGGAAGTACAGAGAACTCCCACTAGATTCAACAAAAACCAGCTCTCAACAAGGTATATGATAGTCCAATTCAGAAATAATTTTACATCAGATCAAAATAAAGGATTATACAAAAGTAAAATTATATAGGATTATTTAAAAATGAAAGAATGAGGTTAAAGAAAAACTATAACTAAAGTAGATAATCCATACATTTACTAAATCAAAAAGTAATAAAGGCAAAAAGTGACAAATTTCTATGAGAGAATGGAAAAAAATTCTGAACTATCCTGGAAAATTTATTTTATTAAAAAAATTCTTTGTTTAAAAATACAGATGAATTTGATGATTTTCTAGGGGAAAAATATAAAAAAAAATTAACATTGAAAGAGCCAGAAACGAAAGAGGACAATTTCTATCCAATTATTTGAGTAAGTTTTATAAGTGCTGGTCTCAGATATTTTCACACATAAACTTTATCAATCTTTCTAGCAACACACAATCAGAATGGATTTTGTCAGGTTTAAGAGAAAGGTAGAGAAAGAGAGAAAAGAGAATTAAAATATAAAAATTTTCCCAGTTTATTTAATAAAGTAATCATACCTTTAGTACTTTAGAAAAGGAAATACTACAAACAAATCTTAATCATTAATTTTTATATGGTACTCAAAAATACTAACAACCATTTTTAAACATTCAATTTCAAAACATACATTAACATACATTGTTGAACATGTGTATGTTTCTGTTCAGTTTATAATTTATGAAATTTCAGTTATGGAATATGTACATATTTAGACTGTATAGATGTTCCCAAACTTTTTCAATAAAATTCATCGTATGTCCATACAGTGAGTTCTGTAGTGAAATATTACATATTAATGGAAATAAAATAATTCCAGTTATACATGTGAGAACACATGAATAAAAAAAAACGTGAAATCTTGTAAACACAGATGCAAGACAGTATATAATCATTTTTAATACTGTGGTCATTACCAAACTTCTCTTTACTATTAGAAGATAGGACTGGTGGGGTGACTATTATTTTTAAAAATATTTTTAATGTTACTTATTTTCGAAGGAGACAGAGACAGAGTATGAGTGGGGAAGGGGCAGAGAGAGAGACACACACATAGAATCTGAAGCAAGCTCCACGCTCTGAGCTGTCAGCACAAAGCCCCACACAGGGTTCAAACTCACAATCCATGAGATCATGACCTAAGCTGAAGTTGAATGCTTAACCTACTGAGCCACCCGGGTGCCCCGGGTGACTATTATTCAGAAGGGAGCAAAGGGGGACTTCCGGGGTATTAGCACTGTGGTAATATTCTGGGCTGTGAACTGCGTACAAGTTATGTATGCTTAGCTTGTGAAAATTAATGAGCAATACTTTTATACTTATAACCTCAATAAATTATTTTTTAAAAATTAAACATCTAAACCTATATATATGCATTTGTATGTAAAGACTACAAGTAAAAGGTTTTAAAAATCCAAACCAAGTTTGTTTTGTTGTAGTAATTAATAAAATAGTTTGTATTAGAAAATACTTTACTCAAATTTACTGATATCCTTAGAAGTCAAAAGTGAAAAAAAAATGAGAACATAAATGTCAGGAAAATTTATGAAATTAATATTTATTTCTTTTTTTTAATGACCTTAATTCTCTTATATGAACTCATGTTAGCCACGTATATTTTGGAATTCAAGTATTTTTTTTGTGGGGGAAGAACACGTTTAAAATTTATATGTACAGTCCCCAGCAATACTTGCCATATTGCATATTAATGAAACACATTTCTACACTGGAAGTTTTAAATTATATTTTTAAAGATAACAGATAGCCTTAGAAATGACAAATCACAACTTGTCATGTTTTGGTTGCCATATCACTTATAATAAAACTTCTTTTTTCAGAGCTACCACAAGTGAGTCAGAAAAAAAAATGAATAGAAAGTAAAATGACCAAATGCATAACGTGCCAATTCATGGAAGCCACTGTCACGTCACTATGTAGCTGACTATCATAATATGCTTAGAGATCCAAAAAAGAAATAAAGAACATCTCTACATTTAAAAAGGTAGTAGTAGTTACAGCTAATAACTTCCATTATTAGTTGTTTTCAAAGCCTATTTCCACTTAGCACTAGATAGATACACAAATGAGAAAGATTTCCCTTTTATTTTCTGAAAGTTGGGATGTTGTTATCTTACTCTTTACATAGATAAATTCATCATTTACACAAAAGAATTTAACCTGTTCTTCATTCCAAAATATTATGATGGAAAAGTAATTTTTCTTTTATTCCTCATTTATTTTTCATCCATTTTGAATTTATTTTTGTGTATGGTATACCAAAGTGGTCCAGGTTCATTCTTCTGCAGGTCACTGTCCAATTTTCCTAACACCATTTGCTGAAGAGACTGTGTTTTCCATTGGACATTCTTTCCTTCTTTGTCAAACATAAGTTGGCCATACATTTGTGAGTCCATTTCTGGGTACTCTGTTCTGTTCTGTTGATCTATGTGTCTGTTTCTGTGCCAGTACAGTACTATCTTGATGATTACAGGTTTGTAATGCAGTTTGAAGGCCGGAATGAAGAATGCTGGTATTATTTTGATAGGGATTGTATTAAATGTGTAGATTGCTTTGGGTATTATAGACATTTTAAATCATTTCTTCTTCCAAATCATGAGCATGGAATGTTTTTCCATTTCTCTATGTCTTATACAATTTCTTTCATAAGCTTTCTACAGGTCTCAGTATACAGATCTTTTACCTCTTTGTTTGGGTTTAGTCTTGGGTATTTTATGGTTTTGGTGCAACTGTAAATGGAATCAATTCCTTGATTTCTCTTTCTGCTGTTTCACTATAGGTATATAGAAATGCAATCAATTTCTATACATTGATTTCATATCCTGTGACTTTGTTGAATTCATGGATCAGTTTTAGCAGTTCTTTGGAGTCTTTTGGGTTTTTCACATAGAGAATCATGTCGTCTATGAAGAGTAAAGCTTGACCTCTTCCTTGCTGATTTGGATGCTTTTTATTTATTTTTGTTGTCTGATTGCTGAGACTAGGACTTCCAGCACTATGTTGAACAACAGTGGTGAGAGTGAATGTCCTTGACGTGTTCCTGACCTCAGGGGTAAAGTTCTCAGTTTTTCCCCATTGAGGATATTGGCGGTGGGTCTTTCATATATGGTCTTTCTGATCTTGAGATATGTTCCTTCTATCCCTACTTTATTGAGGCTTTTTATCAAGAAAGTATGCTGTATTTTTTCAATCCTTTTTCTGCATCTTTTGAGAAGATCATGTAGTTCTTATCCTTTCTTTAATTAAAGTGATGTATCATGTTGAATGATTTGCAGAACTGAACCACCCCTGTAGCCCCTCAGGAATAAATCCCACTTGATTGTGGTGAATAATTCTTCTTTTAACATCATTGTTGGATTTAGTTTGCTAGTAACTTTTTGAGAATTTTTGTATCCATGTTCATCAGGGAAATTGGTCTATAATTCTCCTTTTTAGTGGGGTCTTTGTCTGGTTTTGGAATCAAGGTAAAGCTGGCCTCATAGAATGAGCATGGAAGATTTCTGGATTCTTTGTGTAGATTTAAATCTTTAAGAGTTTTGGTAGTCTTAGCTCTCCATTGTCCTGTTTACCTGGGATGCCAATTGATGCTATTTAGACCAGACTCAACTACAGAATCTTCCTGCTTCCTAACTCCTATCCCAAAACTGTTTTACTTGATCTTTGTGGTCTAGTAGAAAATGCTAACGCAGTTTACAGCATGTTTAGAGTAGAATATTTCCATGATCTTATATAATTTTGAGTACCAGAATTCTAGTTCTATAGATATGATGAAGTCAATTCTAATTTGTAATAATAACCAAGCTAAAGGATCTCATCATCAAAGTCCAAATATCAGAACTTAATTCATTATCAGTAAGAATTTAAGAAAGGTGTGTAGTGATGGTGTGCAGTGACATTCCAAGAATATCCTTAATTTTTCATACATTCAGCATCCCTATTGTTTTTGTGGCATCCTACCTTACTGATTATGAGCTAGGTCTTGGGATGCTCTTTGTCCAGTACAGAGTAGCAAATTTGATATTAGGAAGAGACTTGAAAATTGGTTTTGCATTTTTGCTTCCTTCCTTGAAACCCTTCCTTGGAATGGCATGACAAAAAGCTGGGGCTAATCTGCTGGTGTATGAAAGACCATGTGGAATAAACCCTAGTTATTGCAGTCAAGGCCACCCTAGTCCAAGTTCTTGAGTCCACTCAATAGCTGACTCAATTTTCACAAATGAGCCTAGTCAAGATCAGGAGACTTGCTTGGCTGATGATTGATTTCGGAGATACGACAAATGGTTATTGTTTTCAGTGAATAAATTTTAGAATTATCTGTTAAGACAGCAATAGCTAACAATTAGAGGATGTTTATAATGGATAATGTTTTAGAACCCCCTTAAAGATTTATCATTCTTTTAGCTATTATATCTCTTCCACAATGGAAAGTAGTTAAAATATTCAGGGGAAGATGGACCAAATTTAAGTCTGTGAGGTTTGAGTGTAGGAGCCCATTCTGCCAAAAGACCTGTTGAGATCCCACTGTAAGTCACCAAGAGGAACGCGTTTATCTCCAGCTTATCTGGAAAGTGTGACCCTGGTGCAAGTGAGGTCCCTCAGCTGAGGATCGGGATTGAGTCGCTCTCCTGGGAGACTGAGTGTACAGTGTCATATGGCTTGTTGGGTCCTGCTTTCCTTTGTTTTAGAGAATGTGCCCATGACCTCTTGATCATGATGGATTAGAGACTGGAGTTAGTTTTCTATGACCTTTAATTAGTTTCAGTGACGGGGCAAATTTTCAGATTGAAACTCCCTTCCTGGTCAGGGGCACTTTACCCGTAAATCATCATGTTCACCTTTAAGAAAAAATAGCCTTGTCATAAGCTTCGGTTAATAATATTACTATATACATAAAACAAACCCCTGCTGATGTATTTTGAGTGATGAATTATGTTTTTTGATCTTCTGTATTGTACCTCGTTTCTGTTTTGATTTTCTGTTTTCGCTATCATGGAAATAATAATTTTTTTCTGGAAGTTACAAACAATGTAATCATTAAAAAATGATGTAATCACCTATGGCATATAAAGATCCTAAGCATCACAGTAAAGTGCAATCTTGCCACCATTCACTTTATCTGTCTCCTTTCCTATAGATATTGTGCCGACACCAACCCCCTACTCAGGGACCCTTAGACTCTGGTGCGTAGGCTGGTCCCCCACATTTGAGAAATGTAGCAATTAGAAAAGAACTTTTCTTTACTCAGATTATCCATTACAGAACTAACTATATTCAACATGTTCATTTCCTGACTTTATAATAACCAGCCAAGAATCAGGAAATCAACTTGTTTGAAATCACTCCAGCTACATTGGCTACTTTAAAGATGATCCTTAAGTCAAAAAGAGATGAATTATCTACTTTATCCTCAAATCTTCCAAGGTGATTTCCAAATTAAGATATGAAGGAAGACTATGAGTATGAGACCTACTCTTTGATGAAATAAGTAACATATTCTTGATTGATAACATGTGACAGTGTGCAGGGTTTCAGAGGAAAATGTATTGTTCAAAGTCATAAGAGGAATTGTTTGGAAGTGCCTTTTTCAATAAAGACTCAAATTTCAAAATAAGATATAAAACAGACTTTCAGTGAGAGTGAATATGAAATTTTAACCCATATATTGAGGATGGTATATTGTAAACACATTCAAGAAGTAGAAATAAAAACATTTTATTGGAGAAAAGGCAGCCCAGAGCAATATGGGGAGAATATATAGCAGAGAATAGATAATAGCTGGAGTTTTGACTATTGGATAGTGATGTAGTATTAAGTCCCTAAAGAAATTTGTACCCAGAGTTCTGGCATTAATACACTATACCTTATCACCTGCAGAACTTGAGTCCAAGATCTTCCCTGCCACATACTCTCTTGAAAAAGTGACATTTTATTTTTCTTAGTTTCCTTATTATCATAAAAAAGTGTGAAAATTCATAGACCATTTGGGAGGACTAGTTTAAAAAAATGTGAGTATCAGTAATTAAAACTGTAAAATAATAGAAAGCCAATATGAAAAATAATTATCAATTAAATATCTAGCATACATGTTCCAACTTTATGCTTTACATAATTCAATTCAATTACTACAAATTACATATAAGGATATCTCATCTATATCTAAATCACTCAGAAGAGTTGAATAGGGGAAATACTAAATTCTCAAACACCAGTCTATTATATATAAATAATTCTGTTGTTCTTATTGCAACTAAATCCAATATTAAAAATTGTATTAGGTAATTAATTATGGGGGAGGATAGTGATTTTGAAAATTGGAAGGGAAGGTAGCATAGAATCCAGTTGGTATACAAAAAAGTGGTGCATTAGTAAAAGATAAATGAAAAACTAACAGTACAGAGCATGAGATCATTTGTTTTTAATGCACAAGCCATCGAATAATTACAAAATTTGAGTAAAATAATTAACTATATGATATTCTGAATTTTGAAAACATACTTGAAACAGCTAGATATGGGTTTTTAATAAATCCTTCCTAAAGTACATATTCTAGAGAAGGAGCCTATCTAGCCTAACCTATTTTATTAAATTTGATGACACAAACTGCCATTAATAGAAGATAAATCAAAGAAACTATGGTGTAAAGTAAATCTAAAATCCTGTGGAGCACAAAATTAACTGAGTGTGTTATTGAACCTGTAGTTTTAATGCAAATATTAATCATTCAGATGTGTGAAAATCACTGCTGTTCTCAGGGAGCGAGTCATCAATATGGCTTACACCTATTAGAAAACCACCCTACCACATCATCCAAAAGTAGAAATGAAAAATTCACCTCATGTCCTTGCATATTCCGAATCACAATCTATGATTCAGTATTTTCACTTGGATTGTGTCTAATTAATTTGTCTTTGATAGAAATGTGTTTTTGCTTACTTGTTTCAGCATTTAGACACTGGGTCCTAAAGCAAAATAAGATCAAGGTAAAATTGGAGGAAGTGGAGTTTATGAAGTGACTTATAAAATTTTTATTTTGAGATCATTTCAAACCTAAAGAAAACTTGCAAGATTATCCTGAAATTTAAACTCCTTACCAAATTACCCAACCATTAAATTTTGATGTTTTCTTAATCATTTACTTTCTTTCTAAATATAGGCATGTGCTTCAGAACTATGTAAATATGTTTCTCCTCATTCATCTTCAACCCACAAGTTTTAACATCCAAAGATAACTAATGTGTAAATAAAATTTTATTATCATGATTTTAAAAACAGCTGTTTTTAACATCATTTTTTCTTACTCCTTTAACAGTTAGTTGACATTCTGTTGTAATGGAAGCTGTTATTTCTCTCATGTATGTATGCCTGTATCATCTGTTTATTATTTATTTGTTCTCATTTACTTAATATCTGTATGGACTCACCATTTTTTTTTTCAATTAGTGGGTCGTAATCTGAAACTTCCACCATTTGTTTTGATGTTAAGTTTGTCCTAGATTTGGTTAGGTGGATCCTCTTTAATCTAGCTCCTGTATTATTTTGATAAGGCCTCACAATTTTTTGTCAACTCCCTTACATTCTGGCAATACAAGATGTTGCGTTTACAGTTTGAACTTTCTCTGCCTGAGATCTAAATTTGTTAGCCCTCTCTCCAGGTTATCATGATTATTTGTGTTAAGGAATGGTACTTGAAAACAAAATCCGGATTTAGGTATTCTTATTACTATTAATGCTACTGGAAGTCATTGGTTCTAGGCCCTTTCAGCCTAGAGAGTTATGAAATATATATGTGCATATGTATGTATATATATATATATATGTATGTATATTCTATACAAAGATGCATATGTTTATATATGTGTGGAATTAAAATCAATCATAAATTTATGAAACTCCCATTTTCAATGTAGCATGACAGCTCTTTCAAGCCTTTTCATATACTATATTTGTAGTACTCTTCTCCGACAGTGAGAAAACTACCCCACCATCCTAGAAAGTTTTTTGAAATACTAAACTAATAACCCTGTGAAAAACAATCCTACTAAGCAAAGTTTAAGTTTATTGCTACAATTCTTTATATCCTTAGATTTAAGGCACATTTTTTTCAATTAATAACTTCTTGCATTTTTATGTTGTGTCTACATCTATCTACCTATACATACATACATACATACATACATAAATACACACATACACCATTCTCCTTCTTTCCTCCTCCTAACCTCCTCTTTTTTTACAGTTGTGTAGAGGAACACAGCATGGATATAACTTATTTTTATTAATATTCTACTAGGTATTATAATTTAGTTGTTTCCAATTTTTTGTGATTAAAGAAGTGCTGTAGTGAATTGCTTATAGGGTTTATTTTTACATTGTTAGAGGAAGATCTTAAGGAAAAATTCTTGCAAATGGGGAATTGTAGTTTTATTTTAGTTGCTGTAATAAAATATTCTAAAGTATTATTTTGAATAGTCACGAAGGTGAATGATTATCCATTTCCACTCTGTTGCATATATTCTTTAGTTTCAGCCCAGTGAATATGACTAAATCTAAAAAAAATTATAAAGCAAGTAAAATCTAGAAATTGAGCAAACCACAGTTATCTGGGAAAATATGAATGTGTTTTCCAAATATCTGTGAGAAAAATAAACCAAGCACAAAGAGTACATACTATGTCATTACAGGAATATAAAGCATAAAAACAAGTAAAACTACTCTTTATTGTGAAGATATGAGGATAGTCGTTACCCTGGTGGGTTACTAGTGACAGGAATGGAGCATGGGGGAGCTCTGAGATGTTGAATAATGCTCTGGCCATGACCAGAGTATTGGTGACATTATAATGCCCAGTGGAGGAAATTTTCTAAGCATTTTATGAATTATATGCTTTTGTATATAAAATAGGGAATTATTTAATAAAATATTTAAAGACAAAGTATATATGTTTTTCACTGACCATCATTCTTTCCAAGTATATTTATATTTAGAGTTTAAGGATATTCATAACTGTAGATGTGTTAAATTTTTTGATACATGTGAAATTTTAGGAAGAAAATATAGATTATATAAAGGTGATGGTTTTAACAACCTTAATTGCAATTAAATGAATATTTATTTATTTATTTATAAATGGAACAAGTTTGGTGTATTTTTTAGATTCAATACTTTAAAAGTCTATAATATTCAGGAGAATAAATGTTAACTTTTTAAAGAGACAAATGCTCTTGGGAAACAAATGGTGTTGGGAAAACTGGAGAGGAACGTGCACTATAATGAAACTGGATCAGTTTCTTACACCATACATAAAAGTAAACTCAAAATGGACTAAGGAACTAAATATAAGACATGAAACCATCATGCCATGGCAACATCTTTCTAGATATGTCTCCTGAAGCAAGAGAAACAAAAACAAAAATAAACTATTGGGACTATATCAAAATAAGTTTCTTCACAGCAAAAGAAATTAAAACACCAAACAAAACAAAAAAGCTAAAAGACAACCTACTGAATGGGAGAAAATACTTGCAAATGATATATCTAATAAAGGGTTAGTATCCAAAATCTATAAAGAACTTATCAAACTCAGCCAAAACTAAATCCCAAAACAATCCAATTAAAAATGGTCAGAAGACAGGAACAGATGTTTCTACAAAGTAGACATACAGACAGTCAACAGACACATGAAAAGATGTTCTACATCATTCATCATCAAGGAGATGCAAATCAAAATTAGGATGAGATATTACCTCATACTTGTCAGAATGACTAAAATCCAAAACACAAGAAACTCCAAGTGCTGGCAATGTGGAGAAAAAGGAACCCTTAGGCGCTGTTGGTGGGAATGCAAACTGAGGCAGCCACTGTGGAATACACTATAGAGGTTCTTCGAGAAGCTAAAAACAGAACTGCCCTAAAATCCAGTAATCACACTACTGGGTATTTATCCAAATAATGCGAAGGCACTATTTCAAAGGTGCACCCCTGTGTTTCTTGCAGCATTAATACAATAGCCAAATTATGGAAGCAACCCAAGTGTCCATCAATAATGAATGGATAAAGAAGTTATACACACACACACACACACACACACACACACACATACACCCCCAATGGAATACTAATCAGCTATATAAACAAATAAAATTTTGCAATTTGCAGCAACATGGATGGATCTGGATAGTATAATGCTAAGTAAAATAAGTCAGTCAGAGAAAAACAAATAGCATATGATTTCACTCAAATGCAGAATTAAACAAAACAAATGAGCAAAAAATGGAAAAAGAGAGAGAGAGAAATCGAGAAACAGATTTTTAACCGTAGAGGACAAACCGATGGCTATTAAAGGGGAGGTGGGTGGGCAGGTCACTGAAATATGCAATAGACATTAAAAAGTACACTCATGATGAGCGCCGAGTAATGTATAAAATTGCTGAATCACTATATTCTATACCTGAAACTAATATAACACTATATGTTAACTATACTGGAATTAAAATAAACAACTTAATAAAAAAATAGAGAAATGCTAAGATCTCAGTGGCATAACAAAAACAAAGTATAGTTCTCATTGGAGAAATAGGTTTAGATTTGGTGATTCTACAATCTCTATGCAGTAATAGTTCTTTCAGAGTGTTTCAGAATTGGGGTTTCACCATCTCATGGCCTCCATAGGCACTGCAAGGAGAGAGATAGAGGCCAGACATACTGGTTTATCTGTCTCATCATGGAAGTGACACAACATCCATTAGCCACACAAATTCAGGTAGTTTCAAACTAACATCAAAGGATGCTGGGGGATGTAAAGGGGCACTGAAATATTTGGTGAGTACTTAGTGTCTTTACCATAACCTGGTGGTCTGGTACTAAACATATCTTTGCTCCCATTTCCCCACACACAATCCTTTCCAAAAGAAGGGAAAAAAAGGCCTGTAGTCACTGTGTCCAAGTAATATGTTACAGAACAATAATATAATAACCAAACATTTCATATGCAAGTTTAATTAAAAAATAATATAGAAATATTAGGGAGCCTTAAAACATTGATAAAGCCAATTCTCAATTCAAAATTAGACTCTAAACAAAAGATGTTTACAGCTGTAATTATTTTCTTTTTTTTAAATTTTATCTTAAATGATCTCCTTCGTGTTTCCCTTCATCAAAAAGTCAAACAATACTGGGGCGCCTCAGTGGTTCAGTGGGTTAAGCGTCCAACCCTTCCTTAATATTGGCTCAGGTCATGACTTCATGGTTCATGATATCGAACCCTACATTGAGCCTTGCACTGACAATGTGGAGCCTGCTTAGGATTCTCTTTCTCCCTCTCCCTTTGCCCCTCCCCTGCTTGAGCTCATGCTCGCTCTCTCGCTCACTCTCTCTCTCTCTCTCTCTCTCTCTCTCTCAAAATAAATAAATAAAAACTTAAAAAAAAAAAAAAGCCTGGGGCACCTGGGTGGCTCAGTCCCTTAAGCCTCTGACTTCAGCTCAGGTCATGATCTCACAGTTGGTGAATTAGAACCCTATGTTGGGCTCTCTGCTGACATCTCAGAGCCAGGATTTTGTTTCGGATTCTGTGTCTCCCTCTCTCTCTACCCCTCTCCACTCACTTGTGGTCTGTCTGTCTCTTTCTCTCTCTCTCTCAAAAAATAATAAACATTAAAAAGAAGAACCTGCTAGCTAGAAAAAAAATTGGATAATGTGGATGAGACTTTTTGGCCCTGAGAGTTTCAGCAGAAGTTTCAAAAAGCCCAGTGCACACTTAGGGCTAAATTTTATTGTTTAGTAAGTGTATAATCTGTGATGATTTCATGGCGGTTACTGATCTGCAGTTTGCCAGTTCGTTATCAATCAGTACTTATGACTTCTTGATATATCTCTTTTTGGACATAGTTCTAACATGTCTCTTAAGGGATCTTTTTATTTAATTTTTTTTAAGTTTATTTATTTAGAGAGAGAGACAGAGACAGCATGAGCAGGGGAGGGGCAGAGAGAGAAGAAGAGAGAATCTGCAACAGGCTTTGCTCTGTCAGCACAGAGCCTGATGCAGGGCTCCATCTCACGAAACCATGAGATCATGGCCTGAGCCAGAACTTAGAGCCAGACACTTACCCAACTGAGCCACCTATTTGTACCTTTTTTAAGAAACCTTAAAATTGAATATAAAATAAAGTGCTGGAATATTATATATATATATATATATAATATAATATAATATAATATAATATAATATAATATAAACCAGGTGAGTCATCTGCTAAAGTGATTAGTGCCTAGAGAAAAGGGATCAGGAGCACTTCACATATCTCTATTCTCTATTCTAGATTTTAAAAAAATTATTTAGAGTTCAGAATGCTTCGGTGGACAACCTTAAGAATATTATGTACAATTTTGGTTAGAGATATTTTTATGGAGTAGCTAAATCTAGATAGAGTTCTGGCACTTGGTATGCTTCTTAAGTCTGAAGATTCATCTATATTTCAGATCCATTATTTCTCTAAGTTACTTCTTTCATGCTATCAATTCTTTTTTTAAATTAATTTTTTAATGTTTATTTATTCTAGAGAGAGAGAGAGCTGTGGAAGGGGCATAGAGGGGAGGACACAGAATCTGAAGCAGGCTCCAGGCTCTGAGCTGTCAGCATAGAGCCCGATGCAGGGCTCAAACCCATGACGGTGAGATCATGACTTGAGCTGAAGTCAGACACTTAACCAATTGAGCCACCCCAATTAATTCTTTTCTAATCTACTATTAGATATGTGTTAGATCTTTTTCTTTTCTACATTGTATCTTAACCTCTTTTGACTCACATGAAAAGGTCTAACATTAACTTCATTAGTTCTTTTCCTCCCTGTGTTAAGCTGTTGTGGGATTTTTGTTTTGTTTTTAAAATTTTTATATTTTTAACACTTTTTCTTTCTTCTTCTTTCTTCTTTTCTTCCTTCCTTCTTTCCTTTCTCTCTCTCTCTCTCTCTCTCTCTCTCTCTCTCTCTCTCTCTCTCTCCTTTTCTGGGTGGAGAAGCAGAAGGAGAGGAAGGAAAAAGAATCTTAAGCAGGCTCCACATCTAGTATGGAACCCAATATAGGACTCAATCTCAAAACTGTGAGATCATGACCTAAACTGAAATCAAGGGTCAGACACTTAACTGACTGAGCAACCCAGACACGTCTATAATTTTTATTTTTAATTATTATAAAAACATAACAAAACTTACCATTTCTAAGTATATAGTTCAGTAGTGCTAAGTATATTTACATTATTTTGCAACAGTGTTTTGTCTAACCACTGAGTCTTTGTTATCCAATTTTTTAATTTATATAACTTTTAATTGCTAATTTTCCAATTTGTTTCTCCTTCTCTTTATTCTTCACAATATTTTACTTTTCTTTCATTAATTTTATTATATACTAATAAAAGACACTTTCAAATTGTTACATATTTCTAATTCTTATGGCTTTTAAATTACCACAATCAAGATAATAGACTTTCTCCATTCCTTTTTCTTCCCCATAAAGATAAAAACTGGTAAAGAATATTTTGTTTACAGATAACTGTTACTTTTGTAATCTTATCCTTCATTCCATTATTTTCAGTCACTTATATTGATTAATTAAGGAACAGAGTAAGTTTTGTAAGTAATCAATGCAACTTCTTGGTTATATTATTACTCTGAAAAAGTAATTTTGGCTTATTAATTTATCTTATGCAATTATTATCTACTTAAGTATAATTAATTCTTCAAGGTCCAGATCAATTTCTATGTCTCTCATGAAGTTCATACTCTTGTCTCAGGATGATCTTTATTGTTTGCTAGATTGTGCAAGCAGCTACTGGATCTATGAGCATCCTTACTCTTATTTAAAATAACATGAAATTTTTATTTTCTCAGTAACTCAACAGATTCCAAATTGACTGCTATCTATCTATCCTCCTTGATGTGAAGTGAGATATGTTACCATAAATAAATCTGATCCTGTGCTCTGGTAGATAAGTATGTAGAATCCGATGATAATGACCAAGAAATTATCACACCAAAATCACAAGATTGGGGTAGTCATTGAGAATTACTCAGGAAAATGAAATTTGGAATACCTCAAAAACCTCCAACAAATGTCCTCTAGAGCCCTCTAGATGGCAGTAACCGGAAGAGAGTTTTCCCACCAAAGTCTCTTCCCTTAGACTCTCTTGTTTATGAATATGTGCTGCTTATCTCAGATGCTAAATGGACCATTATCTTATTTATTGACCCATGTTTTCTTCTTGCTAGTTTCCAATGTGTTTGAAAACAGTCATCTATTTTAAATATTCAAATATGCATCATATTTTTCTGTATATGCTAGTATACTATATTCACTTTTCTACTCTACATAGAATTTAACTAAATGGAAATCTTACTTTAATTTATAATCAGAATAGTCACAGAATAGTCAGGTATAATACTTTGTTTCCATGTTCTGTATATATTTAGGTACATATCTATATATTTAGTTATCCATTGGGTAGAAATATAAATTATGAGAAATACAGACAATGGTTTAATGCAAAATATGAATACCTAGTGTTCATTTTGATAGAAAATAACAATAATTAGATGATAAAATATCATGCAATATATTCACGTGAGTACAATTTTACAGCTATTATAGAAATAGTATATAATGGGGAATTATTTTTATATTAGTGAGTGACACCAAACATCACATGATTACAACTGAGACAATGGTTCTTTCTCTCTCTCTGCAGGCAGAGAGAGAATCTGGGGGACTGTCAATGCCATGTCACACTGCTGGAAAATCCTCAAAAGGAAACAAAAACAAGTGTCATTGTATAGATTCCTTTTTAAAGGTGCACCAAAAAAAAAAAAAAATTCCATTGAACCAATAGTTAGCAGTTCTTCCATTAGTGATCATGAAAGCTGTCCTATTCAATAACCTTCTTCTCTCTTGCCTCCCTCCACCAGCCAAGAAGGTTTTCATAGGTAAGTGTAGGTTAATTTGTTTATTTTCCATTAAGTTGTGTATTTTCTTATTGTTTTGCATTTTATTATTGTATTGTAATTGTTTTATATGTATATTTAGAATATATAGAATGGATCCTCAGAGCTTCCATTATTTGTTATGAAGAAATTCACTTTGATATACAAGTGCATTGGATTCCAAGCATGTTTCTGGAACAAATTATGCTCCAAACCAATGTTTTACTCTTTTTGCGTTTCTGATGTTAAGGTAACTTAAAATTGCTTTAGGAAATATTTAACATCAGGAGTATTTATTTCCTATTACTTCCTCTTGTATTATCCTAAAAACCTATTGAGTTTATTCTATGTTATATCAGAACAATCATTTTTCTTATGGGAAAACATTCTATTTTTTCATTTCATCATAATTATGATTTGTATTAATGAGCATTTGGAGCCTATGAAGTACCTTTAAACCGATATTCCAATATCTTAATAGCAATATTTGAGAAGATTTTTGTCTCACAGAAACTTCAATTTAAAAATTTTTTGGTGGAAGTATTTATTTTTAAAACCCTTTACTCACTTGTATTTCAAACACATCTTTTACCTCAGACCAGTGATAAAAAAAAAAAATACTCCTTTGTTTATCTAGCTGACTGTAAGACTGAAGTTCATATTTCATAATATATTACTTTGACTCATAATCCTTCTTTTTTACCTTTCACTTTTGTTGACCTGCTCAAGAATGCCAGGGAAAGTTTAATTTTCTTGACTTTCACTACATCAATTTCAATATGATTATGTTAATATCAGAATAGGTAATGCAATCAAATTAATTCTAATAATAACAATGGTGATAGAATAACTACTATAATTTTACCAGTCTCATGATCATATTAGTCTCTTTTTTTTCTCTCTTTCTTTTTCTTTCTTTTTTAAAGTGGAATTAAGGAAAACGTAAGGAAGCAAATATTCTTCCAGTGTGAGACCAACATAAATAAAGCTTCTATTCACAACGGCTAAAAGTTACTATGTCTCTTCAGCTGCAGGTTTATATCTCCTACCTTCTCTGGGGTTAGGCACTTGAATTGACTGCTATTATTAGCGATTTTTTTTTTAATTCTAAGGGTTTTATCTCCTTTGCTTCTCTGAGTTGCTGCAAGGTTGTGGATGTTAGATGAGAAATTCTAATATTGGCAGAATTTTCTCTTGCTAAATGAATGATATTGTATGAGAGGAATAAAGGAGATTGAAATAAGAATCTAGATTATTTTCCAAAAGGTATGGTTTATTATTGGTTTCTGTTTAAATCCTTCTTCAATTATATCAATAGGAATGGATATTAAAATATACCATACAATAATGCCTAAGAGACAGATAATAAAAATCAAATATAAATCAAAGACATATACAAATACAATAATCAAACACCTTCTGAAAAAAATCTTCTTGATCACTAATTAATTAATGAAATCTTATTCTCTATGAGAACATCCCAATTTGCATTACAAAGAACAAAGTCCTGAAATGCGTTTTTAAAAAGTCTGGAATATTCTGCTAATGCAGACAAAAAAAGCTTCCTGAAAAAGAAATCTATTCTTAGCGACCTTTTATCTCTTTTAAAATGATTAAAAATAGAAATTGTGTAGGTGTCTAGGGGGCTTACCCATCATTTTGAAATTTATTCTTTTCTTAGACTCTCATGTTGTTCTTTATTGAGCCTAAATGTTGCTGATTATTTGTGCAAGTTTCTCTTTTTGGAATTTTCTGAGACTCTAACTTACTACTTGACTTTCAAATTCCATCATTGCTCTAAAAAGAAGATGGTACATTCACTATACTGTGGCAGAGTAACTTACTTACTTAAAACTTCAGTTATAAGATACAGGTAAAAGAGATTTTTGAAGCATTTACTATGATTGATTGTACATGTAAGTTAAATGGTGTGAAAATTTTTGAGGTATTAGATTTTGAAAACATTACAAATCAGTGTGTATTTGAAATGAAAATAATGTGTTATTAATTGTAGCTGTTGACAATAAAGTTTCCGAGTGAATACATAAGTTATGACAGTATATTTTTATGTTACATCTTTGAAGCAAATAAATACAAGTCTGAAAAGTTATAGTGTCTTTGCTCTTCCTGGTTTTCTTTGGTTACTTTCTGATTATTTATTTTCTAACTGTTATCTAAAAATAGCATGGATGTCTCTGAATAGATAGATGAAAGGTGACAGCACAACTTTTTATCCATTACAAAACGTGGTTAGCTGAACAGGTGACTGACAAACACTGCATAATGAGAATAGATTTAGAGAACTCAGTAACTCTATCAAGCATAATAGTATTCATATTAACGAGATCCCTGAAGGAGAAGAGAAAGAAAGTGGGGGAGGAGGGAGAGAATGTATTTGAAGAAATAATAGCTGAAAGCTTCCCAAATCAGGGGAGGGAAACAGAGATACAGATTCAGGAAGCACAGGGTTCCCCCAACAATTTCAACCCAAGGAGGTCCACACCAAGACACATACTAATTAAAATGCCAAAAAAAAAAAAAAACAGTGATAAAGAAAGACTAAATTTTAAAGATTGTGAGGGAAAGAAGACAGTTACATACATAGGAACTCCATAAGGCTACCAGCTGATTTTTCAGCAGAAACTTTGCAGGGCAGAAGGAAATGCTATGGTATATTCAAAGTGCTAAAGGGGAAAAATATCTGCATCGAGGAATATTCTATCGAGCAAGAACCAAATACAATTTTAACTGTAAATTATTTCAATACAAAAGTGACGCTGCTCATGCTAATTTACCATTTTGTTTTCATTGCCCGTAATAAAAGTCATGGTAGAGAATTTAGCATACTTTAAACATAAAAAGGAAGTGAATTATGCAGACATACTTAAAAAACAAAAAAATATTAACATATAAGAATTACCACAAGGAAGCTACTAAATGAATCAATGAATATTTGTGCAAGCATTATAATTATATAAATGTTATATAAATAGTTTTCATTTTATTTGTGTCATGTCTATTTTATATCCCATCATAACATATATATGTTTAAATATATCTTGTATAATTATATTGCAGTCAATTATTCATGTATATATAATGAGATATAGTTAGATAGATATAAAATATCTATATAGAATATCTACTATCTATTCCAGTTTGGAATGAAGGATATGTATATTCTTTAAAAACCATAAATACATTACAGCTCTTATTTAAAATGATGCACTTCATCTTGATTACTTAAATGTTATTTTACAAACAAATAGTTTTATTTATCATTGTGTTAAAATTGCTTTTAACATAAAAGTTGAGAGAATGTGAATGAAAACCTCATTTCTAAAGTTGTTTGTTGCATTTTCACAGATGCATAGTCTTGGGTTAGTGTTTGCTATAGTTGCATCTCAGGCAACTCTTAAAGCACAAGGTCTCAGGCCACAGTAGCAGTAGGAAGGTTCAGAAAGGTCAGATTCTCCTGAATCCACACTTGCTCTACCTGATGATAAACATGACCCAAGGAATCTGTTAACACCATCAGAGAACAGAGAACAAAATACAACAAATAAAATAGGGAAATAAACCTGAATATAAATGAATTTGATTATTTTATAATATATAAGGATGAGACCCCCACAAAGTATAAAAAGAAAATATCCTTGGAAGATGTTTATTGTTGGCAACAATATATAATGATTTTACATCTGACCTATTTTAAGAAAGTATGTTTGGTGTGAAATACTACAGAAAGTTAAGACTTTGAAAAATATATATGTATACTGAAACTAAAATTAGGCCAGAAATATCCAGTTATATATGCTAGGTAGTTACATATACTATTGCCTTTTTTTTTTCTTCAAATAATAACAACAGTAAAAAGTCAATAATTAGGGGAACATGTATTACAAGCTAAGAGCAATTTACCTGAAGAGGAAACAATGAAAAATAAGTAATGCAGTTGAATTCTGAAAAATATAAAGTGGATGGTAGAGTTGTAACAGACTGAACAGAGTAGAGCACATAGACTCAAAGGCCTATAGCAATAATGAAGGACACTAATAAAAGCAAAACTCGTTGCCTATTACAGGATGAGATTTCTAGGATATATTGAGCATGGATTACAGTATATATGTTAATTAGATATTAGGGATCACTATCTGAAAAGAATAAGGGAGAAAGTATGGTTTGGCAAAGAGAAATTGAACCATGATGCAGCCTGGAAAAAGCCTTGGCAAATCCCGCAAGGAGTTCTAAAACATACATGGCATGATGGAGATATCATGTGGTAGGCCAAATGGTTGGTTATTTGTTTGTTTGTTGGGATTCCTTAATGGGTTGTATTGAAAAGATAGTGTCTTTTTGTGAGATACCTCTTATTTTAGGGCTATACTACTTTGGTCTACCATGTTTCTTTATGTCTTAGAAGCAGAGAAACTGACAGTCTTATCTTGTCAAGCATGTCTGCATAGCAAATAGCCTTGGAGGTGAGAGATAGTTGACACCAAGGCAGAGATCATATTTGTGTGTTGTCTAGTGTAATAAACACAATGTCTCTCTGTTGGGGTAAAGAATGGGCAAGTTAGCTTGCAACTGCTTATTAAAATATAGGGGTTTCTGAAGTTTATCCTCAGCTATTATGTAGCATCCACTTAGGCCTACCTCTGCATCATTCCCATAGAAATTCAACAGCAAGAGGAAATACCATGAACGTGAAGCTCATACTGCTTGCTGTGCCATGAGGAATAAAGTCCCTTGACTCTGACATAAGAGTCTTGGGCTGTCTTCTAGTATCCATGAAGCTGGCCTAATGTTAGCTCGAAAGTGGGGTAAAATATAGAAACCATCACAGTTCCTGACAGTTTTTGGTGATGAGGACGGACCATTGACAGAAACATGGCTTCTGAAAAACAAAGTTCAAAGGCTCTCCATAAGCCAGGCATATAAGGAGATCAACTGAGATTTTATATCAAATCGTTAACTCCTGTGGTGAGTGGAAAAAGGGCTCCCACTGAAGACTTCACATTCTGTTAATGAATCTTAGGGGCTGAATGAAAGCAGAGACAACTAAAACAAGCAGTCCAATTATTTTGGATGAATACTCAGAAGCTATATTGCTGGATCACATGGCAGTTCTGGTTTTAGTTCTTTTAAGGAATCTTCCTAGGAGTTGAGGCATCTTGTATTTTCATCAACAGTTTTACATGGTTCATCCAAAAGAATTGAAATCAGAATCTCAAAGAAATATTAGCACTCCTGTGATCACTGCCGCACTATTCAGAAAAGTCAAGCTGTGGAAACAACCTAAATATATATCCACAGACATTATTATTTCTCAATAAAGAAATGTGTCCTATACATCCAATGGAAACTAGTCAGCCTTTTAAAATAATAAAGAAAAACCTGCATTATGGGATAGCATGGATGAAACTTGAGGACATCTCACTAGGTGCAGTAAGCTAGTGACATAAAAATACTGCATGATTCCAGTTATATGAGGTATCTAACGTAGTCAAATTCATAGAACCAAGGAGTGGAATGGTAGTTGCCAAGGGCCAGAGGGAGGAGAAAACAAGGTATTAGCAGTCACCAAGCAAAAGTTTCAGTTAAGCAAGATGAATAGGTTCTAGAAATTTGCTGTTCAGCATTGTACCTACAGTCAGTAATAATGTCTTATACACTTACAATTTGTTTATAGGATAGATTTTGTGGTAAGTGTTCTTACTACAAGAAAAGAAAGAAAAATAAAGGGAAAGAACAGAACAGACCAGAAGAAAGCAAAGCAAAGCAAAGCAAAGCAAAGCAATGCAAAGCAGCTGCTTGGATATTGCTTTGATTTTTGTTTACTTTCCTTTGCAGGGTAGGAAGAAACAAGAATGTCATCATGGGGCATCAAGGTGATGTGTCAGTGAGGCACAAGCCCGCCCAAAAAGCAGCGTGTCCACAGCTGCTGACTGAGGGAGTGCCCAAAGCTGATATATCACTTTGAGTACATCAAATTGAAAAAAAAAAAAATCTAGATGGGGGAACTGTGAGCAGCTGCCACATTGCTGGGAAAAGAAAGTAAATGTGCCTTGCTTACTCTGTTGCAGAATTGCTGTCTCTGTCTATGCCCTATGATCCCTACCTAGCTATCTACCTCAACCACAATTGCTTTAAGAAAAAACATATGGGTGGGGATGAGGTTGTTCTGTCCTAATGAGGACTGAAGATCATGGTCCCTGTCTGAATAAGTTGGTGATCTTGGGTGGTGCAAGAGTCAGGGAGGGATCAAACTTTTATGGCTCTATTAGACATTGGCATAAAATTCATCATCCAGTCTTGTGGGCATCCAGATTTAACTGATGGGTTTTGTGCAAGGTTCACAATAGGGAAGGGAAGAGACCATGGTTTATAGGTGGAAAGCCATATGGACCAGTTAAATGCAACTGATTTTAATGCTTCTACCTCTGAATACATAGTAAGATTATGGTGTGCTATGTGCTTGTCTACCTCTATCCCAAAAGTACCAGGGGTAAACATCCCAGGGTAAGAAGATCTGCAGGTACTAGCGGAAAGTACTAGCAGGATACAAACTTACCTGCCACCTTCTACCAGTGTGGGGCCATGTTTTAGTATGAATGCCTGTGCATTCCTGTCCAGAGTTCTCACTATTTATATGGTCTGTTATTTGACAAGTAGGAATCCTCATTCTAACAATCCTGATTTCTCAATTCCTAACAGCAATCAAGTAAAAACTACCATTTCTTTAGTCCTAACTCCCAGAATTAAAAAGAGAAACAATATTATTCAATACATTGGGTATTAGAGAGAGTACACATCTTTGTTAACTTTTTTTTTTTCTAATTTGAACTCCTGGGAAAGAGATGCAGCCTATTTCTGGAAGTAATCTTTGGGATTTTGGACTCTTGGTCTCCCTGACCTGGCAGTCAGTTTAACTCCTTTGCAAAAGCATCTATTAGTTATTCTCAGGTTGTTAAAACAGAACAAGGTGGGCCATTGAGGCATTAAAAATTTTAGCCTTAATATTTTAATTTTAGGATTGGTAAATTCAGAGTCTATAACTAACAAGGTAGGAGAGGCTTAAAAACCTGAGCATGTGAACGGAAATGGTAGGTCCAAGAGCAGAGCAAGATGGGCCATATCTTAAATGAAAAAGTGGTAGGTAAGCTTTTTAGGGGAAACTTTATCTCTCATAGCTTCAAATTCATAGCTGCTGGCTTAATGTGTTTCTAAAGTCATAGACATTCCTGGAAATGCCTGGGTCTGATTCACTAATGTTCCAGATAAACATAAATATGACAGTACCCATTAGGCTGCAGCTTTTCAATGTCACTACTAGCTCTGCATAACCCAAAATATAAGTGATCATTTTGGTAGACAGACTCAAGGCTATTAAAGCTCCAGCCAATACTTTCTTGATGAAACTGTTACACTTTTATAGACTTTTAATCTTCTGCCAACAACTGAGTTATTTGTTCTGACACTTGGAAAACTCTAAGGACTGTGAGATTAAAGATACCCCTCTTAGGGATCACAAACTCAGAGGTCTCACTCATAGTAACTGATCAAATTGCCTAGGTCACTTTTTCAGATAACCAACACAAAGGTCCATTCCCTGATGGTAGTGAAATCAAACCTGGTGATCTAGCCTGAACCAACTAGATTGCCACTGTCCAGATCTACCATCATGAAACATTCACCATCAAAAACCAAGTAGAAAGTAAAGTACTATTTATTTGTGGTTGTGGAGGCTGCCACTGCATATTAAGCTTATTCATCTGCTAGGGGCACCTGAGTAGCTCAATTGGTTAAGTAGCTGACTTTGGCTCATGTCATGATCTCACAGTTGGTGGGTTCAAGACCAGCATTGGGCTCTGTGCTGACAGAGCTGACTTCTAGGGATTCTCTCCTCCATATCTCTCTACCCCTCCCCTGCTTGTGCTTTCTCTCTCTCTCTCTCTCTCTCTCTCTCTCTCTCTCTCTCTCTCTCTCTTCCCCCCTTCTCTGTCTCAAAAAAAAAAAACAAAAAAAAAACCTAAAGACAAAGAAAAAAAACCCTCTTGTTCATCTACCAAATGCTGACCTACATAACTTGCAGTAGGAGAGACCCCATTATATAAGGAATGGTCTCATCTTCTATTGACAGACTGACTGCATAGACTTGAGCTATCTCTTATGCCTTACTATTGTTGACATTTTTTTCAGGTTACCCTCATCTGGCTCTGACCACACCATTGCTGCTCTTGAAATCATCCCATGCCATGTTTATGTTTTCTGGAATATTTGATGTAATAATAGCATTTCCATTATCACAAAAGCCACTTAATGATGGAATTAATGACAGTCAAGATATTTAATGGATCTCTACCTTCCCTGCACAGGAATCTGATATGGTTCAGTGTTGGAACAGCCACTTATAAAATAATTATATACATTTTCTCATCTTACCTTCCTTATCATCTAATCTATACAGTTAGTAAGGTAGTTACATGATTGAATGCAACCATTCTCAGAAACAAATTATTTTTTTAAGCTGCCTCTTGTGTGAGATTGGTACAAAAGTAGCAGCAGCTTCTATACAATTTTGAAAATTCAAGATCCACTTGACTAATTTTTGTCATGGCTTCTCTTTCCCCTAACAGCAACCTCAGACCAGTCTGGTTGGTACCCCTTATTGAGTAGAAACCTCACTCAAAAGGTGCCTAGGGAATTCAAGCTTCATTAAAAATAATAACAAACTAAAACGACAAAAAAAAAAAAGCAATTCCTTCACTCACACACACACACACACATACACACACACACATAATAAAGCAAGCGTATTGGCAAGATCTGCAAGCCGAATAATAAAAGATGTGAGTGACAGAAATCAAATATGTAAATAAGGGAAAATGGGCTTCATGAAGTAATTATAAAAATAAGTATTGATAAGATGGTAATGTTCTCCACTTTCATCTATGAATTCATTGCAATCCCAAACAAAATCCCAGAAAGCTTTTTTTGTAGATATTGACAATCTGACACTATATGAAAAAGAAAATAAATTAGAAACTATTTTAAAATAGAAGAATAAAATGGGTGAACTCCTACTACCCAATTTTAAGACTCACTATAAAGGTACAGTTATCAAAGCATCCCAATATTGGCAAAAGTACCAATTAAAAGGATTATAGAACTTCAAAGCAAATGTAACACAAATATAAACTGATTTTTCACTAATATTCAGAGGCAAATTAATTGAAATGTGGCAGTATTTTAATAATTTTCATCCTGGAAAAATTTGATGTCAATATAGAAAAATAAACCTCATATCATAAGTTATATGTTTTATGAAAAATAATTCAAATGGATCTTAGAACTAAATGTAAATAATATAGATATGAGATATTCATAAGGATATATAAGCAGAATTTCCTTTCATTCTGAGATCGGTAAAGAGTTTTTAGATAAAACACCAAAATAGGTACCATAAAAGAAAGTAGTTAATATATAAAACTGTATCAACAATGACAAATTTTGCTCTGTAAATATTTTAATAGATACAAAGACAAACTACACATTAGGAGAAACAAATTACCAAATAATATATGATAAATAACTTGTGTCCAGATTATATAAATGTTTCTTACAAATGAACAATGATAAAGCAATTAAAAAAATTTTAATGGACAAATACAGACACCTTAGTAAAAAATATATATATGGATAATGCAAAAGTATATAAAATGGTCAGCATCATTAATCATTAGGGAAATTCAAATCAGAAACAAAATCAGATACTACTACACATATACTAATGTGAGCAGAATAGCAATGAATGCAGGGGCTCTGGTTTGTAGTTACAGATATTAATATGAACATGTGGAAAATATCACATATATATTTCAGAATTTTGTATATGCTTTTGTATATGTTTTGTCTATGTTTTTTATTCAGTATTAAAGAGATCTCAATGTCCCAAACTGAAAACATTTAAAAAACAAATAAATATTGAGAGTAATGGCACTTTGGGTTACAACCAAAGGAAAAAATATATTAAAAATATAAAGAAGTTCAACTTACTATAAATAAATGTTTGAATAAATAAATAGAGAAGAAAAGACAAAGTTTATTTACAGAAATCATTTCAATTATTAAAAGCAAACAAATAAAGGAAATGTAAATAGCCATTAGAACAGCACAGATATAATTTCTGCAGGTAAGGTAAACATGAATTCTAAAATTATTTTTATAAATGATATATTGTCAAAACTTTAATGCTTCTCCTTCAAAATATTTGTTGAATAGCAGAGAGGGAAACCTGTAGACACCAACCTTAACCATAGTATCAAGGTCAGTACTAGTGGTGATGAAACTATCAGTATCATGTGTTCTCTGATATAAGTCCTAAGATGGGCACATTGACTATGGGGTATTTATATCCAAAGAAATCCATGGCCTCTATCACATTAAACAGAAGACTAAACTGAAATTGAGGAGCATTTTCCAAAGCACCTGATGAATACACTTCAAAATAAGAAAGATTAAAGAACTGCCACTCATTGGAGGATACAAATCTTTTTTGTTTTTAGTATTTATTTATTTGTTTTTGAAAGAGGGAGCGAGAGAAAGAAAGAGTGAGCGAGCAGGGGGGAGACAGAGAATCCCAAGAAAACTGCCTGATGTGAGGCCTAACTGTGAGATAATGACCTGAGCCAAAATCAAGAGTCAGACAATCAACTGAGTCACTCTGGTACCTAAAAAATCTTTATTAGTAAATGCAACACATTATCTAATACAGGATCCAGAAACAAAACATCGGTTTAAGCACTGGTTAAATAAATATAATGTTAGTTTTTCTTAGTTTTGATCGTTGTACCATAGTTATGTGAAATATTAATATTGGAAAATATAAGGGTATTCAATGTCACATCAATTTATATCTATTTCTATCTATCTATCAATCTATCATCTATCTATCATCTCTCTCTCTCTCTCTCTCTCTCTCTCTCTCTCTCTCTATATATATATATATATATATATATATATATATATACCTAGGATCTATTTCTGTATAAAATATCAATATCAGAGATTGATTTAGATCCAAATAGAAAAATCACAATCATTTTTTTTTTCCAAATGGCTGCTCAAATAGAAAATTTACAGTTTACTATGTCAGTATCTACATTTACATTTCTGGAAATTGCATTGATTGGGATTTTGTTTTCCATTTCCAAGTCTTTGTTTCTGTGTAACTTGCATAATTCATTTTCAGTTAAACAGCAGTGAATATATGTCTATCCTAGCTCCTCTTTCCCTAAGCTTGGCCATCTTCTTTTCTAAATATCACACCAATTTTACTTTACAGAGTCTGCATAGATATTGTCCTTTATTTGTGTCAGAGCTTTTCTAGTTTGTTTGTTTGTTTGTTTTTATTGTGAGAGAGAGAAAGCATGAGCAAGGGAGGGGCAGAGAGACAGTAAGATAGAGAATCCCAAGCAGGCTTCACACTGTCATTGCAGAGGCTGATGTGGGGCTTGAACTAACAAACTAAGAGATCCTGACCTGAGCCAAAACAGGAGATGGACACTTAACTGACTGAGTCACCCAGGCATCCCTGTTTCAGAACTTTTCTATCTCTTAATGACTATGGGCAAGTTTCCTTGAGCAGATTCTTCATAATGATTACCTACCTATTCCTTTCTACAGGGATATTAACCACACACATATTCTAAAAAGTGCTGGATAGGTTCTTACTAAAGTTGTTGGGACTTGATATATTTGTTTGCTTTATCTCTGGGATCTCCCTAATTTGATCAACTCTTCTTTCTCATATTCTCCCTAATGTAAGTGTCCTGTCCATTCCCATTAATTATGGATTTTATGTAGTATTTTTTCCTGAGTAAAAATACTATATTCCTAAGTAACAGCAAGTCTATTGTAGAGTCCCAGTGAAAATTGCTGTGTAAGAAATAGCATTTAATACACTCCTGGAATCAGTGGCTCAGAGTTTGTACATGACTCATGTATTTTAAACACTATATAGGACTTTCTAAGTAAATAATTGAACATGTACTAACTGCTTGTTAGTACTAATGTACTAATATACTAATATATTAACATGGTAGAGGAGTTAAGTGTCCTATAGACATGAAATGCTTATCTTTATTTCTAAGGATACAGTATCTAACTACTGCCATTTTGGTAATTGAGTAAAGAGCAGGGTCTGGACATGGTCTCTGAAGAAGCCATAGTGTAAAATACAAATCCACAGATGCGCTGTTTATGTGCTTTTGAACTGATTGATACTTCTTGTGACCTCTTCACCACAAGATTTCAAGAGACTATAATATTTCATAGTTTTTATGCCTTGTGTTAATTAGACTTTTCAAACTTTTTATATGGTAAGTTTATTGAATGATTAATGTGATTAATTTACTTGGAACAATACTGGTAAGTGAAGAATATCCTTGAAAATCTGTTGTGTTTTCTTCTTTTTAGGAGAAGAACAAGTCATGTTATCTGGCATTTTTTTACATATATTTTGAAACTATAATTGATATTTTAAAACTTCAAATATTTAAGGTGTGTAATCTGGTGAGTTTGGACAGATGCATATACACACGATGCCATCAGCACATTCAAGGTAATAAACATATACGTCATCTCCAAAAGTCTTCTTGTGTCCTTTGGGGGTTTTAGTTTGTTTTAGTTTTGTTTTCTGGTAAGAACACTTACCATGAGATCTGCCCCTTTATAGATTTTTAAGATACATATATTTTTAAAGATATAACTTTTAAAAATAAAAATCATTCATGGGGCACTTGGGTGGCTCAGTTGGTTAAGGGTCTTGACTTTGGCTCAGGTCATGATCTCACAGTTTGTGAGTTCAAGCCCCACATCAGGCTCTATGCTGACAGCTCAGAGCCTGGAGCCTGCTTCAATTCTATGTCTCCCCCTCTCTTCCCCTTCCTTCTTGTTCTGTTTCTCTTTCCCCAAAAAATAAATATTTAAAAAATTTAAAAAGTTTAAAAAATAAATATCATTCATATTTAAGGAATACAACATGATGATTTGATATTCATGTATATAGTGAAATGATTACCACAATCAAGTTCATTAACTTATCTCCTCACATACTCTCTTGGAGTTTTTAGTGCACAGTACTGTATTGTTAATTATAGGCACTATGTTTTACAACAGATCTCTAAGATTTATTCATGTTTATAACTGTATCTTTATATCCATTGAAAAATTCCTCATCTCCCTTTTCAATTCCCCACTCATTCTCAGGTAACCACCATTCTAACTGCTGCTTCTATAAGTTTCTCAGACAAAAACTTAACTGAAACTGTGGTAAGGGGTGGCCTTCCACTGAAAATACTCTGCACTTCTCCTTTAGCCCAAATATAATGTCACAGAGGCAAAATATTTGATTTGGTATTCACTATACGTTATGTTTTATAGAGCAATTGTAGCTACTTTGTGTATTATAGGAGAGCCTAAATGGTCTGAAGAAATACATTGTATCATTGTGTCTGCCTCCCTCATTTGGCTGTTCTCAGTGGACATAAACTTATCCATGTTGTGTGCTTAAAAGAATATCTGGCATCTATTAGGTATTCAATAGCTGTTATTTTTGTTTACTTCAAATTATCATATCATCATTTTTATTAACAAAGGTGAAGTAAGGGTTTTCCTGATATAAATTCCCTGATTTTGTGGCATCAAGATGATTATTTCTAAACGAATGATCATTGCTATTTTCCTAACAATTCATTTTATTTTTGTCTTTTTCATTTTCAACTATGTGTGTGTGTGTGAGTGTGAGAGAGAGAGAGAGAGAGAAAGAGAGGGAGAGAGAGAGACCCAGAATATTTTTATTAAATGCCAGTCATTAAACTCATGTAACATGTTCAATTTTGTAACATTATTCCTGAGAATAATCAGGAAGAAACAGATTGGTAGGGGGAGCAAATGTATGAGTTTAAACATACTATGTTTAAAATCTATTAGACATCCAGTATGCAATTCTTAGCCTAATTTTGGATTCAAGACCACACATCAGAGCCTTATTAAAATATATGAATAATCTTACCCAGGAAGCTAGTGTAGACATAGAAGAGGCATATGGATTAAGCACTGACTTCCTCTAGTACTAAAAGACTTTAAAGAGGAAGAAGACTAGGCAAAGAACTGAGATGGAATGGCCACTGAGTTAGCATGGAGAGAGCAAGAAATGCTCTAAAGTCAAACAAAGAACATTTTTTTTTTCCAACTGGGGAAAAAAAAAAAAAAGATGACTGAAAGCATCTGACTGACTGAAAAGAAAGATGAATGAAAGCATTCTTATCTAATTTTCAAATTCACAGCAGTCCTTGCAAAGGGTAATTATAGAAACAACTTTCATAAGCACCCCCTGCAAAAATATTCTATTCATTGATAACTAGTGTGATTATATGTGATTATATAGTAGTGATCTATGACCATTATTTGGCATACATATTGCAATTTATTACTGTCAACCAACAAATAGAACACACTGAACAAATGTGGAGATTCCATGGATTTTCAAAACAGTGATATTATCCTGTCCATTAGCAGTAGGTACAAGTTTTTCTAATAATTATTTGTATGTCAAAAAAAGAACAAAGCATAAAATAATCACCCAGAGACTATAATTTACCTCAAGTAATAAATGTGTTAATGCTTCCAATATTTCAATTGCAATGACTTTCTTTCTATGTTGTATCAGTGATCACATCATATTGTGCACGGATTTTAATTGGATCATATATTTATTAGAGCATTTTAAAGTGATTTATTGATTAACTGAAAGTGCTTTTTAAAATATTACATCATAAGATCAGATACAGAAAATAAATCAGCACATACCCTGTGTTTTTCCCATAGGGTTAATTTTTTTAGTAATTCTGAAGGCTACATTTTTCTTTTCTGACAAGGACTAGTATTATTTTATTGCAGAAGAAAAAGCCTTATTTTGAGAAAGACAACCGTCTTGGAGTTCTACTATAAAGATGTAGGAATCACTGTCTTACTATTATAAAACTCTTACTTTACAGAACAATGAATGGTTGCCTAAGGCACTGTGGGTTCATTAAAGGTCAGATAAGCCCAGCAGCAGTAAAAATATTTCACTTTCTAGAGAAATATAAAAAAAATAAGAATTTTTACAATAGCTCAGGTTTATGTTATGAATCTTTTTAGTTTTTGTTTAAATAATTATTGTCAAAGACTCATATCTTGAAATTTTAAAATATCTTTCTTTGATGACTAGCCTTATTTTTTAATGTAGCTTTGATAATAAAAAAAGTTGTTAGTAAGTTACTGGCACAGAACAAAATTACTATTATGTTATAATAGTATGGAAAATTATTGTGAGAAATAGAAATAGTTTGAAAAATATAAATGGATTTTCAAAAACTTTATTAAAATTATCTTAAGATCAGAAGCAAGGAATGTAAAAGAGTTTAAAATAAATTGAGATCAGAGGGGCACTGGGTGGCTCAGTGGTTAAGTGACAGAGTTTGGCCCAGGTCATGATATTATGGTTTAAGAGTTCGAGCCCCACATGGGGCTCTGTGCTACAGCTCAGAGCCTGGAGCCTGCTTCAGATTCTGGGTCTCCCCCTCTCTATGTCCCTTTCCCCACTCATGCTCTGTGTCTCTCTCCTTCAAAAATAAATAAGCATTAAAAAGTTAAAAAAAATAATACAATAGAGATCAGAAAGTACTGAAAGATTAAATTTTATCTAAATATAAAAACATGTATTTGTTAACCATAATTTTCAGGGTCCGTAAGTATGTTGGCCCTAAAGCAGCATTAGATAGAACAACAAACTGCATCCCAACTAATGAAATCTACATTTTGGAGATGCCTGAATCTGAGTCACTCATGTAGGGAGAAAAAAGGAGTATAATAAGTAATCTGGTTTGTATAGCAGAGTGTGACGGGAACTAAGAGGTCTAATAGGTGACTGGAGGTTTTGGTAAACTGAGATGACATTTAAAGAGTGACCATATATCATATAGATATAAAGACAAAAATATTCAATCAAAAGAAACAGCATCAAAAAAAATTTAAGAAAGCAAAGGGAGAATGAAATAGGGATGGTATTGTTTGGATGAAACACAAAATGAAAGTATACTGGAAGAAAAACATATTAGAAAGTTAAATTTACTTCCTCAAATATATATGAAATAAATTCATCAGATGTTCAGAACATTACTACTGACTTCTTTTAGTGGGATAGTATAGAGAGTTTCCCTATTTCTCCTTCACAATATATTAAAATGTTTTCATCTCTGAATTTCTGTCTTATATTTAGAGCACATATTTTATTAAAATGTTTTCTAAATTATAATTGTTGTTTTGCCTTTTATGTATTACTGACACTCCTTATGTTCTACTAAATTGAATTTAGCAACATGGTACAGGTTTTTAAGGTAACTGAGGTATCAAGGAAAGATATTTCTAAATATGCATGCAATTTAAAAGATAGTGATTAAGAAACAACCACTATTAGAATTCAGATGAAAATAGAAAAATTCAACACACTCATTCAGCCTGTCTCAAAAATAAATCAAACAAAAACTTTCATAACCATAAAGAAATAGAATTGAGGATCAAACAATTTCAATTAAGAAAGAACAAAATATCTTATAAGCAAAAACTTCATACAACAACCTATCACCAGATTATCTCAACCATTCATAAACTTTTCCACACATGAATAATGTATTTTTTTCCCATGGAAAGGGCACACACTGTCAGTTACACCATAAACCTATGGGTAAATATCTTAGACAGAATATTAGACAAGTAAATAAAAAATGTGCTTAAAAATATCATATGTGAATCCTTTTGTTGTGATTAAAAATCTTGCTCTCCAGGAGAAACCTAATGGAGGACCAGGGGAGGGGAAGAGGGAAAGAGAGTTGGGGAGAGAGACGGACGCAAAACTTGAGAGACTATTGAATACTGAAAACGAACTGAGGGTTGAAGGGGAAGCGGGAGGGGGAAAAAGAGGTGATGGTGATGGAGGAGGGTACTTGTGGGAAAGAGCACTGGGTGTTGTATGGAAACCAATTTGACAATAAACTATTTAAGAAAAAAAAAACTTCACTGAAAAAAAAATCTTGTTCTCCTCTCTATCTATTCAGTACTACTAAGAACCCTAGTTTTATTGTCAAAATCTACTCCCTTTACTTCTGTGTCATGACACTGTCTGAGCTTGCAGAGTGAATGGTAAAAGTAGACCTGAAAGCAATTTTTCTGTCAGTGTGACTAGCAATAATGAAGCTGTCTGTTATAGACTACAGAGCACATGAATATTTATAGAAATTGGATACTTCTTGCCATTGATATGTTTAAGATATAGATGTTATTTTTCCCACTTTAAATATGATAAATAGTTACTTTCTTATTTTAACCACATGATCAATTTTTCCAATATTTGGTTCCCTGCTTAAAGCTGGTGACTAGTCATTTGGAACTCTAGCATTTCTGTTATGGAAGCATTAGGGAAAAAATGATTTAAAAAGAATTAAAGTTATTTCAGTATATTTTCATATATTTTTACCTGGTAGTAAAAATAGAGTTTAATTTGTGTATTTGTTATATCTATTTCATATTTTAAAAGTATGTTTTTTAATATGGTTATATATTTTTAAATTATAAACACTTAAAAAATCAGAAGAAGTAAAGGAATACAAATTTTGAAAAAGAAAGAAAATTTTTAAAGTCATTTGATATATTACTAAGATTTATTTACAAGCAGCAGTAAGTTGGTAAATGTTTAATAACCTTCTCTGAAGAAAAACAAAACAAAACAAAACAATACTTGATTTGTGTCATTGCAATTTTTTCTGATAAAAATAAAATACCCCTACCAAAGCCAATTGCAAGCAACCAACACAAAATCAAATCACTCACAGAATTTCCAAATATTTAACAGTGGTTTTTCACATTCAGTAGTATGAGACAGCTTTAACATATTTTTGGAACTTACACGTATGATTTAAATAAAAGTATATTGAATATTGTCTTTCAGTACTGCAATCAGTACACATTTAAGGTGCAATAAACTTGATGCATTCAACTTTGGCCAAGATACATTCATATGTTTCCATATATTCCCTATATTCTATACATTTTTTGGAAAATATTTAAAATGGCAGATAGTACAAACATGGAGTGTAACCAGTTTTCATTATTACTTTAAAAATGATTCACTATGAGATTATTCATAATATATATCTTGTTTTCTATATTTACATGATTTTATTCATTAAAGTTTTCACATGGGTTTGATTGAGTCTGTGAAACTTGGCTAAATTATAATTTTAAATATAATTAAAATCTAAATTTAGGTATTATACATGAAATTCATTCAATTGTTTTCTCTTTCTTGGTTTCTAAAATAATTGGCTGATAACCACAGATGCAGTCAAAATATTCACCTTTTTATCACAAAGATAATGATGCCAAATGCAGTTTTGAAATCTCTTCATATCAGCTCTTACATATGTAGAGCAAAAAGACTCTGCTGTCACTTCAGTATCATCTCATCAGCGCCCTTGAACTCCTCAGCAGTTATGCCATCTGTCATCAGACTTTGATTCTTTACAATTTTAAAGGCTCTAATGCAATGCAAATCTTGATCAATCTTTTAGTTTAGGAAAAACCCTGTATCTGTCACCAGACAGAAAGCCAAGAATATGATGCTTTTTAAAATAGACATTCTACTAGTCATAATATCAGTCTGCTACTATCATAATACCTTCCTTAGACTTATACAATATTTTTATTACTCAGTAAGTAAGGTATTAGTATCTGCAAACAAATAATGGTCAATTAAAAGTAAGGAGTACCAAAATTGTGGTAAAAGCTAAAAACTACATATAAATTATGAATCAACTGATATTTGAGATAAACATACATTTTTTCAAGGAGTAAAAATATTTCCTATAACACTTGTGTATACTCTGTTTAGGAAATTCTTAAGAATTTGACCATGGGTGCACCTGGATTGTTCAGTTGGTTAAGCATCTGTCTTCAGTTCAGTTCATGATCTCGTGTTCGTGAGTTCAAGCCCCACACAGAAGAGGCTCTGTGCTGACAGCGCAGAGTCCAGAGCCTGTTTCAGATTCTGTGTGTGTGTGTGTGTGTGTGTGTGTGTCTCCTCTGCTTGTGCTCTCTCTCTCATAAGTAAATAAACATTAATACTTTCCAATGTAAATTTAGGTAGACAGGTAAGCAGAGAACTTTTTTTGTATCTGCTGGGCTTTAATTACTTTTAACTCAAATTATCTTTATAGCAAAGTGGCCTTTCTTGAGGCAGCTTGCCCTGGGCCCCTACACACTACTTATACAACAAAATAAATAATAGGATGCATCCTGATTATTATCTTCCCACAGGGTGCAGATACCGCTTTCAGATACATTTAAGTTTACCAAATAAATACATAAACACAAGTGGTTTCATAACTGTGCCCCAAAATGACTGCTCTTTTAAACTTCCTTTCACCATAAAAATTTGAACTTTAAGAAAAGATGATCCAATATACAATTAAATGATTGTTAACTAATTGCTTGTTTGACCAATAACTTCCATTAGAAGAATAGGTTGTGGGGATTTAATTTCAATCTCTCAGTTCATTTGATCATCAATGAATATTGTTTGATTAAATTAAATCAATCTTATTAATCACAACAGAAATATACACCAAATAGCAGTTAGCAATTATGAGTTGGACTAAAATCATTGCAAATGCATTTGTTTGAACTGCATCAATATCCTTAGGCTTTCCAAACAAGAGTAACCCTTGCTCATAACCCACATTGTCATAGATTGGGGAAAATTAATAAACTCAGTTAAGGGGCACCTGAGTGGCTCAACTGGTGTTTGATTTTGGCTCAGGTCATGATCTCACAGTTTGTGAGTTTGAGCCCCCAAAGGGCTCTGTGTTGACAGCTCAGAGCTGGAGCCTACTTCAGATTCTGTGTCTCCTTCTCTCTGCCCCTTCCCAGCTCATGATTTATCTCTTTCTCAAAAATAAACAAACATTAAAAAATAAACAAACTCAGTTAAAAATGTACCTGAAGTCTCTTGTGGGCGTAGCCATATGTACTATTCATAGTGCCTTGTTATACTGAAATAGATGTCTACATGAGTGGTCTACCAGCTATGATCTGACCAAGATCTTTCACCAGGTAATCCACAGCTGCCTTTAATCACTAATGATCTTGTTAGTAAATAGAACAATTGTTAGTTATATTATGAACTTCTGACAAAAATTATGGGATACATTTTTTTCTTCCCATAAATTCATTTATTGAATGCTTTTAGGATCACTTATTTTATGTCCCCATGGGACAACTTCCAAACAGTGAAAAAAGGCATCTACTTGGTTTCCATCTCCTTCTAAATTTTAATGGCCATCAACATGATTATTTGATTTTCTTCTTTTACTTAGATTTGATTCTCTCTTTTCAATTCCATAAAGTTTGTCATGACAAAACACCTGACATTTTATCAATCTAGTAACTACTGCCTAAGAATCATTAAAAATCTAACCATTACATTGTTCTTATCCAGTTCTTCTTAATGTGTCAAGAAACACCAATCTTAATTATATCCATTGTGTGAATCTATGTTTTCCCCCTTTCCATGAAAAAAAATCAACTATTTGGAGTGCAATTGCTTTTCTGATCATCATCTCAAAAAAATTAATTAACCACATTTGATCTACCTTCTGTAAACCAAGGTGCTTAGTATCTTCTAGTAACTGTTCATGGTAAGTGGTCCCTTTGACTATGAGATTAGGTAACTCTTGAAGGGGATCTAATGTTGACCCATCCAAAAGGCATGGTAACCACCAAGTCAGATACTGCCTGATACTCTAGTGGTCACCAATGTTGTGTATTCTTGAATACCTTGTTTCCATTTAGTGAGGGAAATTTGTATTTCCATTTCCGTGGGAATGGCATTTGTTATAACCCAAGACATGAGGGTTATTTCAGCTTACAGTATGTATATTCTTCTGTAATAGAAGATGTTTCAATGAAAACTCAATAACAAGCCAACAAATCCCTTTCACATGGCACATGTCTTGAGACTGTATCAAATTCCAGCAATAAATGGTGAGTGTAACAGGCTTTTCCCAGAGGCTCCATTTAGTGTGGTGTACTTAACAGACATTTCCTGTAATTAGTTCTGGCTAATTAATTAGCTGAAATTTCCTGATTGTCATTCCCCTCCCCACACCCAGTAGTATCCTTTGTTGTTTTAAATTAACTACTTGAATGGGTTTAGGCAATTCTAAAGGTTCCCATTTTGCATGCCATATTAAAGAAGATGAAGACCAGATTTGCATTATTTCCCTTCTCTCAGTTGTTTGGTTCAAGAAAGACTTCTCCATTCAGACATGCCATGCATTTCAATAATACATTTTGATAAGAGTCAGGCAATAGTTATATGAGGCTTTCCTTTAAATATCCCTCTTTGAGATATAGTTTCATCATTAAATTGTCTACACTTGCAATACTACATCCCCTAAATAATTTAAAGTTGGTTCAGAGAGATCAGCTTTTAAATATTTATCAGCAGGTTTAGAAATAGTTTTTCTTTAATTTAAACTTGCTTGAAATTATTTAGACTTCCTGATTTTTGATTTTTATCAATTCTGGAATATACACACCCTACTATTTTTGAATACCATCTCTTCCCAATTATCTATATTCTTCTCCCAGAATCTGATTAGACATTTAACACTCTCTGGGCTTTTCCCTTTCTGTTTAATAGTTTCATATTTATTTTTTTACAATTTGCATCATTACATTTAACTTCTTTATATTAATTTTTATATAAACATCATTATGTTTAATTCTATCAGTTATAATGTCACATTTAGTAATTTAATTTCTATTTGTGGTCAATCTTGAACCACATATTTACACATATTTATGTGATTTCTTGCATTTTTAATTTCAAAAAAATTATTTAAATTTCTTTCTCATATTTTTAATTTTTAGAAATTTCTTTGATACCTTTAAAGTTCTTCCATGTCTTTTTGTTTAATTGTGTATTACATCATCATCATATTTCTGATGTTCACTTTTATTTCTTGAACACATTGCCCATGTGTTTTATATGCAGCATCCAAATTGTTCCATTATCTTTACTCCTTTGCAGTCTGATCTTGCTCTATGCTTATATATCTATGACATAAGACTTCTGATGTTTGGACATGGTGGCTTTTAAATTAACTTTTAAATTTATTTTTCATTATGTAATACATCAGTTGGTAGTGCTTTAAGATATCTGGAAATATATTTGTCAAAAAATTATTTGTTCTTACTCATGCAAATTATGCGAAGTATTCATAAATTGAGTTCATTTTAATTAGAACCTTGGTTTAGAAACTTAGGTGACTCAAGTAATTTTAGGTTCATTCAGGTGAATACGAGTTTATAATTATGATTTTGTAGGAAAAGTTTTATTTTCCCTCTTCATTACCTCCACCTAGAAACAAGGTAATTAAGGTACTTTCATGGCATCTTTTGTTTTCCTTATTTATCCATGAAATGTGTTCACCTTTAGAATTGTTGGATTATGTGTCATTTACTTGAGTATTAGGCTTCCTGTTTCTCCTGCAACATCTCCTACACCATCTGTGCTGTGCATAAAGTGCAGTTTCAAGGTCACAGAGATTTGGAGATACCCCAGTTTCAGTGTCCACTTGATGGGGTTTTTGTGGTGATGTTTGAGGTTCAGAGCCAATGACCAAGGAAGAATTTTTGAAGATGTTTTTGATGCAAAAAATGTGATTTTATTAAAGCATAGGAACAGGAGCTATAGGCAGAAAGAGCTGCACTGAGGTTGTGAAGAGTGACTAGTTATATACCTTCAGGTTGGAGGGGGTTAGAGACAGTTAAAGTCTCTAAGAGATTTTGGAAGCAAGGTTCCCAGGACCTTGAGTGTCTAGCTATTGTTAGGAAAATGTCACTCATTACTGTTTAGTAAAACCTCAGTCATGAGACCCTTCAGAGGCCCCTATCAGGGGCCATAAGCTTGGTGTATGATTGCTGACATACGCTTGGGGGTTAAAGATAAAGGAGGTTTGCAAAAGAATTTTTATGTGTTTAAGGAGTCTCACAGGATCCTGGGGGGGGGGGTCAGGATAATGTTAAGTCAATATTCCCTTTTGCCCCTAGCAAAGTGTCATCATCGAGACAGCTGAACTCCTACAGAAAGGTCACTCTACCTGTTTGAAAGACTTGTCAGTGGGCTGTAGACAGTAAAGGCATTTAATTTTTTACTTGTTTTTGTTTCCCACACCACCATAGCAAGCTCTTATACCCCTACTTACATTTTGATGAAGGTGATATTATAATAGGCAAAGATAGGATAAAATAGGCAGAAAGGGAAAAGGGATTTTTCCTGTGTGGGGAAAAAACACTCATAATTGGAGCAATACTGGGAGTGTCTGACCACAGTAACCAACCCCCCCCAACCCCATCCCCCAGGTGTAAGGTCCCTCTTAAGAATGTAACAGACACCACCTACTCCCCTTCAGGATTCCCTCAGGAATTTGACCAAAGACCTGCCTAATGATAAATTGGCCATAAAACCTATGACCTACAAGGAATGATTTAGCCATAGACCACTCCTCATACAATGGAAACAAGTCAATTAGGAATGGACAACCCAGCACATGAGTTGTTCAGCCTGTAAAGGTAGAATCTGAGAATGGGGGCAACCAGAATCTCATAAAACAAGGACACTTGTCTCTAGTTCTTGGACGTTCACTTTCAAATGCCCCTTCTTTGTAAAGAGAGCTTTCTTACTATTCATATTTTCTAAACTTTCCTCTAATAAACTTTTGCCTGCTGCTCATTTTGTGACCACCTCTTCATTCTTTGAAGGAGTGAGACAATGAATCCCAGGTATTGTAAAAAATCCTGCAACAATATTAAGGCTCCATGAAATGGAGTCTATAGGTTTCTGGAGATTAGGCTATGGGTAAGATTGTCATTTTCTTGCAGTTTACACATAAATTGAAGGAGACTCTTATCCTGTATGACTGTGATCTCTATCAGTCAACCATTTGTTTTCTTTCCTTTGTTCTTGGGTATTCAGGAATGTCCAAGAAATACATATATCGCTGGGGGTAGGGAATGCTGTTAGCCTGTACTTTGCCCTCAGCTTGCCTTATGCTCCTTCATCACACTCATATCTCTGAACTTGCCATTCATTTTGCTTTTGGTTTCTAAGAAGTTCCCATATTTTTCTGCAAACTGGTCAGGAATACTTTTTTTCCTGTCAGAATTATTTTTTAATATGTAATTATCTAGCATTGTGAGTGTTTTCTTCTGGAATAATTTTCTTTTGTTATTTCTCATGTATCACATTCCTAAAATTAAGCAGCACTTACTGCCATTTCTGAAAGAAGCACTCTTTAGAATACTATCTTACATATGTCATTTAAAATTATGGGCCTTGGGCATTTCATAATAGTGCATTTGTTTGAGTTGCAACTATAGATAGTAGAAAATACGGACAGGACCTGGAAATGCTGAAAATACTATGTCATTTATTTCAGTAATCTCAAATATTCATTTCCTGCTTCATGGTGCAGAGTCCCACGGCAGGCTGCGCCAAGGTGGGTCACTTTGACATAAGATTATTTTGAGTTAAAAGTAATTAAACCCCAGCATATGAAGAAAAATATAGGCCTACCCATCATCTGCCTAAATTTACATTGAAGAAGAGAGCCTATAACAGGAAGAGTGCTATTAGCTGGGATTGCCTTTTATTTAGGAACTCACCTGCATGACAGAACAACCTTGTTTTTCCAAACATCTCCTTTCACCTTCTTGCTTAATGAGCTTTCTTTCCTTTGTATCCTGAGGCCCATACCCATCTCCTTAGTTCTAACAAACTTCCTATTGCCTCATTGTCATTGGAATGTCTATTTGAATTCCCCATACATAAGCCTATTACATTTAATTTAGATTAATCTGTTTCCCAGCAATTTGATTCTAAGAAGGACCATCGGGCAGAGGAAGATCTTCCTCCCCAACAATGGCATGTACTTCTCTGCATTGTACAAAGGAATTCAAAGCAAAACCCAAAACCTACAGCTCTTTTGGGAGGCCTTCCATGATCATCCAGAAAAATTAAACATGAGTATGTCTGAAACCAATACATTTAAGTTAACAAATGCTTGATCATTCTACCCTAAAAAAACTTTGTTCACCTGATTAATTTACAGGCCTGTTTTGCGGAAAGTTGGTCCAGAACCAGTAAGACCAGTTAAAATAAATAAAACAGGAAGAAATAATATTTGCAGTTGAGCAAAAGGGACCAGGAGTGAAGGAAAGTAACCTCGGTGAGGATACACTCAGAGATTTTCCTTGTTTGTCATGTTAAATCTGCCATTTTTTAAAACATGTCTCCCCTGAGGTAGCCTGATTCCTGAATGTGCATGCCCAGAAAGAATGCTATCTACCCTCATCTCTACAGCCAATTAGCATATTTCACATCTTGTTACCTTACTCTTAAATAAACCTAACCCAACAGAGATGGGAATTTGAGAAATCTTCCTTCTCCTTGCTTGGTGCTCTGAAATAAAACCCTTTTCTCTGGCGCAAAAATCAGTGTCATTTTTTGGCTTACTGTGCACATCAGCCAACAGCCAAAGAATTTTGATAATTTGTCTTCTTTACACCAATATATATAGTATATATTTATATATATCATAAATGTCATCATGTACTATATGTGTAAATATTCTGTTTACTTTGTTAAACTCTTAAGCACTAACCATGGTGTTGGCACAAGACAGAAGTGTGTTGCAGCTTTAGCTATAAACTTTAGAGAACAGCCATGATATAAAGTAAGACACTGCGTAAGGAAAGTATAATTCCTTAAAACTATTACATTTTCTATTTAATAGTTTTTCATTATGTTTGCATAGTGGTGTAGTAAAATATTGAAGGATGGTGACTTCATATATCAAATGCACTATAAAGTATTTTAACTATAATACTTTTTACAATACTAGCTAAATTTTTTAAATCCCTGATATATGAAAAATTGCCGCACTATTTCTATATATTACTGATAAATTAATATTCAAAATGCTAAACCTCTACAGCCAAGCTATATTGAATATGTGCTACTCATTGGCTTTTAAAATTTATTAAGGTCCTTATTACAAATGAGGAAATATAAAATTAATTTTGTTCTGGAAGATGATTTATAGCAACATGTTATTTTTATGGACTAACATATACACCCTTTACTGAACAAATTGAAGAAAGAAAACTGCAGATAAAATTGTCACTTAGATAAAGTGTTTGCAATGAGTTTTTGTGTGTACTAGAAAACTGTTTTATATGTGCCTGTCATAATGCTGTGTTTGCAGTTCAGTAAATATATGGCTTAAGCCAAATAACTGTGTCAGCAGTTGATTACAGATCAATATGTTCACGGTACTGCTGAGTGCTGAATTAAGAGGAAAAAGTTCTGTTTCAGAGACAAATAGCACTGATGACTCAGGAAAACTGTTTTCTTCAGGATACACTTCTTATATAATATGAAACAGTATAGTATGTAGCTTACAATAACTACTTTAAAATCGCTGCTCATTCAAATAACTAGTTATAAAATTTTATTTGATTAAATTATGTCAAATATATTTAAATGTAGTTTTATGAAATAGTCTTAAGTTACAGTCATCCATCAAAGATTTTGATCAAATAGTAGTTTCTTAACAATGTCACTTGTGACTCTAAAATTTTTTTTTTTAATTTTGAGGTTTTAATGATAATATATACAACATTGCAATTTAATGAATTTAACAATGGGTGTAAAATGTGTCCAATACTACACTGTATTCTGATGATGCAACTAGCTGAGCTTCTTAAATTTTTCATGAAAGGAGAAAGAGTTTTTGAAATTGTATTGAACTTCCGCATTTTTGCATAATATATGAATTATTATATAAATAAAACATAAAATTATGTTAATTTTAGAATCCTAACATATTTAAATAAACATTGAAAATATTTTAATTTAAAAAGCACATACTATATTAGTTATTAAGTATTTCTTCAAAAATCATTTAATATATGCATTTTTTCCACTAATGACTTTAAATAAAGCTTTCTCATAGAAATAGGTCTTTCATTATTGAAATTCTCTACAATTATATAGTTTCCTGACTATAATAACCTAATGAAGTTGAAAAACTATGCAATGAGTCACTTTATTCTCAAAACAAGTGAGAGAATTTGGACTTAGTATAATTTTTAAGAGAAGAGAAACTGGTTATGAGATTATAAATGATTTATATAAGGCACTGACGTTAATAGCAACAGAGGTTAGATGTGAGATGAGGTCTTTTAAGTCCAAATACTGTATATGCTCTTTTACTAAATTTAAGTGAACAGAAGTATTTGAATTTTCCATTTTTGCCATACGATGTTGCTAGAATTACAATTCTTCTCTCATGCTTTGCAATTAGTATTCAAAGACATAACTTCCATGAAAGAAGTATATAGTTAAAAAGTAGGTGCAGGTTGGTAGGATGGAAAGTATTCCTTTATCTTTAGTCATCTGTATCTTCAATTATTTCTGTTCTCTTCAGGACTGGCAAATCTCCACTGGTTTAAGAACATTCTTGAAATACTGGATATTTTCCTCAAGCTTAGAAAGGCTAAAGCATACCTTGTTGAATAATTTTACCATTCTCTTAGGGCCTTGTCATCTTAGATGGGTGCTGCCTTGTAAAATACAAGTAGTCCCCACTGCTCTGGGTCCTAGATAACTCCCTCTTTTCCCTAACAGTAGAAACCTCTTTTTTTAATTTTTTTGATTGACGTATATTTGACTCACAATTGTTACATCAGTTTCATGTATACATAATTGTCATTCAACAAAACTATGCATTAAACTGTGCTCATCACAACTATAGATACCATCTGTCACCATACAACACTGTTACAATATCATCGCCTATATTCCCTATGCTGTACTTTTTATGTCTGTGACATATTCAGTCTGTAACTGGAAGCCTCTTACTGCCTTTCACCCATTTTGCCCATTCTCCCCTATTCCTCTCCCCTGGGAAGCATCAGTTTGTTTTCTGCATTTATCAGTCTGTTCTTGTTTTATATTTGTGTGTTGATTTATTCATTTTTTTAGATTGCTCATATAAGTAAAATCATATGGTATTTGTCTTTCTCAGTCTGACTTATTTCACTTAGCATAATATCCCCTAGGTTCTTCCATATTGTTGCAAATGGCAAGATCTTGTCTTTTCTGAAGCTCTATATACCTTTGATATGCTGTATGCATTCCATTTATATGCATATATCACATCTTTATCCATTTATCCATCAGTGGACACTTGGGTTGCTTCCATATCTTGGTTACTATAAATAATACTTCAGTAAACATGGGGATGCATATGTCTTTTTTTACATTGAATTATTTATTTTTTAGAGAGAGAGCAAGTGCAAGCAGGAGAGAGGCAGAGAGAGAGGGAGAGAGAACCCAAAGCAGGTTCTGCACTACCAGCACAGAACCACACATGGGGCTAGAACTTACAAACCATGAGATCATTACCTAAGCTGATGTCAGATGCTTAACCAACTGAGCCACGGAGGCACCCCTGCATGTATCTTTTTTTTTTTTTTTTTGTCTTTGAGGAAATGCTCAGTAATGAATACCTAGATCATATGGCATTTCTATTTTTAATTTTTCAAGGGACCTCCATGCTGTTTTCCACAGCATTTCATCTAATTTCCATTCCCACCAGCAGCCCATGAAGGTTCCTTTCAGTAGAAACCTCTTTAAAAATTTTTAATGTGTATTTATTTGAGAGAGAGAGAGAGCAAGAGAGAGTGAGGGAGGAGCAGAGAGATATGGAGACAGGGCATCCAAAGCAGGCTCCATGCCGACAGCAGAGAACCCAATCCGGGGCTCAAACTATGAGCCTTGAGATCATGACCTGAGTTAAAGTTGGACATTTAACCAACTGAGCCACCAGGTGACCCTCAGTAGAAAGCTATTTTAAGTTAATCTTCTTTTTTCCTGATTTTTGAAAGCCAATTTATCATTTCTTCATTCTTGTATCTCAAGTGGAATTTGAAAATGTTAATTAAGATGTCATAGAGGCAATTTTGTTTCTTGCCCTCCCACAAACCTCTTTGTAACAATGAAAAACAGATTAATAGTGCTAGGTGAATGGAGAGCAATGATGGGGATTGGATAGGGAAATGGTCAAATAAAGAAGGAGATAAAATAAACACACTGCCTCAAAGTTATTTCCAGCTAAAATTTAAGTGATAGAACCAATGTGCTTTAATAAATATAATGACATTTCTACTAATGTACTTACCAATATTTAATCATTATTATTGATATATATTGAAATATATTATATTGATATATATTGAAAACATATTTAGGTTTTTAAACACCTTTATATATTTCTAGTCTAAATTATATGTATTATATGCCCTGCTGTTCACATTATTAATGGCTATATGTTAGGTCATGAAAGATGTGTTTCTTGCAATGTAATTATGAATATGTCCAAGAACTCTTGTTTTTGTCATCATGTTTATTAAAAATCTATTCACAAGTAAAAATCTCTAAAAATACTAAAACTAATGGTTGCGCCATTCAAATAGTTTATTAAACAATGAGTAATTTCATGAAAAATACAAAGCCAATTCTAGCCATAAGTTAGGGTTCTAAGTATACTGTAAATAATACAGCTGGTCACAGTTGTTAAAAATAATATACAGGGGTGCCTAGGTGGCTCAGTCAGTTGAGCATCTGACTATTGGTTTTGGCTCAGGTCATGATCTCATGGTTTGTAAGTTTGAACCCCACATTGGGCTACAACCTGAAAGTACAAAACTTGCTTGGGATTCTTTCTATCTCTCTCTCTCCCTCTGCCCCTCCTCCCCTCTCAAAATAAAGAAATAAACTTTATATATATTAAAAATAACACAGACTTTGGGGTGCCTGGGTGGCTCAGGCAATTAAGCAGTTAATTATCCAACTTCAGTTCAAGTCATGATCTCAGGGTTTGTGATTTCTAGCCCTACATTGGGGTCTCTGCTGTCAGCATAGAGCCTGCTTCAGATCCTCTGTCCTCTCTCTCTGTCCCTCCCCAGCTTGCTCTGTCTCTTTCAAAAATAAATGAACATTAAAAAATATATCACACACTTTAAAATCTTTAACACATTAATAATTCAGGAGTAATATATCTTTGTCCTAAAATTCCTAAAGATGAAAAATAATTAAAAAATATTGAATGGTAATTTTTTGCTCAAATACATTTTTAAATGATAATTATATTTAATGGGAGCAGTGGGTAGTTAAAGATGGGATATTCTCGGGGTTTAACTTTTTTGTTGCTGAGGGTAGTGTTAGATGTGAATATCTGACAAGTTTTACTCAGACTTTGGGAATTTATAAAAGAGCTAACAGAAATAGAATATATATTCTTTGCTGTAAGGAACAAAGATCCACTTATACAACAGATATGGTTGAATAAGTTAGCCAAATCTACCTGGAAATCTTAAAGAAAGTAAAAAACAATAAAAACCTCCTGCTTTATTGTTTTGATATGATTTTTTTCTCAGATTGAAGAGCTTAAATTCCCAACAGAATGAATTTTTAAAATGCACATGTAGAGAAACAGTCACAGTACAACACACCGTGGTGAAATTTTGTATCAACAAGCATAAAGAGATGCTCAATAGAGAAAAAGAGGTAACCTAAAAAATAACAAACATGATACTAGCCTTGAGCTTCTCATAATGCAGAATACTAAACAGCAATAAGTAATACCTTAAAATTCAGATATTGTTTTGAATTTAATATCTTGTGTACTACCGCACTATTAGTAACATATGAAATCTAAGTGAAGACAGTTTTGGACAATCCGTGGGTCCCTTTAGAAGTGTCACTTGAGGAGATGCTTAATTAAAATGTGGAAGTTATGGGGTACCTGGGTGGCTCAGTCGGTTGAGATTCTAATATTGCCTTATGGCAGGATCTGACAGTTTGTGAGTTCTAGTCCCATGTCGGGCTTTGTGATGACAGTGTGGAGCCTGCTTTGGATTCTCCATTACCCTATTACTCTGTTCCTACCTCACTTGTGCTCTGCCTCTCTCTCTCAAAAATAAATAAACATTAAAAAATTAAAAAAAATTAAATGTGGAATTTGATTATGAAATTTAATGCATGAAGTGCAGAAACTAAAGTACCAAACCAGGTAGAGTAATAAAGGGTAATCCTACTATAACAGCAGTTTTCTGAAATGAAAACAATGGATCTAGAATGCAGAAGCATGGAAATGTCCTTCCATATCACTATATTATATTTTAAATTTATTTATAGTTTTTAAAGGGCACTTCTTTTCTGATATCAAAGAAAACAAAGAAAAATGTAAAATATATATATTTATAAAATATAAAAATACAGAAAGATGTTATGAATTCACTTTAAAATAATTTCTGATTCATAAGATAATGCTTAACACAATGAATCACAGGACACAGATGGTTCTCATCACTGTTAAGAGAAAAATCATGTGTTGTTTACTAGTTACAACAAAAGCATTACCTACAAAGTTTGTAACAAGATGCACTCTATACAGATACCCTGCCTATCAAATTAAGCAGTTGTTCTTGTGCATTGAGCATGACAAATGGCATTAAGGAACACAGATTGGAAAGGAAGATCATACCAAGCAATCACACTTCTAGGTATTTACCCAACTGATTTACAACATGTGCATACAAAACAAAACAAGCAAACAGACAAAAAACCTATATAAATTTCATTCATATTCATCAAAAAGCAGAAGCAACAAAAACTCCTTGAATAGGTGAATACATTAACAAACTGAGGTGCATTTATACAATTAAATACTCTTCAACAATAAAAATAAATTAGTTCTAAAGCCATTAGAAGACATGCATGAACCTTAAATTCACAGTGCTAAGCAAAAGAAAACAGTTTGGAAAGGCTACACTATGTAAGATACCAGTTTACTGGACATACTGGAAAAAGCAAAACTACAGCAAAGATAAAAATGTCATGGATTCCCATGGGTTTAGAAGTTGTTCAGGCTAAAATTCTGTTTCCCAAAGTTCAGGCTGAAGTTCTAAACTCATAATATCTCAGAATGAAACTATATTTTAAGGCCTTTTTCAGAGGTAAGTTAAAATGAGGCTTTTAGAGTGGCCCTTAATCCAATTTGATTGGTATCCTTATAAGAGGAGATCAGGGCACGCAAAGAGACACCGGGAGTGTGCACACTTGGAGAGAAGATGATGTAAGAGGAAGCAAGAGAACAGCCATCTGAGGCCAAAGAGAATGGCCTCAAAGAAAACCACCTGTGCTGGCACCTTGTTCTTGGACTTCAAACCTCTAGACCTATGAAAACATAGTCATTTTTAAAGCTACCCAGTCTGTGACATTTTGTCATGGCAGTTCTAGCAAAGTAAGACACGAGAAGTAGGGGGACACTGAATGATTGAGACACAGGAGATATTTTACAGCAGGAAAACTTTTCTATAAATTAACCCTCTACTCTAGTTGGTAAAGATTTTTTCCCCACAAGGGTGTGGATTAACAATTATGCTAACACTATACATAAGCGCCACAATCAAAAAATTGAGTAATTTGGAGGCAGAGAATGAGAGCCCTGTTTCTCACTGCCTGGAGGAGGGGGCGAAGACAAGTAAGGAGAGAAGGCCGTAATGCCCAAGTGCTAATGTATGAGAGCTGGAGAAGCAGTATAAGGTCATTTTAGCTTAATATAGTTACAAATATTACACATATGTTTTATATACATGTATACATATTTAGTTACCTGTTAATTACTTATATTTACATTGAATGCATATATTCACACATATAAATATGTATTAATGGATATAGAAATATTTATATTTTTGTATATTCATGTTAGTATACAATTTAAAATTTCATTAAACAATGTTATATAGAGATAAATTTTGATTCAATCGTGTTATCCATAAATATCTAGATAAATATGAAGTGCTCTGGCAATGTACTTGTTTTATTTTTAAAGTAAGCAAATATATATGATTATTGCATCTTTAGCGTTCCTTTCAGTTTGACAAACTTTAGACAGACTTCCTCTGACTTAAGCCCCTGACCTCTTTTATTGGAGCATTTCTTTCAGAAAAGTTGTAATTGTAAACACTTTAACTGCCCCTTTACGATGTAAATATTTTTATTATTTTTTCAAATGTTTATCTTAGAGAGAGAGAGCATGCACATGAGTGGGTGAGGGGCAGAGCGAGAAAGGGAGACACAGGATCCCAAGCAGGCTCCCTGCTGTCAGCTCAGATCCTGATGAGGGGCTTGAACTTGTGAACTGTAAGATCATGACCTGAGCCGAAGTTGGACATTTAACTGACTGAGCCACCCAGGTGCCCCAAGGTATAAATATTTTTAAAACCCCTTGCCAGTCTTACAACCCATGACTTTTTCAAAATCTTGTGAACCAGCTTTTTAAAATCCTATCATCAAGGAAGATAGCACCAGTGTCTCAGCTTCTGTGGGACATTAAGAGTCTAACCTTGCTCAAGATGTAAAATTACCTCCTGTCAGAAAGAAATGAGTTTATTTTTTCTTTTTTTCTTTGGATAAAGCCAACTAAGTAAACTGACACTGCCTATGATATCCCCCTCACCCTGGCATTTAAAAAAAAAGGAACAAAAAAACCCAAAACTTTTATCTCCAAGAGTGGAGTCAAGTTCAGACTACAAAATTACCTCCTGTCAGGAAAAAATGAGTTTACTTTTTCTTCGGAATAAAGTCAACCGAGTAAACTGAGATGGCATATGATATCCGCTTACCTTGGCACTTAAAAAAAATTAAAAAAAAAAAACAACACTTTTTATCCCTCTAAGTGAAATCAAATTCAGACTGAGTTCTGCACCTTTTCCTCTATTGTATTATTGCAATAATCTTGAACAAAGCTTTCCTTTCCTGTTTAATTTGTCCACTGTGATTTTTGTAGTGACACATGCCTTCATTTTTTTGTTTGAAATAAAACAGTCAATCATCAAAATAGAAAATGAGAAAACTGCTGTGTGAGGACAGGCTGAAAGTTGGTCACCAGGTGGAATTTCAAAAACTAATGCTTATATTCTGACGTTTCTGATGTACCTATCATGTCTCCTTAGCCTTGGCCTTGACATATTCTGAGACATTCCTTGCTTTTAATGGGCTTGAAAGTTTGAGAAGTCTTATTCACTCAACTATTTTGTAGATTGTCCCTCTAAGATGATTTGTTTGATATTTTTCTTCTGTTTAGACTAGTTTTATGGGTTTGGGGAAGAAGGACCACAGAAATGAAGTGTCATTTTAATCATATCATATCAAGAATATATACTATCAACCTGACTTCTAACTATTAATATGAAGAATGATACCCTGGCTAAGGTAGTGTTTGTCAGGTTTCTATACTATAAACTTATTCCTGTTTTCTGTTTCCATATTGTACTCTTTGGAAGGAAGCTCTTAGGTGCACAATAAGAATATTGAACCCACACAAATTATTTGGAATTCTTCTGCACAGTACATCTGTCTCTTCTCCCTAATTATATCAGCATGAACTCATAAATATTTACTTTATACTATTGCTTATAGCCCAATATTTCTTAATTATATTTTACTCAAAAATTGGACTTTTTCAGTTGCTTCCTTTGTCCCTTTGATATACTTTCACCATTATATGTCTGTGTGTATACATACATTTATCATTATAAATATAAACACATATGCATGTTTTTTCCTTTGATTTATGCCTCATATAAGACAACCTTACTTAACCTAAGGAATCAGATTGCTTTCCTAACTTTTTAAGAAGTTTTATAATATTAGGTCCTATATTTATGTGCATTATCCAGGTCAAGTTAATTTTTTGTATTTAATACAAGGTATGTGTTAAGATTTACTTTTTTTAATACCCGAGTATCTAATTTGTGGATCATAGTTTGTTGAAAGATTACCCTTTCCTAACTGAGTTACCTTATAACTTTTGTATAAAATTCAGTGATCTGTTATATATAACTCTTTTTTTTATCCTTCTGTTCCACTGATCTATGTCTATGCATTAACTAGAATGACACTACTTGATTACTGTAACTATATAGCAAGCCTAAAATGGGGTGCTTGGTTACACTACATATGCTATTCTTTTAAAAATTATTTTGATGATTCAACATTTTTGTGTTTGAATATAATTTTTATTTTATTTATGTTTAAGAGTTTATTTGAACAAAAATCTATTGAAATTGAACTGTGTTCCAAATCAGAAGTGCTTAGGTGTATTCCACCAACAAAAGCTCAGGGAGAGACTTTTATAGCAAAAAGGTGAGGGGAGGCAATTACTGATTGACTAAAGCATAAAGCCTAGTTGGCTGCTTGTGCCTGGCTGTTTCTAAGTGTTATGGTTTGCTTAATAGGCTGCTGCAGCATTAGAGTTGCAACATATCTAATGGCCTCCTTGTTTAATTTAATGATTCTTTAATTTTTATCTTTTCATATATGAAAGACTAATCAAAAATTTGGTGTTACCACTACTCTTAGTCACCATCAGATATAAGTTGTTATCACATCGTAAAATTCAGAGATTATGTTGTCAGATCCCTGGAAGAACTGTTTTTGCCATTCTTCTTCTTGACCATTTGTTTCTGTTTCTCTTAGCAAAGTGAGACCATCTGATGCACTGCATTGTACCATCTGTGAGAACACAGCACCCAAGGAAAGTACAATAATAACTATGAGGAAGATACCATGAAGAGACTGAAGTATACTCCTTAGCCAAGCCCTTTATGAACCAAACCACTTGATATCAAATAAATCAAAGAATGTATCTGAAGGGACATCAATCTATTTTAGTCAAGTAACTTTTTTGTTCAATTTCTTATATTTGCTAAAATTTCAGAGGTGTTGATCCAGGTATAGCATGAAAAATTTGTTATGGCACAGAATCTTCAGCCAATAAGTAATCTAAAGCAATTCTATTATCTAAGATCACCTTAGCAAAGAATTCTAGGGATTTTTGTTGTGCATTTATGGTCTTAGTAGTAGATTCACCAATAATTGCCAGATTTTAGAAGCACTGTCTTCCTGTGCATTAACAGAGAGAGAGCAAGAGAGAGAAAGCGAGAGTGAGAGCAAGAGGGAGAGAGAGAAGGGGGGGGGGAGAGAGAAGCATGTAGGGAACAGGCAAAAAGAATACAGGTTTCATATTAGAGATGAAGATCATGATCTGTGATCCTATGAGAGCTGTCCACTACCAGAGGCTGTTTGCTTCGGGGGAGGAACCTCCAGGGTGAGTGTTAATTTTAGATCTCCAGCTGGTGTGCAGGTCCAAGATCTTGAATGAGTTCTTTTTAATGGCAAATTATGATTCCAAGGTTTATTGGAGAAAGGGGATCAATAATAAATGTTTTTCATGCTGATCTAAATTTGGTAAAGAAGGAGTAGAATGAAACTGCCTTCCTTTCTCTCTTTAACAAGCACTACAGATGGAGATCTCGGAAAGCCTACTTCATAGAAATTCTAACCCTTTGCTCTCTCCTGCCAATTTTCCTAGGATGCAGTCTGTGGACTCTAGAGTGAGTAAAATACACCAGTGGGTCTCCTACTGGTCACCAGAAATTGTACAAGAGGAAAAATATTTTTTTTCTTCTTCCTTTTATAGTGAATGCCTGGCTGAGACCCTTTTTGGTTAGAGCACCTAATAAACGGATAAGCTTATCTAAGTTAAAATTATTCCACTGTGGCCACTGAAATTCAAGACTATCTTTGGTAAGGTTAACTCACTTGTTCAACCTTAAAACAAAAGTTTATTCACCTGAGGTATCACATTTGACTTAATGTAGATTAAGTGAGACACATTCTGACACAGACATAGTCTGGTTTCTAAGTTAGACCCAGTCTAACCCCAGACCTGACCTGGTTTTAAAGTTGGATCCAGTCCAACTCCAGTTTCCCGACCCAGTACTGAAAAAGAAATGCTCAGGTAAGGCTCAGTATTCAATAGCTGCAGAGCTAGGATCCAGGGTCCAAGAGAAACTTACCCATGACCTAGAGGGGGAGGTAGTGAGAAAGCAGTGATCCCCAGGGTTTCAATAGGTACCGACACCTGGCTGCTTCTGAGGGCCTTGGGGGTCTTCTTTGGCTCCCTCTCTGACACCAAATGCTAAATGATAAATAGAGGCATATTAATATTTTTAGAGTTTAGTTTTTTAAATTTAATTTTATTTATTTTGAGAGAGAGAAGGGGGAGGGGCAGAAAGAGAGGGAGAGAAAGAATCTCAAGCAGGTTCCCTAATCTCAGCATGGAACTCTGCTTGGGGCTTGATCCCACAAATCCGAGATCATGACCTGAGCTGAAATCAAGAGTTGGAAGCTTAACCATCTGAGCAAAGAGTTTATTGAAACAAAAATTAATTTGAATCAGGCAGCACCATACCAGAAGTTGTTAGAAGTGCTCCTTGAATATATAGTTTAGAATCAGCATCTACTAGAATCACCCAAAAGAAGAAAAGAAAAAGAAAGAAAGAGAGAAAGAAAGAAAAGCGTGGAATTTTAATAGATTTTATTGAATCTACAAAACAATTTGGAGTCAATATACATATATACATATTAACATTATTGAGACTTCTAGTCAATCAACAGTGTATCTATTTAAATTATTTTTATTTTTATTTGGCAATATTTTATAATTTATGGTTTACAAACTTTTCAATGATTTTGTTAGGCATATCTTTGTTTTATTTTTATTGTTTTATTTTTAGGTGATATATTTTAAAATTTCTATTCTTCCTGTTTTATTAAAATAAAATTAGTTGACCTTGGTATATTGCTTTGCATATCTGATACCACTAAATTTACTGCTTAGTCATAGGAACTTTTTATAAGTTTTGGGAATTTTTTATGTAGAAATCATGCTACTTCAACATTGAGAATAATACTTTTTCAATCAGTATAAATTTTCTTTGTTTTTCATACCTCATTGTAGTAGGACAGTTAATAAAATGATAGGAGTAGCAAGGTGGAGCTCCCTTGCTTTGCTCCACATCTCAGGGGAATAGCTTTCAGATTATACTACATTATATTATGTATAAGTACTTCATTCATGTCCTTTACCAGTATAAGGAGTACACTTTTATCCCTTGTTTATTGTAACTGTACATTCGATTTTGTCATATGCTATTTTTAATCTATGGAGATAAGCATCTGTTCTGTTTTGTTTTCTTTTCAATTCATTTAAGTAATCTCTACACATAATGTGATGTTCAAACTCACTATACCAAGTTCAAGAGTTATATGCTCCTCAGGCTGAGCCACCCAGGCACCACTTACTTTCTTTGTTAATATTGTGAAGTACAATAATCTTTCTCTTAATTTTGAACTAAACTTTGATTCCTAGCATAAATTCCTCCTGATTACTTTAGAAAATATTTTATTTTATTTTATTGCTGAAAGTTATTTGCTAATATTAAAAATATTTTTAAATATTTATTTATTTTTGAAAGAGAGAGCAAAAGTAAAAAGAGACAGAGACAAAGAATACAATGTAGGCAGGCTTTCAGTACAGAGCCTAATGCCAAGCTCCAGCTCACAAACCATGAGATCATGACCTCAGCTGAGGTCAGATGCTTAACTGAGTAAGCCCCCCAGGTGCCCCTATTTGCTAATATTTTAAAGATACTTATTTGCTTATGCTCATGAAAAATATTGTCTGTAATTTTAACTTCTTTTAATATCTTGGTTAAATTTTGATGTCAAGGTAATGTTGGTTTCATAATAAAAAGTGTTAAGTGGTTCCTCCTTTCTATTTTTTAGAAGTGTTCTGTTAAATTGAAATTAAGACATCTTTAAATATTTTCTAGAGTTCACAAGATATTTGGTACTAGAGTTTCTTTTGGGGGTGGTTTTAAAATAGGGGTTCAATTTATTTAAAAGATGGATACATTTCAGTTTATCTCCTTTCATGAGTGAGCTTTATAAAGTACTTTGTATCTTGCAAATAACCTGACTATTTCATCCACAGGATCATTTATATGGGCATACCTCTTTTACTCTCTTTGTTATATGTAGGATCTATAATGATCTACTCTATTTTACTCCTGACATTAATGATACATACCTCCCCTCTTATATTCTTTTTTCCCTCTCAATTTATGAGAGAGTATGAGTTGGCAAGGGGCAGAGAGAGAGGGGAGAGAATGTGGTGCAGGAAGAGGGGCTTAAGCTCACCTGAAGTAGGGCTGGAGCTCACCTGAAGTGGGGCTTGAACTCACAAACCACAAGATCAAGACCTGAGCCAAAGTCAGATGCTTGACATACTGAGCTACCCAGTCATGCCCTCCTTATATTCTTAAAATGTCTTTTATCATTTTTTCTTGATCTTTATAAGGAATAAGTTATTGGCCATTCTAATTTCTGATCTTTATCATTTGCTGCTTTCAGCAGATATTCACCTAATTTTGCTCTTAATTTGTGAGTATTTTAAATTGGGAACTCAGATTTTTGGCTTGAAACCTATCTTGCTTTCTAGTAAATGGAATTAATGATACAAATTTCTCTTACTAAACTGAATTCCAACAAATATTTCTTTTGTTCATTACCATTCAAACTATTATCTGATTTCTCTCTTGATTTTTCTTTGCCCAATATGTTATTTGGAAGAATGTCATTTAAGTTCCAAATACAGTAAAACCTTGGATTGTGAGTAACTTGTTCTGTGACAGGCAAACATTTCTAATAAATTTAACTTGATACATGAGCGATATCTTGCAATATGAGTAGTATGTGATGCCGAACGTCACATGATCACAACTGAGCCAATCGTTCTCTCTCTTTCTCACTGAGATTGTGGGTGAACGTCTTCCATGCTCGGATGCTCAGTCTTAGGCCCATTGTACATGGCAGACACCAGTGATTTTTCAGAACATTAGAAAGTGCCCACAACTGGCACTAGTGTATTTTTGTCACTTCAAAGCACCTATGGACAGTCCTTTGCTTTTCCATACAAAAGTAAGCATTGGAATATTTTGCTCCTTTCTAGGTCAGACTGCCTGCAGATACTTTTTCCTCTGGCGCCTTATTGCCAGTTACATTAAATACAGCATATGACAAGAGTTTATTAATATTGTACTGTAGTCAACATCTATGTAAGTGTATACAGTGGCCCCATGCAGAAAAACGGTTGAAAAGAAAGGCGGTAAAAAGGAAACGACTACGGTGGCAGTTAAGAAGGAAATCATCGAAAAGTACGAACGAGGCATGCAAGTGACCAAAATTACAAGATTTTATAAGGAGTCTACATCTGCATGTCCTCTGCAGAAAAAGAGAAAAAGGTGGAGGAATCCCTCACTTCAAATGAGATTAGGGAGATGTGTAAAATGTGAGAAAGAGCACAAAAGTTTGTAGAAAAGCACCACCCAAATAGGGCTGAAGCAGGGCCAGTGATGAATCTTTTTAACAACAAAACAATGTCACGTTTCTGTGAAACCCTCAAAAGGAGGCAAAAGCAACTGTCATTGGATAGGTTCCTTATTAAAATTGCAGGATAAGAAAAAGATTCCATTGAGCCAATAGATAACAGTGATTCCTTTAGTGAAAGTCAAAGTCGTCTTGCACAATAGCTCTCCTCACTTATGTCTCTTTCACATCAGCCACAAAGATATTCAAAGGAAAGTGCATGATAATTTATTTTTCTTTATATTTTGTATTTTATTAATTATTATATATTATATTACAGTATTGTAATCATTTTTATATGAATAATTTTGGGTTGTGAAATGAATCATCTTTGTTTACATTATTTCTTATGAGAAAATTCACTTTGATATACAAGTGCCTTGGATTATAAGCATGTTTTTGGAATGAATTATGCTTGCAAACCAAGGTTTTTTTGTGTGCTGTCTTCTCTTATTCTGCATTCTTTTGGCTTATTAAAGTATTTTTTAAAAATATTCTACATTATTTCCATCATTACTAGTTAGTTTTAAACTTCTTTTAATGGCTATCTTTAGGTTAATATATGCATTATTATTTACCACATTCAACTTTCAAATAATTTATAAATTATTATGTTTACTGCTACTTCATATGTAGTTTAAATACCTATCATCTCCTGCAACATAGTCCATCATTTTCATTGCATACATAGCAAATATCATAGTATATGATTATTATTTTCACTTTAGACATCCTTTATCTTTTAGAGCAATTAAAATTTAAAAAAATATTTTATACTTACCTCTTTTAATATTATCTTCAGCATTACTCATGTCTGGTAGGTGCAAGTATCTCATGCCCAAGGTCTTGGGATTTTCTTTAACTTGTCTTGAGTCAATATAATGTGAAATTACATTCTCTCACATTTTGCTTTTCTGACAATTTTTTAAACTTATTTTCTGAAATATGTTTTGCTTGTGGTAAGATTCTACGTAGATAGCTTTTCCCCCATACAGTACTTTATTTTTTTTTACTTTTTTAAATGTTTTTTATAAGTTTATTTTTGAGAGAGACAGAGAGAGACAGAGAGACAGAGAGAGCATGAGCAGGGGAGGGTCATAGAGGAAGACACAGAATCCCAAGACAGTCTCCAGGCTCTGAGCTAGCTGTCAGCACAGAGCCTGATGCAAGGCTCAAACCCAAGAACTGTGAAATCATGACCTGAGCCGAAGTCGGAAGCTCAACTGACTGAGCCACCCAGGTGTCCCCCCATCCCCTACAGTACTTTAAAGAACTCATTGCTATGCCATCTATTTGCATATTTTCTTCCTATTGTTTATGTTAGTTTTCTGCCAGCATTTTTCTTTAACTCTGGATGTCATTTATTGGAATTTCAGGTTTTTTTAATATGGTGTGTTTTCCTTTGTTGTGTCTTGCATTATTATTCATAACTAAAATTAACAATTAATAATAATAAATTCATTTCATCATCTCACTTGGGGTCCTCTGTATCTATAGATTGAAATATCTTATTATATTTTAATAGTCAAATCCATAGTTAAGCAGATCAAAAAGATGCATAGAGCAGTAAACATATCCTGAATAACAGTGAATTAGTGAGCATGATTCCATTTCTAATTGCTTAATTGATATATTTATTCATACATACTTAATTTCATCAACTGCTTATTATGTGCATACTATTGTGCTTATTGATGCGATAATTTGAAATGACTTGAAAAATAAATGAATATTTGTATCAGTATATGAATGAAGGAACAAAATAAACATAACTAGAAAAACTGAATATCAAGGAACTTGCATTTTATTTTGTCTGTGCTTTAACATTTTAACTAAACATTAACTTTTTTGAGTCCTTAACATTAGCAAAGCACTATTCTTGACATTTTACACAGATGAATTCTTAAAACTCACAAAAGTATTATAAGATAGGTATATTATTACAGTTCTTTTTATTTTTTATTTTTTTATTTTTTTAATTTTTTTTAATTATTTTTTTTTACAGAGAGAGACAGAGTATGTGAGGGGGAGGGGCAGAGAGAGAAGGAGACACAACCAGAAACAGGCTCCAGGCTCTGAGCTAGGTGTCAGCACAGAGCCCGACGTGGGGCTCGAACCCACGAACGTGAGATCTGACCTAAGCCGAAGTCGGAGGCCCAACCAACTGAGCCACCCAGGCGCCCCCAGTTCTCTTATTTTAAACAAAGATTTGTAGATTAGATATATTAAATGACTTGCCTGGGTCATAAATTGATAACTTGAACAAACCAAGACTTGATTCCAGAACATGCAGCACAAGGAAGTATTCTGATTAATACTTTGAAAGAAAGTTCAGCACTTCTCTGTTTCTCAAGAATTATAATATGCTGAAGTTCTAAAATCAAAGCCTCCTGTTTCTTCTAAGAAAGTTTCACAGATTTGGACCAGAGGGTACCAGAGGAAGTTTGTGCATTATTTCAGAATTTCTGGGTGTCGTAGACTCTGTGTCTGGAATTCTCTCTTGTCCAGCAAGAGAACAGATAAAGGATTGAAATATGAGAGAGGCTAATGTCTAGGAGGAGACAAGAGCCCAAGTAAGCATCCTTGCTCTGTTTTTATTAGCATCTGAAGGCTAACAAGTGTGATGGATGTGCACAAAGAGATAAAGACACCATGAACATTAACTCATGGGTGCGGCGACAGGGGTTTCTGAAGATATGAGGTATTCGGTCAATACAAAACAAAATCCTGGCACTGGGCAGATGGCTGTTTTACAGCAGACAGAGGCACCATCTCTGTTTACCTACACTTGTCTGGGGACACAAAAGAGGGAGCATGCTACACCTTTCTTTTGTTAATTAGCTCTGTTTAGGGCAACTTTGCCTTGCTGCAATCTATATATATGTATTTCCTAATACCTAATACCTAATTTAAATATACCTATTTAACTATTTTGGTCCTTCCTTCCTGTGAAAGCAGCTTTCTGCTATTGTACAAAGTTGGGGGGGGGGATGCTTCAACCCTGAATACCTAATCTTGTTTACTTAATCTTGGATGTTTTCATACTGTGGCTTTCTTTTCTTTTCTTTTCAAATTTTTTTAATGTTTTTATTTATTTTTGAGAAAGAAAGAGAGAGAGAGACAGTGTGATCAGGGGAGGGTCAGAGAGAGAGGGAGACACAGAATCTGAAGACAGGCTCCAGGCCCTGAGCTAGCTGTCAGCACAGAGCCTGATGTGGGGTTCAAACCCATGAACCATGAGTTCATGACCTGAACCGAAGTCAGATGCTTAACCGAATGAGCCACCCAGGAGCCCCCTTTTTAAAAAAAATTGTTTAACGCTTTTATATATTTTCATCCTGTGCCTTTCTATTTCTTTATGACTTGTTAGCCCATCTGTGCAAGCTCAGGGAATTCCTAAGCTTATTTCCCATATCTGGATACTTCACAGTTCATTAATTTTCCCTCCTAAATGGGTATTACAGTATACTTTTATCCATGAAGCTAATTGGAGAGTTACAATTATTATGTGTTCAAAACTCAGTCACCCAAAGTCTTCTATGTTTTCTCTATGTAAGGTACAGTAAAACTTTTAAAAATGTATTAAAATTCTAATTGTTAAATTCAGGAATCAGATTAAAATGCTTTATTCAAAGGTCCAATTGTTTTCATACTGTATTCTTACAGATTTTCTTAGAAACCATCCACAAATAATTGGTTGATATTGTTTTGCCTATAGTATGATCTGACACATTGGACAATGATTCCCTTTTGATATACACCATTATTAAAAGAATGCCTCCTTATTTATGGACAGTTTGTTATTTTCAACTTGAAGACATAACAATGTAATGTAAAGAAAGATAAATCCCCCCTTTTTGGAAAAGAAAGAAATGAAAAGTGAAAATTTTCAAATACAAGCACTTCACTTAAATTACAGATGTGAGTTCACAAATAAATGCAAAAGATATAAGAAACAGGGGATCAGTAAGTGACAGAATATTTATTCTATGATCCCATTATGTGAATTAGGACTTATCTGTATTGCAGACACAGCAATGTGGGACATTTATAGAAAAGATAAATTTATATGTGTGAGTAAAAAATATATATATATCTTAACAGCCTTTGTAAAATGATGATTGTATTGCAAAAACAAACACACACAGAAAGCATAATACTTGGCACTAGTAAAGGACATCTGGGATAATCACAGCACTGGCTTCTATGACACTACTTGACAGGCTATCTGGCAACAATCTGTTTAACAATTTGACCAATGAAAACAAATTGGATACAAATAGCCTGTGATCAGTATAGGAACAGACTGGACAATGAAGTTGGCAGAAAGACAGGATGCTGTAGAATGGTAGTGCCTTTGAATTGTAAACAGCCTGAGAAGAGGGCTTAGGAAGTCCTAGGAAAGTCTAAAGAGTTTTAAATTTTAATAACTGAACCACGTGTTTAATTTCTAAATTATCAAAGCCTTTTTTATTCACAAAATTATATCATCTCTGCTATCCAGATTTCTTTCTAACACACCAAAAACTTATTTTCAGTCACTATACTAAAATCTGCATACCTTTTATCAGGCCTCCCTAGCATTTAGAAGGCAAAGATATACATAACTCACCACAAGGGGGGTTAAAATGTCAGAGTCTATCCTGGCAGTGTTCAGAATCCCCCTTTCTACTAGTACTGTGCAAATGTGGCTTTTGCATCACTGTCACTGACATTCTATTGTCCCATTATATGCTAGGAAAATTGTTTCATATTATTTCTTTAAAACTCATCTAAGGAAATATCTCTTTATTCTTCTGCATCTTTATAAACTACATACTCTCCTTCATTGGATTCCTTAATACATGGACTTTTAAATATACATTTCTCCACATATTGAAATAATTGGAGCAGGGCTGTGTATTATTTACTACTGTGAATCTAGTGTCAAAACTATTATCAGATACTAAAGACTCAATTAATTTGGAATGGATGATTACTAGTGCTAAGAATTAATCGTATTTACTCACCATTATTTTCTTTCACATGGCATAGACCTTAAGAAGAAGCGTTTAACATATTCTTATGAATTTATAAATTTGCCTTTTAACCTATATATGAATGTTCTGAGGGTTTTATTGATTTTTAATCTGGCTTTGCTGGGTGTTCTTAAAGTGTACTTCTTAGCATCCTTAACATATCTCAATTCTGAAATGCTGCCCACATGCTATTTTCAAAAGTTGTTTTACTTTTTAAACATTATCTAAGCCTATAGGGAGTTAAAATATATTGAGGATATTCTCTTTAAATTTTCTAAAAAGAACTTACAGTGATAGCCCTTCAGCTCCAACAAATAACCCTGGATGCAATGATTAAGTAAGAAAACCCAAAGCTATTATTCATTCAGTCATTACCAGGAAGACATGGTTTCCTTTATCTTAAGTGGAAGGATATACAAGAATCTAATGACAAAGTACTTGGAGTAGAGACTCAGGAAATATACAAAGAAATAATCTCTGAGTCATGAATCCTTTCCGAAAACGTTCCTTTAACCTTTTATTTAAAAGACTCATCTCCACCCCTAAATTCCTCTTTATATGGTTTCCTTGGTGCAAAGCAATACACATTATAATACAGTCATATCAAAAAATTATTTTTCAATTTCACATCTCCATTAGCTATGTGACTAAGCACATTACTTATTCCCTCTGTGAAACAGTTTTCTGAAATTTAGAACAAATGGTTTTGACATAAAAGATATATATCATCCTTTTCTTAACTTTAAAATTTTATTCCTAAAGTTGAAAAAATATTTTAAAATATCCCTGAGTGACATTTAGCAGTTACTTGTCAAAATGAAATTGGATTATTGCAACCTGCTTAAAACAAGTTTCCATCAGAAACTCCAAAGCATCAATGCACATCCAACTGAATTATTCTGAGCCTGTATGAAATTTATACCGTTTTACTTAATAGGATTTACTGTAGAGGAATGCATTTTTTCACTGTGATTTGATGTGAACAGATCAAAATAGTGAAATATCTACAATAGTAGGTAAAATGAAATATGAACAGAAGCACAGTTTTACATTTTACATTGAATGACTCCATCCTAGTTTTTTCTCCCGATAGTTTTACAATAGTTTCTTGTATACACAGAATATGGCACTGAGTGAGTTAAAATTACTAAAAGTGTCAGAATAATTTAATTTGGTATATATGTGACTAAGGAAAACTAAATAAAATAACTATCCTCATAGAAAATAATATAATTCAGATATTAATTTGTACTTCTGCATTAATTTTAGTTATTTTTAAAATATTCTTTTTTTTAAAATATTTATTTCTTTTTGAGAGAGAGAGTGCATGTGTGCAATGAGTGGGGAGGGGCAGAGAGAGAGGGAGACAAAAAATCCCTAAGAAGGCTCCACACTGTCAGCACAAAGCCCAACATGGGGCTTCCACCCATGATTCCTGAGATCATGACCTGAGCCAAGGTCAGACGCTCCACTGACTGTGCCACTCAGGCACCCCTAGTTATGTTTATGATCAATGATGAAATAGCTTTCACAAATGTAAGATTTTAGTTGGTGGCAATTACTATATCATGTAGCTTAATTCTCCAAATGTATTTCCTGGAAAATAGGGTAATATGGATATGATGTAGTTATGTATTAAAAAAAAAAGTCTACCCATAGTACATCAAGGTTTCTATACAACAAAAGAGACATAAAAACTTTTTGCAAAATAACATGCTAAATACGCCACACCCCTGTAGATAAAATCTAGTATGAAAAGGCAGTAAGGAGCTGAACCATATAATTTTGTAGCTGAATCCATTCAATTCAATAATAATATATTGACTACTACTTTGTAAAAAGTATTGCATTATTTTAAGTTCTCTCTGCCTGGTATATTGAAAGTTTACTCAGTAAGAATCAGTAAGCTAATAGATGTCACATAATACTCAAATATAATAGATACACAACACTCTAATAAATATCAAGTACCTACTAATAATTTCCATTGTATATAAGCATCAGGTTCTTGGCACGCTAGAATGATTTTTTAGTATTCATTGAGGATAATAGGAATGAAGACAATTCAAAAATTCCATTAAAGCCATTAAAGTGGCACAATACAGAAATCAAGAGTAAAATAATTAAAAGTATACAATTTTCCACCTGAAAAACTGCTAAGAAACTCTGTAACATGAGAAAATATAGGGAGTGAATTTGAAATTTTCCAAAGTGATGGTCCTTGGGTTCTTCTTTTTTTTAATGTTTTTATTTATTTTTGAGAGACAGAGAGAGACAGCATGAGCAGGGGAGGGTCAGAGAGAGAAGGAGACACAGAAACCGAAGCAGGCTCCAGGCCCTGAGCTACCTGTCAGCACAGAGCCCGACACGGGCTCGAACCCACGAATGGTGAGATCATGACCTGAGCGGAAGCTGGACGCTTAGCCTACTGAGCCACCCAGGCGCCCCAAAGGATTCTTCTTAACAAAAGTTACTGTAGAAGCATTGAGAGGTATTTTATTAGTGTAAATTCAGGAGCAAATGGGAGCTTCGGAAGTGGAGCCGATAGGTGTAAACATAAACTAAAATTATTCAAGAAATAGTCATAAATCTTATAGTGCATAAATTGAATATTAGTAGACACAGTATTAGAGTATTTTGCAGCAATTCTTTAAAGTATTTTCTAAATGATTATTGCCTATTTTTAGGGAATGTTCTTCACAATATATTTTAAAAATTTTAGTTTTATGTGATGATTAGCATAATCCATACCCTATTAATTATGAAGAAGCTAAATAAGGTCCAATGAAAAGTATCAAAATTATAATTCTGGAAATAAAATATTTTGATTATTTTCATCTAATTCCCTAATTTTATTTTAATCGTATTTTATCAGTCATTTCTAGTGAATTACAATATAAAGATTAACTTTGGTTTGAGATTTAGGCATTACACTATGGTCCAAAATTATCCAGGACTCCTGGGTTTTTTTAAATGACTTTGTTTTTTAGATTAGTTTTAGATTCACAACAAAATTGAGAGGAAAGTACAGAGATTTCCCATACATTCCTTTCCACTACTTATGCATAGCCTCCCTCATTGTCATAAGCCCCCACCAGAGTAGTTGTAACTCATTAATCTACTCTGATTGATCATTATCATCCAAAGTCCATAGTTTACTTTATAGTTCATTCTGTGTTGTACATTCTATTGGTTTGGATAAATATATAATAGCATATATTGATCATTCTACTAAGTATTTTCATTGCCCTATAAATTCTCTGTGCTTTTTCTATTCATCCCTCTCCCCACTCCCAACCACTGACTTTTCACCATCTCCACAGTTTTCCCTTTTCCAGAAGGTCCTGTGTTTGGAATCATACAGTATGGAGCCTTTCCAGATTGTCTTTTACTTAGTAATATGAATTTAAGTTTTCTCCCTATCTTTATGTGACTTGACAACTCATTTCTTTTTAGCATGAATTCCACTGCCCAGATGTATAATGATTTATATAACCATTCAGCTACCAAGGGAAATATTGGATTTTCTACTTGTACTCTGCCATAAATAAGTGGCATAATTTGTATAACTAATAAAAATGAAGTTTAAAAATGAATTTGAATGGCAAATGACATTGCATATAACCTCAATTTTGGTAATTACTTTGGGGAAAGCTAGGAAGTTTAATGGCAAGGTGGTAAAAATTCTTCTATATCCCAGGTCTCAAGCCCTTATCCAATAAAGAATTTTTTCCAATTTCCCTTTTTTCCTTTTATTTATTTATTTTGTTGGTAAATAGCCAAAATACGATTATGATAATAAGATCTGACCATATAGCTAATGATAAAAAGATTATTGTTTCACTTTCTTGATCAAACTTAGAAGAGTACTATATATACTTGACAACAAAAATAATTAATGCAGTCATGTACAAATACATATATATTTGAGTCTAAAATTTCCTATTCACTAATTTAAAAAGTCAGTATTTCTTGGTAATTATGTCTATTTTTTTTATTTTAAAATAATAGTAAATAAAGCTAATACACACACACGCATGTGCACTACAGATCCTATCTGTATATTTGAAAGATCTTCTAAGTGCTTAGCTTTTTTTCTGTTTCATACACTCTTTGATAAAATATAATTTTCTTCTCAATAAGTGTCCAAACACAAACTTCAATAAAGTGATACATGATATATTTTAGAACTAGTATGTAAAATGGAATTTATTTTATTTGTACAGTAATACTCAATTATTTAATACATATGAAAAGCTTTTTTTCCCTCAAAGTATAAAATGCTCAGGGGTAGCAGAGAATGATGCTAGAGAAATCAAATACTATATATTAATATGAATCACTTCAGAAGTATTTACTTTCCAAATATTTAAAATATTTAAAAATGTTTTAATTTAGCATATCTATAAAATGACTGAGCAAATGTAATGTAATCATTATTAATACCACTTAGGTATTACTATTGATCATATTATATAATTATATTTATTTATATTTTCATTATAATTTTATATTTTCTAGTTTTTTAAACTGTCTCCAGTATAATGGATATAATTTTAGTTTTTTAAAGGAAAAAGTAATACATTAAATGCTATGCTGCATTACTTTCCTGAGACATTAATACAAAAACAAAAACAAAACCAAACCAAACCCAGAGTCGTTTTAAAATTAGAGCTTTTTTTAAGAAACATCAGTGACTGTTTCAAAAAGAAAGGTATCTACCACTCTTGCTACAAAACAAATCTGTAACAATTTGTGATTTGGTGCCATGTCAAATACTTTTATATGAAATATATATGCAAATCCATTAAAGAAAAACATTTCTCAGGCATACAATGATTCCTAAATTAATTTTTGAGGAAGATATGAATGACAACTAGAAAGTTTTATTTTTCTGGCTCCACAGCTATTTCATAAAAAAGAATGAGAAAGACAACCTCAATTGCTCTTTCTAAATAAATGTCAGCAAATCAAATGATATGTGAATAATATTATTCCATGTTTTGAAGAATATACTTACAGTTCACATTTGCTTGAACATATTGGTATAGTGCAAAATTGTTATGTGCAAAAATGTGGGCTTGCATTTAATACTATCTCTGCCAAAGTATCCTTTAAACTTATTTCAACAAATACTATCCACCATAAGATTAAATACAGGGGCATCTGGTGGCTCAGTTGGTTAAGTCTGCTTAAAAAAGTAAAAGTAACACAAACACACACATGCATGTGCAGTACAGATCCTATCTGTATATTGGAAAGATATTTGGCTCAGGTCATGATCTCACAGTTCCTGAGTTTGAGCCTCCATCACCCTCTGTGCTGACAGTGAACAGCCCACTCTGGATCCTCTGTTTCTCTTTCTCTCTGCCCCTCCCCACCCTCTCTCAAAGAATAAACTTAAAAACAAAAGAACAATTAAGTATAAAATATTTAGTTTATCCTGGAGATTTTATTAAAATGATAGGAATTATCATAGCTTTCCACTGTAGTAAAATTAACATGTTTGAAATCTGCTGTGCCTTAGACATGACAGAGCAAATCACATGTCGTAGATTCACTTATTCATCACAATTTTACATAGTATATATTGTTATTTATGTTAAAATATGAGGAAAATGAGGTGCCTAAAGGGAGTATAACTTAAAGTCACAGAGCTAATAAGTTCTCTTTTTAAGTGTTTTGAAATCAGGTTTACCACACACTAAAACCTGAACTCTGTAAAAGTGACCATACTAATTTCTCCCCTACAGTACTTGTTTCTATTTCATTTTCTGAAGGCTCTTTTCCACTTTGGGTGAGCCAGATTTCAGCATGGTAATTCTTGATAATATAGTTACATCCTGCTGCTGAGAAGTTATGTTTTCCTAAAGTAATATTTGAAGAGTTTAGTTCTGTTCAATAAATACTTTTTCATCCATTCTGTTCTCAGTAGTACACTTGGTAATGGAGATATAAACAAGGATAGTTTCTTCTTCCTAATATTTGATTGCTTGGTGGGCAAGACAGACATTCAAAATGCAATTTCAATACACTATAGTAAGATTAATTAAAAAAATAAGAAGCTCGACTGAAATTGGATTATGTAAGGGGAAAACTTGGGTTTTTTTTCTACCTAAACTTTACTACATTACTGAGATTTGGGGTTGTTTATTACTGTAATATAATTTGTCATACTTGATAGGAAAAAAGGTGGTATTTTTAAAGATCTAAATCAGATTCCAGCAGACGTTCTCTGTTAAAGGCCAGATGATAAATATTTTAGACTTTGTGGGCCAAATGTCTTCTGTCATATGTTCTTTCTAATTATTATTAGTAGTAGAGTTTATTTTCTTAGAATTGTTTTAGATATACAGAAAATATTTTTAATGTTCAATTATTTATTTTGAGAGTGAGAAATTGTACGTGTGCACAGGAGGGGGTGGGGCAGAGAGAAAGGGAGAGAGAATCCCAAGCAGGCTCAGTGGTGTCAGGGGCAGAACCCAACACGGGGCTCAGTGTCATGAACCATGAGATCGTGACTGGAGTCAAAACCAAGAGGGGCACTTGGGTGGCTCAGTCGGTTAAGCATTTGGCTTCAGCTCAGGTCATGATCTCACAGTTCGTGGGTTCGAGCCTCATGTCATAGCTCCCTCTCTCTCTGACCCTCCCCTGCTCTCTCTGTCTCTCAAAAATAAATTTTAAAAAACATTAAAAAAAAACAAGAATAGGAAGCTTAAATGACTTAGTCACCTAGGCATCCCTGGATTTATAGAAAATATTGTGCAGATAATACAGAATTTCTAAATACACTATGCATAAAATTTTGTTTTATTAATATTTTCATTAATATGGTGCATATGTTATAGAGAGTCAATGCTAGCACATTATTAATTGAAGTCCATAAGGATTCACATTATCTTAATCTTTCTTAATATCCTTTTTCTGTTCCATGATTCCATCCAGAATAATGCATCACCTTTACTTGTAGCATCTTATTAGACTCCTCTTTGGCTGTGACAGTTTCTCAGCCTTTCCTTGTTTTTCATGACTTTTAAAGGTTTAAGGTTTTTTGAAATATGCTCCTGTAGTAGAACTATTCTAATATATATATTTTTTTCTCATTAGACCAGTGATATGGGTTTGGGAATGGACAATCACAGAAGAAAAGAACCATTATCATCATGTCGCTTCAAGGGTACACACTATCTACATGACTTATGGTTATTGATGTTGACTTTGATTACCTTGCTAAGCTAGTATTTGTCAGCTTTCTTCACTGTGAAGTTACTCATTTCCCAATTTCCATATTGTACTTTTTAGAGGGAAGTCAGTGTACACATTTCACAATTAAGATATAATGAGTTATGCTTCCCCCTTTTTAATAACATTTAAAATGTAAAGAAAATTATTTTTAAAAAAATTTTAATATTTACTTATTATATTTGAGAGAGACAGAGAGCATGAACAGAGGAGGGGCAGAGAAAGAGGAAGACACAGAATCCAAAGCAGGCTCCAGGCTCTGAGCTGTCAGCACAGAGCCTGACATGGGGCTCAAACCCAAAAACCCCAAGATCATGACCTGAGCTGAAGTCGGATGCTCAACTGACTGAACTACTCGGGCATCCCTAAATATGTAAAAAAAAAAAAAAAGTCTTAGTTTATATGCAGTGGGCTGGATTTAACCTCTAAAACATAGTTTTCAGACATCTGATCTAATTTTCTGATTATTTTTTTCTATTTATCCTAAATGGTATGTACAGAACATAAAATCAGTGTAGTAAAATGCATTTCTAGGTGTCCTTTTATTACTATTACAATTGCATTTAGATTTAGAATATATTTGAATTAATATTCCATTTTTTTTACTTTGCAGTTTAACACATGCTTAAATATGTTACAGATACATGGTATAAAGTAGAAGTTATAAATTCATATATTTTTTCAGATTATTAAGCAAATTCTCCAACAATTATGCATTGGATGATTGTTTCTGTTGTAGACAAAGAGTCTGAAATCCATTCTTTTTATAAAGTATTTTTTAAGGTTATTTACTTATTTTGAGAGAGACAGCATAAGCGGGTGAGAGACAGAAAGAGAGGGAGAGAGAAACCAGGCAGACTGCGTGCTGTCAGCTTAGAGCCCGATGTGGGGCTCAAACCCACAAAATGTCAGATCATGACCTAAGCTGAAACAGAGAATCAGATGCTCAATCAACTGAGCCACCCAGGCACCCCTGAAATCCATTCTTAGTCCACAAAAATAAATCTTATCCTTTCTTTGATTCAGGACACATTATCTGCAGTTTATAATAACTGGTTCAATAAGAAGATGCATATATTATTTATGAATTAATTGTAAAATCTTAAAATCAGCATTATTTAAGAAGAGAAAACGAGAGTAATTTGTCTCTCATAAATTGTATATGTAATAGTAAGGAAATATATTTGCTAATATTTAGAGAAGTTTTCCAAGTTGAAAATAAATATAAAATTGTAAAAGCCAAAAATTTTAAGTCCTAAATATTCTTAATTTAGAAAATCATAAATCCATGCATTTCTTTTTTAAATTTTTTAATGTCTTTTATTTATTTTTGAGAGACAGAGAGAGACAGTGTGAGCAGGTGAGGGTCAGAGAGAGGGAGATACAGAATCTGAAGCAGGCTCTAGGCTCTGAGCTAGCTGTCAGCAAAGAGCCTGACGCGGGGTTCGAACCCACGAACCATGAGATCATGACCTGAGCTGAAGCTGGAAGCTTAACCGACTGAGCCACCCAGGCGCCCCACATCCATGCATTTCCAGCTATCACTTTTTCAGAGGTCTTATGTATGTATGTATGTATGTATGTTTCTACCAATCTATCATAACTTGTAAATATGATATTGGACAGGGTATTATTTTGTAAGACTACAATTTATAACATCAATAGAAACAGAAAGCTCCTTTTAAAGGTAAGGGTTTATTTATTCAGGTGCTGCTTGAGGTTGTATGAGAAAATTCAAAGCAGTATGACAATTTAAAAATCTTCATGATAAAACAGAAATATAAAAATATTTTTAATATATAAGATTTAGAACAAAATACATAAAATTTGATCCATGGTAAGAAAAAAAAGCATATTTTCAATTTATATATATGTTATACTTTTAAACCTTCCATTACTTTCTATAAGTGTAAATATCCCTAATAATGGCATTTAAAAATTTTCACCTTCATAAATCTGGACTCCAAATATTTAATTGTATCATTATTAAATATGACCAAAATTTCATGTTCAAAATAATTAGTAATATTGCAAAATGCCTTCTAAGTTGGTACTATTAACCCAGAACAACTTGGTGGCAAAGAAAAATTAGAGTGATAGTCTGAAATTATCTTCAAATTTAGAAACTCCAGCTCTCTGACTATTCTCAAATCATCTGTAATTTTACTGTGAATGCAAAGCTATTTATCCACTTATGGGCCTAACTATTAATTTCAAAATTTTAAAAATACTTTATACTTAATCTCTTTACATAGAATTACGAGAATCAGAACTGATAAAGATTAGGAGACTGTTAAACGAACTCCCCTCAAATACATGGACTACAAAACAATGGTGATATGGCTACTACCTATTGTTATAGTTTTATATAAGAGTAATATTTCAACCTGTGTCTAATAACTCTCACTTTTTATAGTCCCTAAGCATAGACCATAATCATGAAGATTCCCTTAGGAATTCTGTGAGTCTGTGAAAAGCTATCACCAGGATATCTCTAATTCTATGAGGGAAAATAGACCTGAAAATAGACCTTTGTCTTGAGACAAAGAACATAATTATGTAATGATAAAAAGATAAGTTCAACAGGAAAATATAGCAATTAGAAGTACATATGCTCCCAATATCATATCACCTAAATATATAAAGCAAATATTGTTAGATCTGAAGGAGGAATTTGACAGCAATACAATAATGAGTGGATTTCAATACCCCACTTATAATAAGGAATAGATCATCAAGGCAGAAACTAACAGTTGACTTAAAAAAATACTCAATTTTACTTAATATCAGGAAATGCAAATTAAAATCTCAATGAGATATCACTTCATATTTATTACAATAGATATTATCAAACATACACACACAAAAGTGTTGGCAATGATGTGGAAAAAAGGGCACGCTTTAACACGATTCATGAGAAAGTAAATTGGTACAGTCATTATGGAAACCTATGGCAGTTCCCCCCCAAAATTAAAAATGAAACTGCCTTATTATTCAGCAATCTCACTTCTGGGTATATATCCCAAAAGGATGAAATCAGGATCTCAAAGAAATATCTGCGCTCACTAAGTTGTGCACATAAAACTAATACAATGTTATAAGTCAATTATATCTCAAAAATTAATTACTTTTAAAAGCAAATCCTGAAATTTGCAACAACATGCATGAAACTGGAAGTCATTATGCTAAATGAAATAAGCCAAACACGGAAAGACACATACCGCATGATCGCACTTGGACCATGTGCACTCTAAAATAGGCACACTCATAAAAGCAGAAAGTAAAAAGGTGGTTTGTCAGCAACTGGATGAGGGGGGAACGGGAGATAATGGTCTGACTATAAAATTTTAGTTGTGCAAGTTGAAAAAGTTCTGGAGATCTAACATATAACAATGTGGCTATTGTTAACAATACTGTATTGTTGAAATTGGCTGAGTTTCCATATTAAGGGTTCTCACCACACACACACACACACACACACACACACACACAAGTAGCTATAGGAGATGATGGATATACTAATTATCCTGATTGTGTTGATAATTTCACAATGTACATGTGTATCAAATCATCAAATTGTACACATGAAATATATACATGTTTTATTTATCGATTATAACTTAATAAAGCTGGGTGGGGAGAGTAAGAAAGTGAAAATAATAGATCACTGAGATAAAAAATTATGGTTACTTGACAAAATTAATAATTCAAGAAATATGGAATACCACAAAAAATGAGACTTATATTGTGTATGCCCAGTTCCAGGACCAATGTAATTAACTTCATCTTTATCAGTTTAGTTTATCTTTATCAATTTATTTTTATGCTCATCCAACTCTATATTGTTATCACTACTGCTTCTAATTTTTAGGCACAAGATAGAAATGCAATGTCCCTACCACACTTATTTTTAGATGTGGCCATGGGCTTGTTTTTTCCAATTAAATATAGTCAGAATTGTTATTTGTTAATTCTGGGCAGAGGGTTTGAAAGCCATTTCATAGCACACCATTATTTATCTTTCACTCTAAAGGGATTGTGCAAGTGTGCATCAGAAAAATTATATAAAGCTTGAATATTAGAAAATAAGGGAAAAAGGTGGGTGGCATGGTGTTTCAATGTCTATGAAGATGTTTTGGTTCTTGATGACAGCTTCAAGCTTGTACAAAATTATGTTACTGAAACTTAAAATGATCTTTGAAGTCCTATTGGAGGAAAACAAATTGAAAAAAACCTGGGTGATTCCCAAGGAAAGTATATTTTCCAATACCCACTAAATATATGGACAAAAGTATTTTTACTTGCCACAGTCCTGAGTGCACAAAAATACTGCCTTTTTTCTTAAGATCAATGTACTATGAAAATTACAGAGAAAAAATAAAAATGTGTTAATAAAGGTAAGAGTTTCTGGGGAGAAGAGATGTTTTTAAATGTATATATCTATGTATACACATAGGAGTGATGATACTACTTTTGACCTTGGCCTTGGTCACTAGCTGGATTATCATAGCGTGGGTGTGGGTGTGTATGCGTGTGAAACATGGAAAAAATACTGGCTCTCCACCCCGACTTTTCAACTGCCATTGCTTTTGAATAATCACTTCCTGGCCATACACCAGGGGTAACTCATACCATTCATTTCAATGATAACTGGTCCTAAGACACAAAATAGTGAGGTGACAAAAACAGGTTGAAATTGACCAAAACAAGTTTAATATCCATTTGGATTTTCAAATAAGTGAGAAAACCATGTCATACTTTAAATTTGATATCTTATTAAATGATTTTCAGTTATGGGTTTGGGAATAACATATGCATGTTATTAAGGAAAACAAGTTATATTTAAAAATTATGATACTGAAATTCAAAGCAGTATTCTTTCCTCACTTATTTATTCACATATGGCCGTTTCAGCTCAGGTCAAGATCTGAGGGTTTTCTGAGTTTGAGTCCCACATCGCACTCTGTCCTCACAGTGCAGATCTGTCCTGCTTGGGATTTTCTCTCACATCAGACTCTGTCCTGACAGCAGCAATATCCCTGCTTGGGATTCTCTCTCTCTCTCTCTCTCTCTCTCTCTCTCTCTCTCTCTCTCTCTCTCTCTCTCTCTCTCTCTGCCCCTCCTCTGCATACACTGTCTCTGTCTCTCTCAAAATAAACTTTGAAAAAGGTAAAATAAAGAAAAACATTATTCATCTTGTTTACAAAGTTTATATGACAGTCCTATATACTCTTTTCAATTTCCCCATGAGTTACTTTAAAAACATTGATAAAAAATAACAGATCTTG